>CAIGQV010016735.1:529921-558777 GCA_903798115.1 Danio jaintianensis
ACACAAACAAACACACACAAGTATATACACTAACACACACACACAAGCATATACACAAACAAACACACACACACACACACGCACACACACTCGCGGGAGCCAGCAGCGGGTCAGAGCGTGTGGCAGGGGGACTGCAGTGACTCTGGTTGTGTCTGCGGTCCGGTCTGCGTCTCCATTCAGTCGGCTGCTAAATGCCTCATCAACATGTTTAATCAAATTAGTAAGCAGCCAAAAATTGACGCTTTTCATTAATTATACAGGATAATTCTAATTGCAAATTCAAATGTATTCGCTCCGAACAGAAGGTGTTCAGTAATATTTCAGGGAATTTGCATATTAAATGGGGGTCGTTCTGCATTATGTATGATAATATATGCGCATTGTCTTTATTTTTAACTCGCGGGCCATATGCGCCGCCGCTTGCCAGAGCAGGTGAAAAAAGTCCGGAGTGTTTAATTTTGCTGAACAAACGCGTCGAGGCGGCTTGTCAAGTGCTGTATGGTCCGTGCCCATCTTTTTTTTCGGCTCTTCTTTTGATTACAGCTCAGCCATCAGTAAACAAACAGGAAACAGGAAGTCCCGTGTGTGCGGCTCTTCCTGTGTCACTGCTCTTGTCTGTATCAGAGCCGCAATGTCAGCACTTGTGTAAATGTGGACATCACAGCGCTCTGCGTTACACAGACCATCAGCAGCGTACGCAAAATATCTGACACACAACACATGCTCGGAGAAAACTGCAGAACCAACAGAACAGAGGAGACCTACAGTACCGCTGCGTTTAATACACTGATAAATGCAACTCAGGCTATAACTACAGGGGAATTGATGAACTAAATTGGCCGTAGTGTATGAGTGTGTGTGTGAATGTGAGAGTGTATGGGTGTTTCCCAGTGATGGGTTGCAACTGGAAGGGCATCCGCTGTGTAAAACATATGCTGGATAAGTTGGCGGTTCATTCCGCTGTGGCGACCCCAGATGAAAAAAGGGACTAAGCCGAAGGAAAATGAATGAATGAATGAATGATTATTACCAGTGTTCAGGGAGATGCAGAAATGGCTGAAAGAAAGGAAAACACACCTTTAGTGCAGCTAACAGCCTGTGTGTTTAGTGTAAAAACTGTCAGGAAGGATGAAAACACTTCCCATTGTTTAACCAGATGCAGCTTCCTATCTACAAATTCTAAAGTGCGATAATGAAGAAGCACAAAAGTAACTTAATGCATAACGCGGTGTTATGTTTACAATCACTTTTATATTACAATATTCCACAACATTGCTTAAGGGGGCGAATAATATTGACCTTAAAATGCTTTAAACAATTAAGAACTGCTTTTATTCTAGCCGAAATAAAACAAATAAGACTTTCTCCAGAAGAAAAAATATTATAGGAAATACTGTGAAAAATTCCTGAATCTGTTCAACATCATTTGGGAAATATTTGGAAAAATTATTATTAACATATTATTATTATTATTATTATTCTTTGAAAGTCCTTAAAAACTGTCAGGAAGGATATCAACAATAAAAAAAAAAGTGTCCCTATATAAAAATCAAACCTGTGATGATGAAGCCTCACAAAAGTTGGCATTACATTTACATTTATTCATTTAGCAGACGCTTTTATCCAAACCGACTTGCAAATGAGGATAAAAGAATAATGTTATCAGTATATTACTATTATTGAGTCCTAGTAATGGAGTGTTTGTATGAAAGTGTCTGGTGCATATGGAGAAGAAAGAGTGTGCTAAATTAAAAAGTAACAAAGCAACATTTCTATACCCTTCATTTATTTATTTATTTATTTATTTATACATAAAGTCCTTGCAATTGCAAAGATAAACTTCTTTAAATTTTGGCATTACATTTACATTCATTAATTTAACAGACGCTTCTATCCAAAACGACTTACAAATGAGGATAAAATAAGAATTTAAATCAGAGAACAGCATTTTTTTCAATATATTATTATTATTATTGAGTCCTTATAATGGAGTGTTTGCATGAAAGTGTCTGGTGCATATGGAGAGGAAAGAGTATGTAACAGTGTAACAATTCTATCTTATTTTAGTAGTTATATATATTTATTTATTTATTTTATTTTTTCATTCATTCATTTTCCTTCGGCTTAGTGCCTTTATTCATCAGGGGTCGCCACAGCGGAATGAACCGCCAACTTATATAGCATATGTTTTACACAGCGGATGCCCTTCCAGCTGCAATCCAGTACTGGGAAACACCCATACACTCTCATTCTCTCACACACACACACACACACTCATACACTACGGCCAATTTAGTTCATCAATTCCCCTATAGCGCATGTGTTTGGACTGTGTGGGAAACCGGAGCACCCGGAGGAAACCCACGCCAACACGGGGAGAACATGCAAACTCCACACAGAAACGCCAACTGACCCAGCCGAGGCTCGAACCAGCGACCTTCTTGATGTGAGGCAGCTAACCACTGAGCCACCATGTTGCCCTTATATATATTATTGAAAATCCTTGAGAACTGTCAGGAAGGATATGAACACTTAAAAAAAAAAAAGTGTTCCCATATAAAAATAAAGAAGTTACTTAACGCATGAAGTTACTTAACGCATAACTTTATTTATTCATTTAGCAGATGCTTCTATCCAAAGCGACTTACAAATGAGGACAAAAGAACTTTAAAATCAGCAGAAAACAATATATATATTATTATTATTGAGTAATAAAGTGTTTGTATATAAATGTGTGGTGCATATGGAGAGGAAAGAGTGTGTTAAATTAAAATGTAATAACGTAACATATCTATACTCTTATTTTAGAAGTGAATTAATTTATTTATTTAGAAAGTCCTTGCAAGCTGTTGGGAAGAATAAACTTAATTTTGGCATTACATTCATTAATTAAGCAGACGCTTCTATCCAAAGTGACTTACTAATGAGGATAAAATAATCATTTAAATCATCAGAGAACAGCAATTTTTTCAATATATTATATTATTATTATTATTATTATTATTAAATCCTTGTATTGGAGTGTTTGTATGAAAGTGTCTGGTGCATATGGAGAGGAAAGTGTGTTAAATATGGATATGAACAATGAAAACAAAAATGTGTTCCTATATAACATTTAACTTATTCAACGCATAACGCATAACTTATTTATTCATTTAGCAGATGCTTCTATCCAAAGCGACTTACAAATGAGGACAAAAGAACTTTAAATCATCTGATATATATATATATATATATATATTATAGAGTAATGGAGTGTTTGTATGAAAGTGTCTGGTGCAACGTAACATTTCTATACTCTGATAATACAACATTGTATCATTTCTCCAGACCAACATGATGATGCTCCGAGCCGCGTCTCTACTGTCATTAAATTTGCAAGCTGTTTTACTGGAATCAGTTTAAAACCAGATAAATGTGTATCAGCTTCTGTGTTAGCGCCTGGCCCGGTCCCAAGCCGCTTTTCTGACGAAAAAAAGGAGTGATTCTTCAAAAGGAGATGAAAGGAGTGTTTTTCGCCATGGAGAGTGCAGAACAATGATGTGGTTCGGGAAATTGAACTTCGTTTATTTGAAATTACTCTATGCTGTTTGAACTTGACGCAACATTACCCAGTTGCACATACAGCGAGAGCGCATTAGTGAGAATCACAAACTGCATCCCTCAAGTTTAGGGAACAAATCTCTCTTTCCTTTGACTGAGAGAAGTGTAGAGTAGACAGAATGAAGATTCTGGGTGTGCATCAGAAAAATAAATAAAAAAGTGTGCCATATTTATAATTTCGTGAAAACAAACAAACCAATAAACAACAAACAAATAAAAAATAATAATAATAATAAAAAAAAAAAATAATAATAATAATAATAATAATAATAAACGTAATTAAATGTAATAAAATTAAACAAAAAAATTTAATTAAATAAAAGTAAAAATAAATCAATAAAATAAATATATATGCAATTAAAATAAATAAATTAATAAATAAACAAACAAACAAATAAATAAATAAATAATGTTATTACCATGGAAATCAGATCAGACTTGGCGTGGATTACATAAACTAATATCTTACTTTTAGTGTCATTTTAAAGGCAAATAATAAAAGTATTTACATTATCATTATCATAAGTGTTTCATTTATTTATGTATTTCTTTTTTTAAATAACCTATACATAGCACCAGGTTGCTTTAGACCACAGGTGTCAAAGCCAGTTCCTGGAGGGCCGCAGCTCTGCACAGTTTAGTTTCAACCCTGCTTCAACACACTTACCTGTAGGTTTCAAACAAGCCTGAAGGACTCATTTAGTTTGATCAGGTGTGTTTAATTAGGGTTGGAACTACACTGTGCAGAGCTGCGGCCCTCCAGGAACTGACTTTGGCACATGTGCCTTAGACTTTACAAATTCCACCATAAACTATTATTGCCCATCATGTTTTTATTTATTCATTTAATTTAAGCTATTTATTTATATTTTTAAATGAAATCAAAAATTAGGATTTGATATTTTACAGTACCATACACAATAAATGTGCTATATAAATACACATTACATTACATTACAGTAGAAAATTTGAATTTTGATGAAACATGATCTTATTTGCTTAATATTCTAATGATCTTTGGCATAAAAGAAAAATCAGTAATCAATGTAGTTTTGGCTCTTGCACAATTGTGGTTATTTTATTGACTTGCGTTTTTCTGTAAATCAGTATAATCGAAGTTATTGAGCTAAAAAAAAAATAAAAAAATGATATAAAAAAAATACAAATCATTTTTGGTTTTGATCAAGTGCATCCAAAATTTTTTAATTCTGGTTTCAGCCCAGAATTTTCATGTCAGTGCATCCCAATTGTTCCATCATAGCTACAGTAATGCACATTTTCTTTATCCTATATTTACATGTTCTTATAGATCTTATATTTTCTTATCCCATATTTATTTTTTAAATCCGATATTCCAAAATGAACATAATAAAACAAGTGGATGAACAAAATAGCTACAGACAGACCAAAATGGACGCTGTACAACAATCTAAGTTACTGATTTACATTTAAAAAACAAACTTATATTATTTAATAAAATAATAAATAATATAAATAATTTTCAGTTTTGTTTTCAGCTTTTGGCAAAGTGCGTCCAGAATTTTTGGTTTCAGTTTCAGCCCAAAATGTTCATTTCAGTGCATCCCAAATATGCTTCCATCATGGTTTATGCACATTTTTTCTTATATCTTTTCCATTAAGCATTTTTTATTATTATTAAAATATGATAATTCCAAAATGCACATAATAAAAACAAGTGGATGAAAAAAGTAGCTACAGACAGACCAAAACCGGACGATCATGCACAGCAATCTCAGTTATTGGTTGAAATTTAAAAAACTAAATGATATTATTTAATTTTGTTTTCATCTTTTGGTCAAGTGCATCCAGAATTTTTACGTTTATTTCAGTGCATCCCAATGTTTTCCATCATGTTACAGTAATGCACATTTTCCTTCTTATCCTATATTTTATATGTTCTCATAGATCCTATATTTTCTTATCCCATATTCATTTTTTTTTATCCGATATTCCAAAATGCACATAATAAAAACAAGTGGATGAACAAAATAGCTACAGACAGACCAAAAACAGATGATCCTGTACAACAATGCTGGATTTTATGAAGCGTAATCCTCATCGAGCTGTTTTAAAGCACACACACACACACACACACGGAGATGTTGATGCACCTTGAGATGCTCAGAAGACCTTTAAAAGTAAAGATTAATTACAGGCGGAGGTGATGAAGATGATGATGATGACAGATGAAGACTCGCTCTTAATGAGCTGAGATCACAGTTCCGTTCTGCAGGACGAGACTTTATTAAGAGCAGCACTCCATACTGTCACACACTCCAAACACGTTCACACTAGCGCATATTCACCTGTCCAACACACACACTCGATGATGAGGAATCAATCCACACACAGACTCGTCTCCAGGAACAGATTGCGCACATAAATTAAACACACTAACAAAAGACGACGTCAATAAATAAAGACAAAAGCGGAGTATAAAAGGTTAAAACGTTATGGACCACTTCCAAGGTTATAAATATATCGATACGGAGAGACTATTTAATGTGTAATATGTAAAGCCGATATTGTCTATACTATATTGTGTGTAATCATGTTGTTCATGAAGTATTTATCTATGCAAAGATTCCAAAGTTTCTGTGCCTGACGATCGGGTTGTCGTAGTCCTAACCTTCGACCACCACGCGTTACACAATGCACCGGTGAGATTGACAGGCAGGGTGGCAGGGCGCACCCTTATAGATAGGGTGAGGAGCTCTGTCACCCGGGAGGAGCTCGGAGTAGAGCCGCTGCACCTCCACATCGAGAGAAGTCAGCAGAGGTGGCTAGGGCATCTGTTTCGGATGCCTCCTGGACGCCTACCTAGGGAGGTGTTCCAGGCATGTCCCACCGGGAGGAGGCCTCGGGGGAGACCCAGGATGCGCTGGAGGGACTTTGTCTCTCAGCTGGCCTGGAAACGCCTTGGGATCCCCCCGGAGCAGCTGGAGGAAGTGTCTGTGGTTCTCTCCTAAGACTGCTGCCCCCGGCCCCGGAAAAGCGGATGAAAATGAATTAAATAAATAAAGATTCAAAAGTTTGAGGTTATTAAATATAATCTTTTTAAAATCAAATATACAGCATATTGTGTAATTTTAAATACTGTAGCTGTTTTGTATGCAAATACACAGTAAAATTTAATTCATTTCTGAAAACGGCATTTTCTGCATCATTACCCCAGTCTTTTGAGTCACATGATCCTTCAGAAATCTGTATAATATCAGGATTTGATGATTAAAAACCATTTCTGATTAGCATTAATGTTGAAAACGTGCTTTTATTAACCCCCTGGGGTCGACAAATGCAAATATGCGCACGTAATCTATAAAGGAAGCTTAAAATACTCTGACATTTTTGATCATATCGATCAGACAAACACAGATTTATAAACTGTAAAGGGTGTATTTTTATTTATTAAATTAAATTTTTTTATAGGGAAAACCAGCAGCAATCAAGAGTGCATGATTATATGCTGTCATGGCTTTGCAATCAATAAATGTGATTATAATGGAAATCAATGGGGTAAAAACAGCACCAGCATAACCAAATGGGAGTGTATTGATGAGTTCTTGAAAAATTTCAAAGCATTTTCCCAAAATGTGTGTCAAAATAAGATTTGTCAGCAAAAATCATCCCATTTGCTGAAACACAGAGAAAGATGAGGCCAAATTAAGCCTCAAAATCAGCCCAGAGTGGATGAAAACCACCCAACAGCACACAAGGGTTAATATGGAACCCCGGGTATAAAGGCACGTATGGCTTAATGTAATCTAAATGACTGTCACTAATGACTGACTGACTGTTTGTAATGGTGTAACGCATCACAAATCTTACGCATTACAGTTTTTGAGTCACGGATCAGACCATTTTTCAGATCAGCCAACAAGGGGAGGAGACAAATGTAAGATTAGTTCACCTCTGATCTTTCTTACAATATTCCTTCATATATTTTGTAAGTTCTCAATAAAACACTATTATAAAATAATGTTTATTTATATGGTTGCTGATTTAATTAATTCTTATCTCCTGTGGTGGATCTGCTTCAATAATTTTTTTATATTATATACTGATTTATTTAGTTAATCATTGATTCGCTCGAGGACTCGCTCCATGATTTCACTCGTGGACTCGCTCGAGGCCTCGCTCGTGGCTCGTGGACTCGCTCGTGGAGTTATTTAGTTAGTAACAAGATGCTTTCAATAAAATGTATTGCTCATGCAGTTTTACTATAGAAATATATTCCACCTAATAAACATGTGTGGAAGAACTGTAAAATTAGCACTGAACACATAATAAATCTTGTTTATAATAATAAAATCTAATATTTAAAGTATCTAATTCTTGAACTATGCCTTTAAGTTAACCCTGCTTTCTGGAACACATGTCAATGGAAAAAAGAAGAGTTTGTATTTGACTACATGAAACTATTTATTGAGAAAAATATGATGTGCATTACCTGTTTTGGTTGTTCTGTGATTTGCAAACAAGGCCCGTCGACTGCTGGAAGACACAAAATATACAGAAATTAAAACTCTCTCATCGTTTATTCTGTTCATTTGTGCAGTTATTCTCCAGCATCGCTCACATTTCCACATCATATTTGATCATAACTGCTTATTAAACAAACAACCAATAACAATCATCACACTAATGCCCACACATGTCTGAGTACGTCTTTTTTCAACACCTTTTTAAACATAATAGCTTTGATACCTAATTTCTTTTGCCTTTGCTGTGATGATAGTACATAAGATTTTACTAGATACTAGTATTCAGCTTAAAGTGTCATTTAAAGGCTTAATTACGGTAATTAGCCAGGTAATTGGACAACAGTGGTTTGTTCTGAAGCCAATCGAAAAAAAATGATATCTCTAAAGGGGGCTAATGATGTTGACATTATTAATATTATTATGTAACTTTCCTTTAATTACAGACACACTATATTACAGACAAAACATAATGCTATGAAAATGTCCTTGCTCTGTTAAACTTCACTTGGGAAATATTTCAAAAATAATAAAAGATACACAGGAGGGCGAATAATTTTGAAAACAAAGGAAGATGTACTGAAGACTGCTGAAAAAACAAACAATCAGCATTTCTTGATCCAACTATTTACATGTCAACGGCTGCGTTTCTCCAGCATTCTTCAGAATATCTTCTTTTGTGTTCAACAGAAGAAAGAAACTCATAAAAGTTTACAATCACTTAAGTCAGAGTATATGATGAGTAAATGTTCATTTTTTACTGAACTGGCCCTTTAACCAAGGTGTGGGAATGCAGAGTAACAGAAAAAGTGCTTGCAACTCATTACAAGGATTTTATAGTGTAATTTACAAGACCAAAACACACAATATATCACTTCAAACTATTAAAAATATCAATAATAAATGTAATTTTAGTTGTTTTCATAATTTTCAGCATCAGAAGTTTTCATAGCAGAGATCAAGCTCTCCCATAATGCAATTGAAAAGCATAAACAAACAAACAAACTAAATTCAGAAAGCTGTTAATTAACATACAATTTTTTACAGTGTAGTTCATCTGAATTATGACCACATGAATGCATGTGAAGCAAGGTTATTATAGTTTTTCAAACATTAGTTTAGATACTTTAAATTTGCTGTGAATTTCATTAATGACTGTCAGTTTCAATGTTGTTAAATTATCATTTTTTTCAGTTTCAGATAGCATTCGTTTTTCATTTATTGCGAATTTTCTTAATTTTATTTCAGCTTTTGGGAAGTTTACAACCACTTGAGCGTGAATAAATGGGTGAACTGGCCCTTTAAATCAACCACTGTGCAGATCATACACTGTTAAAAAATATCCATAAATTAGCAGTTTTCCGTATTTTAAGATTCATGCAAAAGTGTCACATACTGTATTTATAAGGTATAATTCACCCACAAATGTCACTTCTGTCTTAATGTAATGATGCAGTCGTGGCCACGAAATCACACATGAGCTGACGCACTGTTTGTTTACTACCGAGAGGACACGCGCATGCCAATGATGTCTACTTTAGTGAACAGAACCTGCATAGGCTGTGAATAACAGCTAATAAAGTTGTAAATAATGTTTAGTTTGTTGCACCGAGCGATCGTTTGGGAGCTGCACGGGAAGTTTGATTTGCATGTGTGTTATTTTTTTTTCAGAGCAACGGCAGCCATGACATGAACACACTCAGCAGTGAAAGTGAAATCGGCGCACACATCATTTAAATTATCATATCGCATTTTAGAGTTATGATTACGGCAAGAATAACGGCTTTCATAGCGAACACAAAGTGTTGTGCATGAGAATAAATGATTAACAGTGTCAGTCTAACTACTCTAGCCTATATAATGTTGAATATAACGCAGGAGTTGAATCTGATAATGACAAATGTCTCATTTCACCAGTGCAAAAATGGTCTAATGATGTTGCCAATGACAGAAGACAAGCATATGTCCCAAACATAATAATTCAACTGTAGAATTATGAATAGTTGTATTCTGATGTTGTCACTTTACTGTGTATTAATAACCAGGACATATTTAAAGTCTGTTCAAGTCCACCATTCAAAGTCTATACAACATTGAGCATTTTAACCAACAGTAGACCTACACACAGGCCTAATATTATTAGTGTTGCTTTACCATATGTTTGAGATATAACAATAATAATAGCATACTCATATTAACCTTTATTCTACATCTACAGAATCCTGATCTTCATTTTAAGATTCTCATTTTAGCCAAAATCGTGCAGCTCTACCGTTAACCATGAAAAGTGTGTTTTCTGCACATGTGTAATAGTCTGCAGTGCTATATTGTCTGTGTTGGTGTTGTATATGTGGCTACAGAAACCTTGTAATAAACTGCAGCACATTTTCTCTTATTCTACAGGCTTATTTCTCTAGATATTATTTCAAACCACTACAATGTCACTAAAAGTCACTTTCTTAAACTGTAGGGTTGAATTTTCAACAGCAGAAGTGGACCGAGCAGAGATCAACATCCCATAATGCAATTCACCACTGAAAATAAACCCAAAATACAGAAACTGTTCATTACAGGTATTTTATAAAGTGTAGTGCTGTGCAGATTTCTCACTCTGTATCACGTGTTTCCACAGAAGCTCAGGCCTCTTCCTCTTCCTGCGCACTATTGAGACTCAAAACCACATCCTTGGTGAAGTTCAGCTAACAAAATACACACTTTACCCTACAGCACTGCTTTACTGCGTTCACCATAATACACCACATTAGGGCTGCACAATATATCGTTTTAGCATGGATATCGCAATGTGATCATTCGCAATAGTCACATCGCAGGATCTGAAATGTTGAATTGGATTCTAGTTTATTATTTGCATGTGTGTTTTTGAGGCCTGTGACTGTGTGAGGATTTTAAAAGCATTCATGCATAAGGCGTTGTACCGTTTTTAACTTTAATAACATTTCATTGTATTGAATTATTTACACAACGAAGACTAGGCAGTGTTATTTTCCATTTGGTTATTCAATTACTGTATACCTGAATAATAATAATAATAATAATAATAATAATAATAATAATACATTTTATTTATGATGTGTCTTTCTTAAACTCAAAGTGCTACAAGATCTAGAACAACAAATAAAAAAAACGCAGAGAATTACAAGCTTATATAAAATACCCTTCATTAAACATGCACACATAGACATCACCTATATGCTATACGATTGCAGTTTAACTATGTCTGTATATTCATTCATTTTCCTTCGGCTTAGTCTCTATTTCAGAGGTCGCCACAGCGGATGCCCTTCCAGCTGCAACCCAGTACCGGGAAAAACCCATACACTCTCACACACATACTCATACACTACGGCCAATTTAGTTAATCAATTCCCCTATAGCGCATGTGTTTGGACTGTGGGGGAAACCGGAGCACCAGAAGGAAACCCACGCCAACACGAGGAGAACATGCAAACTCCACACAGAAATGCCAACTGACCCAGCCGAGGCTTAAACCAGCGACCTTTTTGCTGTGAGGCGACGGTGCTAACCACTATATATATATATAAACCATTTCAGATGTTAGTTTTAAGGATATCTATAATCTAGTGTGCTCCAAAACAGTGACAAAATTAGCGTTTAGAAAATATAAACCTGCTATAAGCATGTAAAGCTTGCAGTTTGTCACTTCCGCCTAAATCGATCAACTATTTTTTTTTTCACGTCACCTCATACTTCTGCTTCTCATCAAATCTTCTGACCAATCAAATGCTCTCTAGTGTCTGACATGCCCCGCCCCCTTCTTCTCATTTGATGCGCTTGAGCTCAACCACTCTCACTGGCAGAGCTGTGATAAATCAAAATGCTATTGGCTGGGGTTTTTTTTAAGGGGAGGAGCTAATCTATGTCCCGCCCTCTTTCATGTTTCAGTTAAGATTGTGTCAAACATCCAATAAATAAAAAAACCACGTTTCATAGCACTTCAAGGTAGAGCTGCACGATTCTGGCTAAAATAAGAATCAGGATTTTTTTTTGCTTTTTTTATTATTGTTATATCTCAAACATATGGTAAAGCAACTGTCTGTATATAATAACTTATATTTGATTGTAACTTTAACTTAATTTGATTGTAATGCAATAATGTGCACCTGCTTTGAAACAATAGTTATTGTAAAATGCGCTATTCACATAAACTTGAACTGAATTGAATAAAATCCCAGTAACAAGACAAAAGTCACACCGCAATAATCAATTACACAATGAAACAATAAATACGCAAAAGATTACAAATGTGACAGTGATAATCACAAGTTTAATGCTTGGCTAAAAAGATGCGTCTGAAGAAGCTTCTTAAAACAATCCAGAGAAACGGCATTCCTGATAATTGCGGGTAATGCACTGCATAATGTAGGCGCACATTTTATGCAGATTCACTACCCTACACAATCATCCCAATCAATTAAAATGATCAATTCTTTCCAAATCAAGTCATCTGGTGAAACTGTATTTATATTGCAATATATAATCGCAGAATAACAAAATATTGCAATGTTAGATTTGTCCAATATCATACAGCCGTACTCCACATGCATGCGCTTTATTGAGTTCAACAAGACCGTGCACATCATGCTTGCAATAATAGTATGCTGCGTCCCAATTCACCTACTTGTACTACGTAATAAAAATATGTTGTGTACTTTTGAGTGTGCAAGCTTTGGAACGAACTACTTCCTCATTAATGGACTGTTCTCTGTTGCTTAGTTATGAGCCCTGTCAATCATCTTAACACATTCATTTCATATTTAAAGGTCCCGTGAAGTAGGGCTGCACGATTAATCGAAAAAAGATCGTGATTTAACCCTACACCCAATCTTAATTTAGCGTATCTACGATTTAGCCAGTTATATTTTCAAGGTCAGGAGAGAAGCGTACAGGCGGTCGCACAAGTCTTTAAATTGTTTTATATACATTGCTCAGCAACGTGAACACCTCCAAATGGTGTTAAAAGTGTCACATACTGTATTTATAAGGTATAATTCCCCCACAAATGTCACTTCTGTCTTAATGTCTATCCAGACAGACAGACAGACAGATAGTAATTTAATTTAACTGAAAGGAGATATTTTAAAGAATGTTTTTGCTCACAAAATGAAAGTCCAAAACGACACTATTATATTGAAAACAAAAATCTAAGTATGCTTGACACATAAAATATGCTGTCACACAGGTTTGGCATAATTCTTTTTTTAAACTCTTTAAAGAGATAGCTCTCCCAAAAAAACAAGTGATTCCAAACATTTATGAGTTTCTTTCTTCTGTTGAACACTAAAGAAGATATTTTGAAGAATGTTGGAAACCTGTAACCATTGACTTCCATGGTATTTGTATTTCCCACTATAGAAGTCAGTGGTTACAGGTTTCTTACATTCTTCAAAATATCTTCTTTAGTGTTTAACAGAAGAAAGAAACTCATAAAGGGTTGAAACAAGATGAGTAAATGATGACAGAATATAGATTTTTGGGTGAACTGTCCCTTTAAAAAGTAGATTTCTATTCAAATCTGTGCTGATTTGTCCTGAGCCCCAAACTGTGCTTATCTGATAGAGGTTTTCTCATTCCACCACATGAAGGTGTGCAGATGGTCTTTACACGCGTTTATGATATCCTATGAGGAAGTGAGCAGTGTGGGGAAAACAGATCTGCTCCGGCTGCACCTACTCATATTGCATCACATTTACATTTATTCATTTAGCACACGCTGGTATCCAAATCACCAGAGTAGCAACAATATGCTGATGCTGGGACAAGTCTCGGTTAGTTTAGCATTGTGTGTGTGTGTGTGTGTGTGTGTGTGTGTGTGTGTGTGTGTGTGTGTGTGTGTGTGTGTGTGAGCTTTCTTTTTAGTTAATTTTTAAAAAGAAAAAAAAAGAAGAAATTTTTCACAGTATCCATTCATTCATTCATTCATTTTCCTTCTGCTTAGTCCCTTCATTCATCAGGGGTCGCCACAGCGGAGTGAACCACCAACTATTCCAGCATATGTTTTACACAGCGGATTCCCTTCCAGCTGCAACCCAGTACTGGGAAACACTCATACACACTCATTCACACACACACACACTCATACACTACGAGCAATTTAGTTCATCAATTTTCCTATAGCGCATGTGTTTGGACTTGTGGGGGAAACAGGAGCACCCGGAGGAAACCCACGCCAACACGGGGAGAACATGCAAACTCCACACAGAAACGCCAACTGACCCAGCCGAGGCTCGAACCAGCGACCTTCTTGCTGTGAGGCCACAGTGCTAACCACTGAGCCAACGTGTCGCCCCACTGTTGTCCAACAACTTGCAATTAAATTGCACTTTAAATCTATACACCGCGGTGGCGCAGTGGGTAGCACGTTCGCCTCACAGCAAGAAGGTCGCTGGTTCGAGCCTCGGCTGGGTCAGTTGGCATTTCTGTATACCCCAGATTAATAAAGGGACTAAGCCGAAAAGAAAATGAATGAATGAATCTATACACATACATGCATACATACACGAACGCACAAGCCAGAAATGATTCATAAACCCTGGCAATAAATACGCATAATCGTGCCAGTTAATGCGACAAAAATAAATAAAAATCAATCAACAGTCTGAAACCGGCAGATCTACTGCACCGATGGACATGGTAAGCATTTGTTTTCTCATAAAACAGGTGTTTGTTTTTACATGTAGCCTTAAAGTAAAGTCAAATTAGATGCATAGTTTGACCTAGAGTAACCACCGAAATAGAGGTCAGAATACAAAATGAAATTCAAAACACTGAAAACTTGTATTAATAAATTAGATGTGATTTAAATAAATACTGAAGCATGTATTACACAAACTAACAGCATCCGTTGACAATGAATTTCATTATCTATGACAGTTTTTTAAACCCATTTTAAGCTCAATATTATTCGCCCCCTTCAGCAATATTAGTTTTGGATTGTCTCCAGAACAAACCACTGTTATACAATGACTTGTCTAATTACCCTAACTTTACCCTAATTACCCTAGTTAAGCCTTTAAATGTCACTTTAAGCTGAATACTAGTGTCTTGAAGAATATCTAGTCTAACATTATGTGCTGTCATCATGGCGGAGAGAAAAGAAATCAGCTATTAAGACTATTATGTGTAGAAACGTGTTGAAAAAAATCTTCATACAGGGGGGTTAATAATTCAGGAGGGCTAATATACACACATTCAGTATGGAGACTTGGAGTATGTGCCGGCCTTAAGGATACGGTTCGCTATTTTGGTGCCATTCACAACCTCTGACAGGGAACATGGAAATACATGCATACTGTACTGTACTGTACTGTACTACTACTAAGTTGTACTATGTGTATGTGTATGTTCTACTATGTTACTAAATTAAACATTCCAGCTCTTACCTGTCCTCATGATGTTATTGGTGTGGATGGCTGGAAAGGATGTGTGGTCCATAGTGGCCATCCACATGGTGTCGTGAAAAGGGTCATTTGTGTCCAAATACTACAGAGAGAGAGAGAATAAAAATTCATGCACATCAAGCTTATATTAGTACACTAATACTATTGACAAGAAAACGGTTTATTAATATTTTTACTGTAAAAAAAACATTAAATTAATTAAAAAATTTCTTTTTAAATAAATGCATTATTTAAATTTGTTATTAGTTTTGTTCAAATTAAAAATTCACAATAAATGGAAAAACTAAAACGACCTGAAACTACAGATTTCTGAATTGAATTAAAATGATTTATTTATGCATCATTTCTGGAGATTTTTGTTTTTATTTGTTATTATCATTAATCATTGCTATCGCACTGTATGTTACTGTTAATCACATTTTATTTGACCTTTTTTCTCTTACTAACTGTTAAAATCAGAATATCCTAATCCTCATTGCATGTTTGCATTCTACACGTTACTTAAACTCCCAATAAACATACGTAAAAATTTGTGCTGGGCAAAGATTAATCGAAATAGACCTGTAAAGCTTAACTTTTCAATTTTAGGTGAAAAATTGAATCTGTTGGAGACGTCCAATAGATAAATAAGTACCGAAAAAGTCCACAGAGGGGGGGGTGATCACCAGAATGGGGGAAGTCCCAGAGTAAAGTAAGAAATATGATACACCGGTGTTTTGGAATATGGAAAAACTGTCTCTATGCTGTTTTCATCTGTTTTTATATTGTTTGTTTTTATTTTATTTATACTTGTCTCTTTTATTCCTGTTTATGTAAAGCACTTTGAATTGCCACGGTGTATGAAATGTGCTATATAAATAAACTTGCCTTGCATCAAAAATAAAAGTTTGTTTTGACATAATATACAGTGTTCAGCATATATAAGTGCACCCCTCACAAATCTCTTTTAAATTCATATTTTGAATAGGAAGCTATACAGTCTTATATCTGTGCATATACATTAGATTAGTCAGTCCTGAAGCCAAATCTGGAGCTTATCTAACAAAATAACTGACGATAACGCTCCAAACACTAGTACAGCCACATTTATATGTTATAGAAAAATATTAAATACACATTTAAAAAGAGGAAAAATCAAGAAAAGCAAAAAAACTGAACAATTTAGTTGAAATTTTGCAGGTTGTAATTTATTTTTGCAATATTTTGCTTGCATTTAATTGTATTTTCTTTCAATTTCTAAATGTTTTTGGTGACTAAAATATTATTGTAATAAATATATCTTTTTAATAAATCTGTTTTCTTTAAATGCACCAAAATACATCGCCTATATTCACTGGGAAACGGAGAAAAATATTCATCTTCAAGATGGGCTGTACTCAATTATGCTGAGCACTGTGTATACAGTATGTGTGTGTATTATATTTATTATGTACATGTGACACACACACACACACACAAAACTCACTCATTCATTTTCCTTTACCTCAGGCCCTTATTTAGTGACAAAACTATTGTGTTGCATAGATATTCCAATTTATATATAATAAATTTCATATGCATGATATCTAAATATAAATAAACATTTTCTCAAATATATGCATGCATGTATTTATATATACTTATTAAATATACACAGTACACACACGTAAATCATGTCAAAACAAACTTTTATTTTGGATGTGATTAATGAAAACAGACAGTAATACGATCTTTATGTATGGACATTAAACTGATAAACTCTAAAGCACAGCTTGATTTGCTGCTGTGTTAAGGGTGAAATATCAAAACCACAGAGGCAGGAAAAAGGAAAACCTCCTCGGCTTTCTTAGAGACACTTCCGGTGTGATTCTGTGGTATTTACACAAATTAATATGCTCAAATTTAATCATATAACCATGCCTTCAAAGGCTACAAACAACACAAAATACCTGTTAAGCTGTGAGATAATTACAAGACCCGAGCTTCATGCTGTGTATCTGTTATTATCAGCGGTGCATGCAATCAATATTTTCACAAATAAATGTTCAGGCAAGCTAAAAGTGGAGCTGAAATAGCAAAAGAAGACATTGACTTCCTGATCTTACAATGGATGATGCATGAAACAAAAGACTAGATGATGAAATATGGAAGATAATTAAAGGGGACTTATTATGCCTCTTTATACAAGATGTAAAATAAGCATCTGGTGACTCTAGACTGTGTGTAGTGCGTTTGGGCTGAAAATCGCACACAGATATTGTTCTCTAGCTCTCTGAAACAGACCCTTTTAGGCTTTGATCCTCATTGTGGCGTTTTGGTGACTGTCACTTTAAATTCAAATGAGATTGTGCTCTTTTCAGAAGTGGGCGGAGCTGAAAACGCCTGTGCATCGGATTGAAAACAGACTCCGCTGTTCATCTGTGCTTCATCTAAAACTCCACATCTATAATCCTCTTAGTCTATGCTGACATTATCTTCAGCAGCTCAAACACTCTAATGGCTAATGGACAGACGGCTGCTTCTCACTCAGGGCTGCTGTTTATGCTAATGAGGGAGAGATGAGCACTAGTGGGCGGGGCTTTCCCCCTGTGCTCTTTCTGATTTCTGTGATGACACGTAAACGAATCAAAGTGTTTCCTTTATCAAGTCTGATTATAACAAATACAATTCATTCATGTTTACCATTAGAAGCTGGATATATTCACACACTGCTGACACACACACACACACACACACACACAACTCCTTATAAAAGCGATTTTTGCATAATAGGTTTAATTAATATAATTAATAATAATTAATTCACTAATTTATTTCTAAAGACAGCATAAAAGCATTGCTCACCGCGGCGCCGTATGGGTCCTCGCCAGCCATGATTCCTGCACAGAAAATAACTAATTAATTCACATTTAAATAGAGGCCGTCAATGTCAAGGTGACAGCCAATCAAACCAAAGTAGGTGGGGCTTAAATGTTTACACACACCAAACATGCTGCAACTTTTACCAACGTGTGAAAGAGTTAAACATGAAATATTTGACTTTAATGAGCTTAGATGCAAACTACTGATCCTTTTTTTGTTTAATTTACAGCTTTTAATTCAAAATATTGCACGGCTCTTTTCACAAATTGATGTTTATAAGCTTATAAATAGGTGTGAATTCAGATTCTGGCATTGTTTACAGCCGCTAAGCGAGCTTTGTTCAGTGTTTCTGAGTGAATCTTTTAAGTGAGTCATTCTTGTTCACTGGTTCTTATTTTAACTGCAAGTAATTAACTCAGAATAAAAGATATTAGATTTAAGATGCAGACATGGATTTATTTAATTTCACAAATAAATAAATAAATAAATGTTAATAAATTTAAATGAAAAAAATATTTGTGTGAAAAACAGAACTGAGAAATGTATGTGACAAAAAAAAACCTACTAATTTATTTATGTTTTAATGCCATAATCATGACTATATTCATGGCAACACTTGTACAAAATACTCAATACAAAATTTACAATCATAACTGTTTCTTAAAAACATACAAATAACAACAACACTGATAAAAAGATCAATAATAAACATTGTACAATTCCTCCAGAAGACACCTCTTTAAACATTTCTCTGTAAACATTTTCTGAATAAAATGTTCTCTAATAAAATATACAGTCTATTAAATTGCTTTATCATCCAAATATTCCTACACAAGTCATAAATGAGTTTTTCTTCTCCTTTCAATAAATATGCATGTGTAAGTCATCAAAAAAATACTACAGCAGTACCTACTAAAATGTCTGAAACAAACGTATACTATGGTAAACATACTAGGGTAAAGTTCTTGTACTTTAGTATAGTTATAAGGTAACTCAACAACTGTATAGCAATATAAACAAACTACCCAATACTGTACCAATAGTCTTCTACAGCTATAATTATACTATAATACATCAGTTTACTGTAGTAAATAACTAAAGTTCAGCATTACAGTTTATCGATTCACTACAGTTAATACAGTATGCATTATTATGATATATACAATATAATACACTTGACTGTAGCATGGTTCAAAAACACCACTGTATTTACTATCAATTATTTCTACTGAGTATTTATTCATGTGGAGTTTTCATGCAATTTAAAGCTCAACTGCAAGATATAAACTGAGAAAGATAAGTCAGAATCATTCATTCATTCATTTTCTTTTCGGCTTAGTCCCTTTATTAATCAGGGGTCGCCACAGCGGGATGAACCGCCAACTTATCCAGCATATGTTTTATGCAGCGGATGCCCTTCCAGCTGCAACCCATCACTGGGAAACACCCATACACACTCATTCACACACATACACTACGGACAATTTTAGCTTACCCAATTACCCAATTCCCCTATACCACATGTCTTTGGACTTGTGGGGGAAACCGGAGCACCCGGAGGAAACCCACGCGAACACGGGGAGAGCATGCAAACTCCACACAGAAACGCCAACTGACCCAGCCGAGGCTCGAACCAGCGACCTTCTTGCTGTGAGGCGAACGTGCTACCCACTGCGCCACCGCGTCGCCCAAGTCAGAATCAAACTTTATATATTTGTAAACAAATAAAGGGAATAAACCATTTTATTAGCGAAGTAGATGTCTTTCACTCAACCTTTTTGTAGTAATGTAACACACAATTACAATCATTCAATTACTCTATTTTTCCTGTGGGTTTTTTTAACCATAAAATGTCTAAAAAATGTAAATGATGTATTTTGTTGTCATTTGTAGAGCATCATTTCAGTGAAAAGAATCGAGTTTTCACAGCACAGAAAATGTCATCTTAATGATTCATTACGGATGAAATGAATCTGAATGAATCGTATCAAAACATTTACGTAAATTAAATAAATTAAAATACCAAACACCACTTCATTACACCTCTCAAACACCACTCATTCGTTAAATCTACACTAATCTATCTCCCAGAGGAATCGTTTGAAAGAGTCGCTGTCCGAACAGCAGGTATTTAACGTTACTTCAGCTCCGGATGTCCGAACCGATTCACAAACACTCGATTCAGATCCAGAACTCTTCTTTACAGACGAATAAACAGCCGAATAACACTTCACACTCACCACAAGAGTTCATCAAAAGTCATACTATAGACCATTTTGAGGGATGTAAACAATAACAATGGTCCTAACGTATTTCCTGTATTACATTTTGAATTTCTATAGCTTCCAAGAACCCAAAAAGGTCCACATATTGATAATGTTATGGCTGCCATTTTAATATTATGATATGATTAAACTGCCTTCTGTTACTGTTATGAAACAGTTTGGTAATAAGCAGGAAATGTTTACGGGCCAGTGACACCGCCACATTGAAATGGTCTATAGTACAGCTCAAAAACATAACTAAATTTGGCATACTACAGTATTCTTTCCTCATATGGAGCTTTCTTGTCATTTAAAGCTCAACTGCGAGATATAAACTTAAATTCTGAGAAAGAGAAGTCAGAAACAAACTTACATCTACTATAATTTACTATAAATTAGGCCTTAGTACAATACTCTTATGTGGAGCTTTCGTGAAATGAATCTGAGCGAACCTATACTCAAAACATTTGCGTGAATGAAATAAATCAAAATACCAAACACCACATTACACCTCTCAAACACTGAAAGAAAACACTCTCAATAAATTATTGATTTAGTAAATCTACATTAACGTATTTGATTGGAGGAGTCGCTGTTGGAACTGCAGGTCTTCAGCTCCGGATGTTCGAACCGATTCACAAACACTCGATTCAGATCCAAAACTTCCTCAAATCAGTCTTTCTTCTCAAACTTCTTTATGTTTATAGACCAATAAACAGACAAGAACAGTTCAACACAAGCGTTCATCAAAAGTCATACTATAGTATTGTTCAAATTAGGCCCACTAGAGTTTTCTTTCATGTGGAGCTTTCGTGAAGTGAATCGGTACACAAAACATTTACGTGAATGGAATGAATCAACCTCCCAAACACCACTACATTACACCTCTCACACTGTAAGAAAACAGCCTCATTAAATCATTCATTCAGTAAATCTACACTAATCTATCTCCCAGAGGAATCGTTTGGAAGAGTCGCTGTATTTAACGTTACTTCAGCTCCGGATGTCCGAACCGATTCACAAACACTCGATTCAGATCCAGAACTTTATCAAATCAGACTTTTTCTTCTCAAACTTCATTTTATCAACCAATTAAGAGACATATAACAGTTCAACACAAGCGTTCATCAAAAGTCATACTATAGTATTGTTCAAATTAGGCCTACTAGAGTACAGTATTATTTTATGTGGAGCTTTCGTGAAGTGAATCGGTACACAAAACATTCACGTGAATGGGATGAATCAAACTCCCAAACACCACTACATTACACCTCTCACACTGTAAGAAAACAGCCTCATTAAATCATTCATTAAATCTACACTAATCTATCTCCCAGAGGAATCGTTTGGAAGAGTCGCAGTTGCTTAAGCTCCGAATGTTCGAACCGATTCACAAACATACACTCGATTCAGATCCAGAACTTGATCAAATCAGTCTCTCTTCTCAAACTTATTAATGCTTACACACCAATAAACAGCCGAATAACACTCCACACTCACCACAAGAGTTCATCAGAAGTCTGAGCAGTGTTTTTGGCCTCAAGGCAGAAGAAGGAAGTTGTACACAAACGAGCACAACAAGCTTTAGATGGCAACACGGACACAAGCATGGCTGAACTGATCTGAGGACAGCTTACCTTTGCTGCCCAGCGCCAAACACACGGATCTGAGGCTGACTTCTCAACTTACTCCTCCATATTGGATCGCTTATGTCGGCGGGTGGTGAGAGAGAGAGGGAAGAGCTCCAGCATTTAATGGATTACAGTGTTTTAATCGCCTGTCGCGAATGATCGCAGTAAATCATGTCGAGATCAACGCGAGGTTTGAATAGACAGCTTGACTTCCTTACTGGAAATTCCCTGTGACGTCACTCTTCATGTTTAACGTGCACTGCTCTCAATCACGTCCTCTGGCGACCCCTGGTGGCTCGTGCTGGAACTTGGTATCAAATATTGTTTTTGAATATGAGCAGGGTGCGAATTACAGGGGAGTTGGGGTGGTCTGACTACTTAATTAAGGGTTAATTAACGCTTGATCTCCCCCTGAAGGACATCAAAACAAGATGTATTGGGGGGGGGGGTCTTCCCTTTAATGTACAAATGAAATCAAAACCATATGATGTTGTTAGCTCATGTTGCTAGTTTTGGGGAGTTTAGAAACAGTTTCCTCTGATCTGTATCTTAAATAATACACATAATTAAAATAATAGATAACTTAAATATACAATTGACCACCCCTACAACTGTTCATACCATTGTAAATCCATGCTCGCACCAAAAATATTATAAAAATAAGTCTACAGCACCGTGCTAACAACACATTTACTTGAAAAAATAATAGTTTGCAACATTCATTCATTCATTTTCTTTTCGGCTTAGTCTCTTTATTAATCTGGGGTCACCACAGCGGAATGAACCGGCAACTTATCCAGCATATGTTTTACACCGAGGATGCCCTTCCAGCTGCAACCCAGTACTGGGAAACACCCATACACACTCATTCACACACATACACTACGGCCAATTTAGTTCATCAATTCCCCTATAGCGCATGTGTTTGGACTGTGGGGGAAACTGGAGCACCCGGAGGAAACCCACGCCAACACGGGGAGAACATGCAAACTCCACACAGAAACGCCAACTGACCCAGCCGAGGCTCGAACCAGCGACCTTCTTGCTGTGAGGCAATTGTGCTAACCACTGCGCCACCGTGACGCCCGTTTGCATCAATATGTAGCCTTAAAGTATCACCAAACTAGTTGCACAGTTTGTATTTTATCATACACTTGCTCACACATGGAAGTTAAACAGTAAACTAATAATAACCGCAGTCTTTCAGGGTCATCCATAAATTGGACAATGGACATTAATTTTCACAATTGTCATTGAGGACCACTGAATATCCTTCAAAACACTGAAAACAAGATTGATTAATAAATTAATTAAATAATGAGCATATGTTTTTTTATGCGCATTTTTAAAATTAATGTGCATCTTTGCGCTTCCATCAATCAATTATTTTATGCGCAGATCCAAAATGCACATAAAAATAGGTGGTTGGAAACGCAGCTAGAGTGGAATCTTTAAGCAAAAAAAACACAGGTTAACATCTGGGACATGTGGTAAAAATCACTTGATCAAATCCAGTCTTAAAATGTATTCAAATTACACTCAAATAAATATGTTGTGGGAAAATATTAAATAATATTGTGATAAAAAAGGAAAAATCAAAAGAAACATTAAAAAATATCAAATTTAGGTGAAATTTTGTAGTTTGTAACATCTTATTGCAATAACTTGTTTTTGGGATTATTTTTATTCCTAATGTTTTGATGGGGCGGCACGGTGGCTCGGTGGTTAGCAGTGTGGCCTCACAGAAAGAAGGTTGCTGGTTCGAGTCCCGGCTGGGTCAGTTGGTGTTTCTGGAGTTTGCATGTTCTCCCCGTGTTGGCGTGGGTTTCCTCCGGGTGCTCCGGTTTCCCCCACAGTCCAAACACATGCGCTATAGGGGAATTGGGTAAGCTAAATTGGCCGTAGTGTATGTGTGTGTGTGTGTGTGTGAATGAGAGTGTATGGGTGTTTCCCAGTACTGGGTTGCAGCTGGAAGGGCATCCGCTGTGTAAAACATATGCTGGAATAGTTGGTGGTTCATTCCGCTGTGGAGACCCCTGATAAATAAAGGGACTAAGCCGAAGGAAAATGAATGAATGAATTAAATATATACATTTGGTTCACTGAAGCTTATTACACAAACTAACATATACCGGAAAATTGCACCCTATATAAATAAAGGTTGATAGTATTATTATTACATAAAATACACACACATACAGCTTGCATAATTAATTTAACATAAGCAATCATGGTAGATTTTGCATAGTATTATTACATTTCAATTCACACATATTTGAATTTACGTAAACAATAGACTATTTATTTTACATAATTATGTATGCATCATGGTAGTATGTGAATAGTATTATCATTAAATCAAAATTCACTCACATATTTGAATTTACAAATTTAATTGAATGTGTAATTTATGTATGCAACATGGTGGTATTTGTATATATATTAACATTAAATTATAATGTATACACAGACACACACATGAAATTGTATTTGCTTGCATATGTATTTTACATTAACAATTATGTATTCACTATTGTAGTATTGGTATATTAATATTATTAATAAAATAAATAGCAGGCAGCACGGTGGCTCAGTGGTTAGCACTGTGGCCTCACAGCAAGAAGGTCGCTGGTTCAAGTCCCGGCTGGGTCAGTTGGCATTTCTGTGTGGAGTTTGCATGTTCTCCCCGTGTTGGCGTGGGTTTCCTCCGGGTGCTCCGGTTTCCCCCACAGTCCAAACACATGCGCTATAGGGGAATCGGGTAAGCTAAATTGTCCGTAGTGTATGTGTGTGAATGGAGTGTATGGGTGTTTCCTAGTGATGGGTTGCAGCTGGAAGGGAATCCGCTGTGTAAAACATATGCTGGATAAGTTGGCGGTTCATTCCGCTGTGGTGACCTCTGATAAATAAAGGGACTAAGCCGAAAAGAAAATGAATGAATAATACAGAGAAATACAGATATATTAATTTACACAATTATTTTAATGTGTTTTTAAAGGTAAATGAAGGTTATACAGTGCATTGTTAAATGCTGAGCTCCTCTATTAAAAAAAAAAAAAACCTGCAAGTTCTGAGAGATCAAGCCATTTATCATTTGGCCCATACACCCAAAGCACGAGGGGGTTCTCTCCACACCACCACCAGTGTGCAGCATCCACTTGGATGATGCGACGGCAGCCACAGGACAACGGCGCCAGTGCGCTCACCACACTCTATCTATCGGTGGAGTGGAGAAACAGAGATACAGCCAATTCGGTGGATGGGGATGATTGGGAGGCCATGGATAAGGGCCGATGGTGGGAATTTGGCCAGGACACCGGGGCTACACCCCTACTCTTTACGAGAAGTGCCATGGGATAATTAATGACCACTGAGAGTCAGGACCTCGGTTTAATGTCTCATCCGAAAGACAGCGCTCACTGAAAGTATAGTGTCCCCTCCACTATACTGGGGCATTAGGACTCACACAGACCACAGGTTGAGCGCCCCCTGCTGGCCTCACTAACACCACTTCCAACAGCAACCTAGTTTTCCCATGTGGTCTCCCATCCAGGTACCGACCAGGCTCAAGCCCTGCTTAGCTTCAGTGAGGGACCGGTCTTGGGCTGCAGGGTGATATAGCTGTGGCGACTACTAAGTAACACAACTAGTTTACGTTTTTGAGGAGTAACTCAATATTATAGTAATGCATTACTTTCAAAAGTAAGTTTCCCCAACACTGAACCCTACCGTACATGCATGAAGAAACACACAATTATAGTTCAGCAACTTTATTGAGCAAACAAAATGAACAGCTATTAAGAGCTATTAGTTGATCAGTCATCCAATGAGAGCGTCCGATCACGAATATTCAGTGCAACGAGAGAACAGTGTTTAGGAGGAAAGACGAACTAACAGCTCTCTGTCCTAAAAACATCCAAAACAGGAGAGAGGAGTAACAAAACCAGATTTCAGAAGTGGACATGTATTCGCAGATATTCACTTTTGACCAATTACTTTGTTCCATTAACATGCAAAATATATATACCTTTTTTTTCTCCATAACTGCTGAGACAATGACGTGACTGATTTTGGTAAGAAACAGTCGGGTTATAAGCAAGAATATATATTTCACAGACCATAGTTCTCATTGCTATTGTAAAAGCATATAAAAACATGAAAGCAAAAGATCGACTTCTTAAATAGCACCTCTATAGCCAGTGGCGGGAGTCAGAAGCGTCGATGGTTTCACTTTGTGTGTGTGTGTGTGTGTGTGTTTATCGTAATAAAAAAATGGCTGAGCTCGTAGTTAAAACATGCTTCTTTGACACGAGCGTTTTCTGAACACAAAAGAAAGTGTGGGTCTTTGTCATGTTGTGGTCTTTTCTTGTTTTTTTACAGTGTGAATGAATGTTAACGGGGTCAGGAGGAGGATTGAGCAGAGCTGATATGGTCTGGATTTACACTGGAACCGTCAATTCGTTGAAGGAAGGGAAGAACAACAAAAACAAAACAAGAAGAAAATAAAAAGAAATAGTTGATTTTGTTTCCAGCTATACTGCAGATTGGCTCCTCTGGTATCACATGGCGTATTTTTGAGTCCATTCCCGAGCTATTCTGTTGTACCTGAGTAGAGCAGAAAAATAAAAGTCAACAGATTCACACACACACTCATGCATGTCAATTACCCTAATTAACCCTTTAAATAAGTGGTCCTCAACCCCCGGGCTGTGGACCGGTACCGGTCCGTGGATCAATTGGTACCAGGCCGCACAAGAAATCATTATTTCCGTTTGATTTATAATTTGAGTCTGAACGATCTTTTATTTTGAAAAATCTTGAAAAATGAGCGTATTCTCTTGGTTACATCTCGGTCACTTGAACACCCAAATTTAACCCACAAGCAGCAAAATGAGTGAGAAACAGACGTCTTTGGAACGTTTCTTTGCGAAGGGTAAACGGCCCAGTGAGGGACCCGCGATCTGCCAAGGAATGGATCCGCAACCCATTAGTCAACAAATCAGGTGAATTCACCATGTCTGTGCAAGAAGATCAACCGCTGGAGATCACAGATGACGGAGACCATTCACATTCATGTTTTTTCAGCGCACAAGTTCGTTATTTCCAATAGAGGCGCACGACTTGTGCTCGCATATTGGGAGCAATGTGGACAAGTGGCGTGACGTGTTCGCACCTTCTAGATGCACCCAGTCAAAGACTCTAGAATACACTAGATGTGTCAATCATATAGTTTTGAATTGGGAGAGGTCAATATTAACGGTCAATATGAAGCGGCGAATGAAGCCCCGCCTACTAGTACAAGAGCCAATCATCGATCGCTGTTTCTCTGTGGGAGAAGCTCAGACCAGACATGTGCTTTTACGACAGTTTTGTAGTCAACACGCACTGGAATCTCAGCGAATACTTGCTTCACAGATATAAGTAATATATCCACATAAAGCTTGAAATCTGTGCTTTTAAATGAACCAAGTGCACTTGAAAACAAAAGTTTCTTGGTTTTGTAATCTGTATGAAACGAACGTGAGGTACAGTCCACCCTGTCAAACGCACATCACATGACAGCAACTACTCAAACGCCCACAAACTAGAAAAACAAAGAGTCGCTGTCATTTCTGCAGGAGATTCGCCATTAGGGCTGGGCGATAAAATCGGTATTGATATTTATTGACTGAACACCGTTGTCAATATCAATAACAAAAAGATTCGGTATGTAGTTTCCGTATGAAGCACTATAGTTTTATTAATATGTGGCTGCTGAGCGCACACCTTGGAAGCAATGCCAATAAGCTTAGGGTGTAAGTTTGTCATTTCCAATGGAGGCACACGACTTGCAAGACGCGCACATGGGAGTGACACACCGCACCTAGTTGAAAAACATCTGAACTTTTCCGAATGCCCCGAGCGCACTGCGATTCACGCAAGTAAAATTAACTAATCTGCTTCACACTTTGTATGGAATATACACATTTCAGTAATAACGGCAGACTACAGGCACGTGCACAGGTAGGGCTCAACCTTTTTGCAATTACGAAAGTACCACCATCGTGACGCCCCCTGCACTTTTTTGTTAACATTTATTATTATTTATTTAGGATATGCATTTTCACATTCTGACTCCAATGCCTGATTATTAACTTGTTAAAATGACTATAATTAAATGAAATATTCTTAAGTATAAATATGATGTGTTCTTTGGAAGAGTATACTTACACTGTGATATTATATTGTCATTCTGGCATTATATAATGAGTGGCATTAAATGCTCTTAAAATGACAATAATATAATTTATCGCAATATATCGTACGACAAAACATAGATATCGTTACAGGCATAAGTTTGACACAAAGTGCTCCACACAAAACTGGACTCAAACTTGACCTCATTTGATAATAATAATAATGATAACAATCTAAAAGAAGATTTCATCTGCCTTAAGGCATATGCAGGTTTTTTTTGTTGTTTTTTTTTTAGAAATTTCTCTTTTTTTGGGGGTCAAAATTGACCTGAATGCATTCTGAGGGCCCAACATTTCTTTATAAAGCTTAAGATACAATACAATACAAGATACAATACAA
>CAIGQV010016735.1:558787-585832 GCA_903798115.1 Danio jaintianensis
TTTCTTTATAAAGCTTAAGATACAATACAATACAAGATACAATACAACACAATACAATATATATATATATATATATATACACACACACATACAGTTGAAGTCAGAATTCGCCCTCCTGTGAAATGTTTATTTAATTTCTGTCTAATATTTCCCAAATGATGTTGAACAGATTCAGGAATTTTTCACAGTATTTCCTATAATATTTTTTCTTCTGGAGAAAGTCTTATTTGTTTTATTTCAGCTAGAATAAAAGCAGTATTTATTATTTTAAACCCATTTTAAGGTCAATATTATTCGCCCCCTTAAGCAATATTTGTTTTGGATTGTCTCCAGAACAAACCACTGTTATACAATGACTTGCCTAATTACCCTAAAACACCATATAAGCACAAACAACACACACACACACACACTTACTTTTCATTGTCTGTTTTATAGATACGTGCTATCTCTGGCACTAACGGATCATCTGGGTTTGGATCACATAAGAGCGAGCAGATGGACAAAAGAACTGCAGGAGAAACAGGAGAAGATTAGCATAAACAAAACCAGCATCTCAGATCTGACATTAAGGGTTAGTTCACTCAAAAATAAGTAGAATTGAATTAGCCCATGATGTACTCCTCCTCAAACTGCTTTCTAAATCCACTTGAATGCAGTCAAAAGTATCCTCTGCTTTACCAATAGCAGCAGGTTGGAGTTTTTCCTCCAAAATAAGTCCAATAAAACACATCCATCCATAATATAAAATATCTCACATGACAACGGCGGATGTTTCTCACCAGAAGTTACACAAAACGGTTTAAAAAAAGTTTTAAATATGAATAATTGCACGAAAAAGGCATGAATTCCCTTTTATTTTAGACTTTCGCGCGAGGAACTTTTCATTACGGATGGATGCACTTTACTGGACTTATTTTGGATTTAGGGTTGTGTGGCATGACACAAGCTCCCCTTTAACTGTTAATTAAACAACAGTAAACTAGCTTATATACAGTGCTCGGCATACGAGTTCACCCCTCACAGATCTATATTTTAAATTAATATTTGCTTTACAATAATATATTTGTGTATATCCATTAAATTAGTCAAAACTGATTAACTAATTTTACAAAGTAACTGAAGATCACGGTCCAAAAATTATTAAGTGGGGAGAATATGAAATCAAATTTTAATTAACAGGAAAAATCAAAAGAAACATTAAAATATAAAATTTAGTTGAGCTGATTTTGTAGTTTGTCTTTTTTTGTTGTTGCAATAACTCAATTTAAATGTATTATTTAAATGTCATTTATTCATTTTTTTTTCGGCTTGGTCCCTTTATTCATCAGGGGTCGCCACAGCGGAATGAACCGCCAACTTATCCAGCATATGTTTTACGCAGCGGATGCCCTTTCAGCTGCAACCCATTACTGGAAACACCCATACACTCTTGCATTCACACACACACACTCATACACTACAGCCAATTTAGTTCATCAATTCCCCTATAGTGCATGTGTTTGGACTGTGTGGGAAACCGGAGCACCCGGAGGAAACCCACGCCAACACGGGGAGAACATGCAAACTCCACACAGAAACGCCAACTGACCCAGCCGGGACTCGAACCAGCCACCTTCTTGCTGTGAGGCCACAGTGCTTACCACTGAGCCACCATGTGGCCCATAACTCAAAATTCTGACTTAAAAAGTCCCAATAACAATTTTTATACAGTTGCGAGAACAGGCTTCCATAAGCAGATCCTATAATTCATTCATTCATTCATTCATTTTCTTTTCGGCTTAGTCCCTTTATTCATCAGGGGTCGCCACAGCGGAATGAACTGCCAACTTATCCAGCATATGTTTTACGCAGCGGATACCCTTCCGGCCGCAACCCAGTACTGGAAACACCCATACACTTTTGCATTCACACTCATACACTACGGCCAATTTAGTTCATCAATTCCCCTATAGCGCATGTGTTTGGACTGTGGGGGAAACCGGAGCACCCGGAGGAAACCCACGCCAACACGGGGAGAACATGCAAACTCCACACAGAAACGCCAACTGACCCAGCCGGGACTCGAACCAGAGACCTTCTGGCTGTAAGGCCACCGCCCATGGCAAGATCTATCTATCTATATACATCTACACAATCTATGTATATCTAAACATATTACACAATAATAATGATCATAATTCAATAAGAGATGATACAAATGTTTGTTTTTGTAATTTTACATAAAAAAACAGTTCAATATATTTTATGGTGAGGGAGGCTTGACAGTGGTTACATGTTGATGCAAATGAACAAAAGAAAAAACATGGGCTAATTATAATTTTTGGGTGAACTACCCCTTGGCATTCGTGTGGCCATCGTGTGAAGGCCATCGTGTGTGTATTGTCTCACCTTTAGAGATAGTTAACGCAGGAGACCACTGTGACCTTAGAATATCCAAACAGATGCTGCCATTACTGTTAATATTTGGGTGATAAATTCTTGTGGTGAACGCAACCTGTGAATGAGAAGCAGAAACAGATGATCAGAACACAAATCTACTGATATTTGACTGTAGATCTCTGGAGTAGCAGAGGATTTCTGACTATCTGCAATACACGTCAACATCTATGCTCTTTATTAGGAGATTCATTTATTGCATAATGCCATGTCAGCATCAAATGCTGCATTAATGGCAAAGTCTAAAAGGTTTTACTTTATTTATAAAACAAATATACAGTTAATTGTAGACGGTCATTTAGGAAAACTATTCATGTACAGTCAAAGGTTTTAGAAAAGTATGGTTTTTAATGTTTAATGTTTTTAAGGAGTCTCTTCTGCTATTTTTACTATATTTTTTTCATTTGAATATATTTTAAAATCTAATTTATTCCTGTGATTTCCAAGCATCATTACTCCTGTCACACGATACTTCAGAAATCAGTCTAATACGGTGATCATAATTACTATTATTCTTCTTATTATCATCATCATTAGTATTGCTGTTGTTGAAAACAACTGATGAAAAGAAAGTTTAGAAAAACTGCATTTATGTGAAATAGAAAGCTTTTTTTATTCAAAATATTAATTTTGATTTAATTTCTTTACCAAATTGTTCTTTTACATTGACTTTTATATTGATTTTTTGAATGGAATAATGTTACCAAAGCTTTATATATACTATGTATGTAAATATATATATTTATAGTATTAAATATTTTTACTATTTAAAAAATAAATCTATTTGAATATTTTAAAATCAAATTTATTCCTGCGATTTCCAAGCTGAATTTTTTACATCATTACCCCTGTCACATGATACTTCGGAAATAAGTCTAATATGCTGCTCACATTTCCCAGTGATGGGTTGCAGCTGGAAGGGCATCCGCTGTGTAAAACATATGCTGGATAAGTTGGCGGTTCATTCCGCTGTGGCGACCCCTGATTAATAAAGGGACTAAGCCGAAGGAAAATGAATGAATGAATGAATGAATGCTGCTCACAATTACTGTTACTATTATTATTATTATTATAATCATCATCGCTTTTGTTGTTGTAGAAAACAACTAACTAGATTTTTCAGCTTTCTTTAATGAATAGAAAGTTCAGAAGAACAGCATTTATCTGAAATAATATTTTGTGACATTATAAATGAGGGCAGCACAGTGGTTAGCACTGTCGCCTCACAAGAAGGTCGCTGGTTCGAGTCCCGGCTGGGCCAGTTTTCTGTGTGGAGTTTACATGTTCTCCCCGTGTTGGCGTGGGTTTCCTCCTGGTGCTCTGGTTTCCCCCACAGTCCAAACACATGCGCTATAGGGGAATTGATGAATTAAATTGGCCATAGTGTATGAGTGTGTGAATGAGAGTGTATGGGTGTTTCCCAGTACTGGGCTGCAGCTGGAAGGGCATCGGCTGTGTAAAACGTGTGCTGGACAAGTTGGCGGTTCATTCCGCTGTGGTGACCCCTGATGAATAAAGGGACTAAGCCGGAGGAAGAGTAATGAATGAATTATAAATGAGTTTATCATCACTTTTGATCAATTTAAAGCATCCTTGCTAAATAAAAGTAATAATTTTGATAATTTCATTACCAAAACATGTGATATTGAGTCCAAGCTTTTGAATGCTGTAACGTTACAAAAGCTTTTTTTGTATTATATGTATATTGTTGGGGCTGCACGGTGGCGCAGTGGGTAGCACGTTCGCCTCACAGCAAGAAGGTCGCTGGTTCGAGCCTCGGCTGGGTCAGTTGGTGTTTCTGTGTGGAGTTTGCATGTTCTCCCCGTGTTCGAGTGGGTTTCCTCCGGGTGCTCCGGTTTCCCCCACAAGCCCAAAGACATGCGCTATAGGGGAATTGGGTAGGCTAAATTGTCCGTACTGTATGTGCGTGAATGAGTGTCTATGGATGTTTCCCAGTAATGGGTTGCGGCTGGAAAGGCATCCGCTGTGTAAAACATATGCTGAAATAGTTGGCGGTTCATTCCGCTGTGGCGACCCCAGATTAATAAAGGGACTAAGCCGAAAAGAAAATGAATTAATTAATGAATATATATATATATATATTTTTTTTTTATTGAAAATAGTATTAAATATTTTTGCTGTGCTTTGGATCAAATAAATGTACGTTTGTTGAGCAGAAGAGACTCCCTTAAACAACAATAAAAATCATCCTGTTCTAAAACTTTTGACCGGTAGTTTACATATAAAACACACACAAATTAATAAAACAATTAAAGAAACCTGTAGGTTGTTTAAATAGCTAATAATCCTTGCCTTAGGTGGTTTGAAAGGGTAGTCTGTAGGAAAATGAATGGTCAAGAAAAACACACCGCCTTGATATGGACTGTCATTCTGTAAAAACAAAAACAACAGAGTAAAGTTGTTTGATTTACATGATTCATAAACAATACAGTCACAGCATGCAAATAAATGTCACTATTAATATGCAAATAAGCACATATATCCACTTACAGGACCCATAATTGTTGCTTGCCAGTGAAACACTGCAAATAAAGAGCGAGAAAGGTCTGATTATGGTGAAGCAGTGATATGCTGAGGATAATCAGAGTGTATAATAATAATAAATAACTCACAGTCATCTCCGACGGGTCCCGCGGAGCACTGCGCTGGAGGATCCCGACCCAGATCAGTCAGTTCCTGAACACACAGAAGATTTATGCTTATCCCAGAGGATTAAAAAAATGCACTATATAAAGATAACATAAATACATGTATCAATTTGTGAAGGCCGAATTAATACAATAAAATTAAAATAGAATATTAGATTTCTCTATGAGCCCCAAAACTAAAAATAAATTGTCAAGGCACCAAATCAGGAAGAAAAAAAAAATAAGTTAATCATCAGTGCACCAAAAAACTGACAATTAATTGTCAATGCACAAAAAAAAAACCCGCAAAAAAATTAATTGTCAATGCTCAATGCACCAAAACAGAAAACGAATAGTAAATGCACCAAAAACTGTCAATGCACCGAAAACAGACAATTATTCGTCAACGCACCAAAACAGAAAACCAATAGCAGGGTTCAACAATAATGACTGCCCGATGGCCCGGGGCCAGCGTGCGAGACGCTCGGGACAGTAGACAGGATCATTACTGGGCCAATTGGGTCAGTATGGTCAGTATATTTAATATATATATATATATGTTTACTATTCTGTCAGTAAGAAATGTAAACTTTTATTCAGCATGGAAACAGATATAATATATAATAAAGTAACAAAAATTGCCATCTTAAATAAATGCAGTTTCTAAATGATCAAAGAACCCTAAATATCCACTACGTTTTCCAACACATGGTTATATGCTGTCATGGCTTTGCAATCAAAAAATGTCATTATAATGAAAGTCAATGGGGCAAAAACAGCCACTAACATAACGAAAGGGGAGTAAAATTGAACAATACACAGGGGTGAAAGTATTTACAATAACGTGAGTAGAGTACACTTGCACTGGTTTGTTAATAACGATTAATGATGCCATAATAAAGCAGTCTTCTGATCTCTGACCACACCTACACTAACAAGGAAACAATTCTAGCTCTTTCGCTCTCTCTTCATGGGAAAATCTGAACCGCTTCTGAGAAAATAAGATGTTTCTGAGAATGTATGTATGCCGGCAGCCCTCCGGCGGCTCTTGTCTGAGCGTGTGAGCGAGAACAGACAGGAAGTTTGAGGTTCGAGGTTTATTTGATCATGAGGAAACATCACAACAAACACAGGTGGACTAATTATTCCTAATGTTGATGACAAGTTTCACATTGATGAATGTAAAAGCATATGCAAACGTAGATATGAATATCAGATGCTCAGACCTGGGGGATTATGGGTAAAAATTAAAACCAGATAAATATATATAAAATATATTTTAAACTAGCTTTAAACTTTTGGACTTTCACTTTTAGTTTCTTTACATTTCCCCATTAAACGACCCAAAGCCCAAAAACTGCTTAATATGGGCTGGGCTTATGATGATATCAAACACTACACTGGTCCTACACTGGTCTCACGGTTCGGTTCCGATTACCATGCCATCGATTCGGTTCAAGTCGATATCTCGGTGCATTGACGATGCTTTCCATACACAGTTTTATATTTTACTTCACAGCACAATTCTTGTATTAAAATTTAGAAATATATTTATATTTATATATTATTTGTAATACAATTTTGTCCTTTAATACAAACAGTCAGATATATAAACTGTACATTTAAAAACTCAAGTACATGCACAGAACAACATGAGGATTTATAACAAATAAACAAATGTAAATATCACGCTCGTTTTCTGAGCGTTGTTGAGCGAGTTCTTACACCCCTATGATTGGTTACGCGCTCAAAAGAAAAGGCTGTGATTGGCTCTAATGCTGTTCACCGATGAGTGACACTGATAAACGGCAGCGGCGATCACAGCTGATCCATGATAGACGCGGAGGAGAAAACTTGCTCTGCAGACACGCGCTAGAATCTGTATCCAGAAGTAACGCTGTAACAGCCGAGAGGAGAGGAAACGTTACCTCAAGCCAGCAGGTCAAAGGTCCACAGTGAGTGAGAGAGAGTGAGAGAGAGAGTGAGTGAGTGAGTGAGTGAGTGAAATGGAGTTTACTTTCATTTTCTCCAGCAGTGAAACAGGGGCTTCTGCTGTAACTTCAGCGTCAGTGAAAGACTGTCCAGCAAACACACACGCAGTGAATTGTGCAGAGTTTGTGCGTTTTTAAGTAGTTGGAGTGTTTTAATTACTCGCGCTCGCCTACCTCACCATAGTATTCTTACGCGACATAGCGCATATGAGATAAATGACGTCAGTACGTAATAACGGGTTATGATCTATTACTGAACCGATATCGAATTGTCCGCGTCTGCATCGCGGTGCACCGAAAAAACAATTAATTTTGACACAAAAAAAGGTACAAGAGCGGTCACTGGGGTGGTACCATTTCAAAAGGGTCCTTATTAATACCTCAAGGATACATATTTTGGTACCTAAAAAGTAGGGCTGCATGATATTGGACAAAAACTGATATTGCGATATTTAGTTTGTCTGCGATATATATTGCGACATGAATATAATTTCACAAGATCACTTATAACTCTATTTAGAATTAATTAATATTTTTACATTGATTGGGATTATTTTGTAGAGGGGTATCTGCAATAAAGTACAATACAATTGAGCAAATACAAATTAATTGTATGGCTTTCTGTGGATCTTAACAGTATTGAGGTACAGAAATTCAATAATAATAGATATAATAACACTGTATAGTGTACAGTCTTCATTGTATAAATAATTAAATACTATTAATTTTGGTTTATATACATATATAAACTCTTGGTTTAAGTTTACTTAAATCTTACAAAGTCACAGGTCTCAAAAACACATCCAAATGACAATCTTTCACTCTATTTTAGGGTTAAACTTTGCGATGACTCCAAAAATCACGTTCTGAACTGTGATGCTGATCAACTATAATCCCAACTTGACATTGATGATCCCGCAATGTGACTATTGCAGATTCACACGTTGAAATATCGATGCTGAAATGATATATTGTGCAGCTCTATACTAAAAACTACAGAAGTGCACCTCTTAAAAATTCACCAATATTAATATGAACCCTTTAAATGCAAAAATGTACTTTTTGAAAAGGTACCACCCCAGCGACAGCTCTCGTGCCTTCATTTCTGAGAGTGTATGATATGTTTTTCTTCCGAGCAAAGTTTTCAAAAGCTGGAATAAAATCTGATTTTTTTTACAATTAATTTTAATGTCATTTTTTTGATTGTCTACAGCAGTGGTCCCCAACCTTTTTATCACTGCGGACCAGGGGGTGGGGGGGAGGGTGGTGGTGTTGGTTCGTAGGTTGCTAGGCGACCATCAATCGTTTTCTCAGAGGATGACAAGCTGAAAAATCATTGCTGCAGCTCTGATACAAGTTTCATTTATGGAGAAAATTAATAGGCACTGCAGTGTTTGGGTGTTCTGTGTTTGTCTGAGATAATTAGTCAACCGAAATGTGTATATTTCATACAAGCTGAAGCTGATCGATCAAGTCTTGTCACGTGACTCGTGGTGTGCTCATGGCATTCATTAAACTGCGTGCGTCTGGAAGGCGCGAGTGCGTCACGCCGCTTGCACGCACAAGCCGCGCACCTCCATTAGAAATAACGAACATGCGCGAACTCTAGAAAAGACGCGATATGCAAATGGCCCCTAAAAGGCCGCCGTCATCTGTGATCTCCAGCAGTTGTTCTTCTTCTTGCATAGCGCTGTGACGGTGACAATTTTTTACTACCGCGGTGGGAAGTCACCAACAACCGCCGGTGTTGCGGTGGTGGTGGGGGGTTGGGTCAATTATGCTGTAAAATAATCTGTGACAGAAGTTCACTCAAAAGTGAAAATTCTTTCCGTCATTAATTAACACTTCTGTCATTCCAACCTTCAGAACACAAATTTAGATAGTTTATAATATGAAAAAGCAATTAAATTATGAAAATTGTGAAATTAAAGCAATAGTCCAGAGATCTGGTCCCCGCGTCAGGTCAGGGTGCGCCTGTATATAGCCTTTAAAACGCGCACGCGGCGGCGGATCGAGGCGCACTCTAAACTCACACGGGAGAAAACTGCACTAGGATGACATGAAGGCGAGCAGCCTAATTCATTTCATGTTTTGGTTAACTAATTCTTTAAATACAACTCTTTTGAGCTCTAAAGGGGAAAAACGCTAAAGAAATTTGCCGTTAAATTAATGTTAGCAGAGACGCAACTGCCAGTCATTTTCACATTAGTTTTTTAGTAGGGGATTAATATTAGCGTACCCTACTAAAAATGTTTAGTTGGACACTGCACAGTCCTACAGTAGTCTACAATATATTAATATTATAATTTATTATTATTAATATTATTAAAACTAAAGCTATAAAATTGACAAAACGCAAAACCCTTTTTAATGTTTGCTTTCATTTTGACATGGCTAAAGCGCAGTTTTACAGTTGTGAAAAGAAACATCCCATTATGCAGCAGCATTCTCAAGTTAGGACACTTAATAAATGCCTTTTGAGTTTAAAGATGATCGGCCTGCGAAGTCAGGTTTACAGTGTTATAAATGAAATGGGTATATAGTGCATTGAGTAAGTGGATTTGCCGCGGTAGGTAGACAGGCTCATTCATGTTGTTTGAAATAAAACGAAAATAAATAAGGAGAACAAAATATAATTTAAACCACTCGTCTGGCGCTGAAGCCATGCTTCGTCTGCGTTAATAAACGGTATCGTTGCATTACCTTCATTAATAAAATCAGTAATAGCGAAACTGTGCATATTATTATTATTATTACTACTATAAAAAGTATATTACTGGACTAAGTCAGTATAACTTAGGCAGTAATGCAAAGTAATAAATAAGTGAATAAATAGCCTAAATGAAAGGAACAAGAGGGACCAAAATCGTCAATGTCTAACATTTATCACTTTCTCTTTTTTATCTGCCCATTTTTGGAAAGGCCTCTGCGATACCTGGCTGACTAGCTGCGCGTTTGCGTTCAGAAGACAGGAGTTGATTATATGTGGCTGGGTGACATGACCGGACATGGCTGTGGAGATTCGACGTGTTTGCCCATTTAACACTTTTTTTTTTTTAAACAAACCCTACAAATAGCTTCTTTTATTTATTGGTTCACCTTTCTCGTTCAGCACGAATCCAAAATGTTCCCAGATTGGCGATGTAACAATTGGTTTTCCAACCAGATTCATGGCTGAACTTGAACTTGCTGAATCGCGCCTAACGTTATATTCTAACAGAAATGCAATACTTTGCAACATAACGGAAATTTCAGTGCGTGACGTCACGTACTACCGCCGGTGGCATGGACAACCACGGTGGCAAGTGACCACCGCGGTGACGCGGTTGTCTCGGTGACCGTCACAGCCCTATTCTTGCACAGACATGGTGGATTCACCAGATTTGTTGACTAATGGGTTGCGGATCTATTCCTTGGCAGATTGCGGGTCCCTCACTGGGCCGTTTACCCTTCGCAAAGAAACTTTCCAAAGACATCGGTTTCTCACTCATTTTGCTGCTTGTGGGTTAAATTTGGGTGTTCAAGTGACCGAGATGTAACTGAGAGAATACGCTCATTTTTCAAAATAAAAGATCGTTCAGACTCAGATAACAAATAAAACGCAAATATTTAATGATTTCTTGTGCGGCCCGATACCAATTGATCCACGGACCGGTACCGGTCCACAGCTCGGTGGTTGAGGAACACTGGTCTACAGAACAAACTACTCTTGTCCTATGACTTGCCTAATTACCCTCACTTCCCTAATTAACATAAAAACCTTGGTAAATCCTTAAATTGCACTTTAAGCTGAATACAAGTATCTTACAAAATAACTAATAAAATATTATGTACTGTCATCATGAGAAAGGCAAATAAATGAGTCATTAAATTGTTATGTTTAAAAATGTGCTGGACAAAAATATTCTCTCCATTAAACAACACTTTTAAACATTATTAAAGGAATTAAAATTTCACAAAAAGGTGAATAATTTGGGCTTCAACCATAGGTGTAACAAGCCACAGAAACGGCGGACCAACTAAGCATTTGGCCGTCAGCCCGCAAACAATCTGCTGGCTCAGTCTGATTCATAGAAGCTCTCAAAGTCAGCGAAAAAAGCAAGAAATCATCCTGTGGCCAAGTTCAACAACTGTTGTGCAATAACTACTCCACACTGGTATGGGCTGGATATTTCCAACTGGAGCTCTGAATACTCAAAGCAGCTTTCCAGGAAGAACTTCTACACAAGCGGTGACGCAAATTTCATGTTGTGTTGTGGTGTCAAAGTGAAAGAACGTCACTGATAGACAGGATAACAGACTGTAGACCAAAAACTAAATCCTGTCCCGTCCAGAAACTCCTGCGGCTGAGATGATTCATAAATAAATAGCATTGGTCTGAATCAACACCATGAGAAGCACATACGGTTCAGTTTATCTGGATGTGACTCACCGAGTCCTCCATTTACACCTTGTAAAATCAGATCGCAGGATTTCCTCCAGTTTAACCAGGAGTGTGTGAGGTTAACTCGGCTTTAACTGTGTTTTACAATGAAGCAGCTGATTTTACAGGCATTAAAACATAATAGATAGAATATAAACATGTCGATTGATAGATCTAAACCAACTAGCCTAGATAGATAGATAGATAGATAGATAGATAGATAGATAGATAGACAGATCTAAACCAACTAGCCTAGACCGATAGATAGATAGATAGATAGATAGATAGATAGACAGACAGATAGATCTAAACCAACTAGCCTAGACAGACAGACAGACAGACAGACAGACAGATAGATAGATAGATAGATAGATAGATAGATAGACAGATAGATCTAAACCAACTAGCCTAGACAGACAGACAGATAGATAGATAGATAGATAGATAGATAGATAGATAGATAGATTAACATAATCAGCACCGTCCTTTATGTGGAAATAAATATACAGTTAAAACATTATAATAATAGACATTAAACATTAAACAAAACCATGCTTCCCTCATAACCAATCCTGCTATCCTCATAGCATTTGCTAACATGAACCTTTTTCCACATCAAGCGAAAATACCAACGAATTTATCCAGTGAAGTAATAACTCTAAACAGAAATGATAGCGATTTACCTTGTGAATTCGTTTTAATGCCATATTGTGTTGTGATGGGCTCCTGAGGCCGAGGAAAGAGCAGGTTTATCCGGCTAGCTGCGGTTAGCTGTGCTCGCTAGCCAGACTCTGAAGATCCGACAGAAACCCGACGAGCAGAACCGAAAACCGACAAACCGAAAACCGACAAACCGAGCCGCTAACGTTAAATAAACCAGCGGAAGTCCAGCGGTCAGATAAATAATAATCCCGCCGAAGAGCAGTTATAGTTATAGAGAGGGTGAACAGGAAGGCCCGAGCTTCTCCAATGAGCACTTGTATAGGTATGTGTGAGTGTGTGTGAGTGTGTGTGTGTGTGTGTGTGTGTGTGATTGTGTCTCCACCTCTCTCTCTCTCTCTCTCTCTCTCTCTCTTTCTCTCTCTCTCTCTCAATTCAATTCAATTCACATCAATAATTGCTTTATTGGCATGACAAATATTACAAATGTATTGCCAAAGCATTTATAAGGTTTAAATTTAAAAAGAACATATATACACTCACGCCACTTTATTAGGTACACCTTACTAGTACCGGGTTGGACCCCTTTTGCCTTCAGAACTGCCTTAATCCTTCGTGGCATAGATTCAACAAGCTACTGGAAATATTCCTCAGAGATTTTGCTCCATATTGACATGATAGCATCACACAGTTGCTGCAGATTTGTCGGCTGCACATCCATGATGCCAATCTCCCGTTCCACCACATCCCAAAGATGCTCTATTGGATTGAGATCTGGTGACTGTGGAGGCCATTTGAGTACAGTGAACTCATTGTCATGTTCAAGAAACCAGTCTGAGATGATTCACGCTTTATGACATGGTGCGTTATCCTGCTGGAAGTAGCCATCAGAAGATGGGGACACTGTGGTCATAAAGGGATGGACATGGTCAGTAACAATACTCAGGTAGGCTGTGGCGTTGACACAATGCTCAATTGGTTCTAATGGGCCCAAAGTGTGCCAAGAAAATATCCCCCACACCATTACACCACCACCACCAGCCTGAACCACTGATACAAGGCAGGATGGATCCATGCTTTCATGTTGTTGATGCTAAATTCTGACCCGACCATCCGAATGTGGCAGCAGAAATGGAGACTCATCAGACCAGGCAACGTATCTCCAATCTTCTATTGTCCAATTTTGGTGAGCCTGTGTGAATTGTAGCCTCAGTTTCCTGTTCTTAGCTGACAGGAGTGGCACCCGGTGTGGTCTTCTGCTGCTGTAGCCCATCCGCCTCAAGGTTGGACGTGTTGTGCGTTCAGAGATGCTCTTCTGCAGACCTCAGTTGTAGCGAGTGCTTATTTGAGTTACTGTTGCCTTTCTTTCAGCTGGAACCAGTCTGGCCATTCTCCTCTGACCTCTGGCATCAACAAGGCATTTGCGCCCACAGAACTGCCGCTCACTGGATATTTCCTCTTTGTCGGACCATTCTCTGTAAACCCTAGAGATGGTTGTGCATGAAAATCCCAGTAGATCAAGAGTTTCTGAAATACTCAGACCAGCCCGTCTGGCACCAACAACCATGCCACGTTCAAAGTCACTTAAATCCCCTTTCTTCCCCATTCTGATGCTCGCTTTGACCTGCAGCAGATCGTCTTGACCATGTCTACATGCCTGAATGCATTGAGTTGCTGCCATGTGATTGGCTGATTAGAAATTTCCATTAATGAACAGGTGTACCTAATAAAGAGATAAAGCCGGTGAGTATATATATATATATAAACATAGAAAACACAGTAAGTAGTAGCCTAGTAATTGCTTTTTTAAATATATAAAAATAAAATACAAATATACAATGATAATAAATCAGGGGTCGCCACAGCGGAATGAAACACCAACTATTCCAGCATATGTTTTACACAGCGGATGCCCCTCCAGCTGCATCCCAGTACTGGGAAACACCCATACACACACACACACACACACACACACACACACACACACACTCATACACTACGGCCAATTTAGTTCATCAATTCCCCTATAGCGCATGTGTTTGGACTGTGGGGGAAACCGGAGCACCGGGAGGAAACCCACGCCAACACGGGGAGAACATACAAACTCGAACCAGCGACCTTCTTGCTGTGAGGCGACAAAAAAATATGACAACATAAACTAAGTGTTCATTTGTTTTATCCAAATGTCCAAATGTACTCCAAATTTCAACATTGCCGCCAACAGTGCCGCCTCTGTCAATTCATTTTTTCCCAATTCAGTTCGCTTTATTGGCATGACATACATGGGTATATATACATATAATTTGGGTATATATTGAAATTTGGAGTACATTTGGACAACAAGAAAGAAGATTTAATTGCAAATTGCTTACTTATTATTTATTGTATCCATAAACTGCAGTTGTTGATTTTAATTTAATTGCAAATAAGTTTAAGCCCGTGATAAAACAAATAAACACTTAGTTTATGTTGTCATATTTTTTGCAAGAGTGCAAGAGTGTATGGGTGTTTCCCAGTGATGGGTTGGGTGTTGGGAATGCGTAGTTTCATTCCTGTAGCTTAGTATAAGATGTGTATTAGGGAGTTTTTAAATTGCATGAAAGGGCCATTTTATATAGTCCACACAAACAAATAACACTTAACTTTTAATAGTTAATAATAATCGAGTACCTTGAAATAGATAACGAATCCTCTTCTGATGAACAATGTTAACAAACTACAAACATGGAGGATGGACAAGACCAACAGTTAAACTTAGATAAAGATGTTTAAATGATTGTTAATTAATATCTAACCTACTGGAAAATATTCATGTTCACCGCTTATAGTTCATCTGCAACAACAAGTGAGACTTTTATAAATATACGTTTGGTCATTAAGTTCTGAATGCATAATTATGCAAACACCTGAGGAGATTTCTCTACATGCCAGAATGGCAGATTAGCCTGCTAATAAGGTAGGAAATTAAATATGAAGGAAATGTGTGACAGGATGATTGACAGGGCACGTAACTAAGCAACAGAACTTCTATTATTGAGGAAGCAGTTTGTCCCAAAGCTTGCATAGGCCTACTCTTTTGTTAGCTACACACACTCAAAATTGTGTCGTTTTTTTCTTCACAAAAAAACCCACAGAGCCTACTTTTGGGATGTAGTATAAGTAGACGAATTGGGACACATCATAGATGATCAGTACTTTTAAAGAAATCTCTTTAAAGTCACCATGAAATGGGAGTTATTGTTCTTTTTTCCGTTATTGTAACCTACTTGCACTTGAAATGAAAAGGAAATGAAAAAAAGGGCGCTGCATGATTTAGTTCTTTTGGAATCGATTGGATTGTGGACAAAAGAGTGTTGCTAACAAAATGAAGGAAGATTGATGAATGGATGAATTCAGAGCAGAAACCAGACATGCACTAATATGCCCACCCTAATGGACTGATAGCTCCACCCTAATGGACTGATAGCCCTGCCCTAAATTACTGATAGCTCCGCCCTAATGGACTGATAACTCCGCTGTAAAGGACTGATAACTCGACCCTAATGGACTGATAGCTCCACCCTAATGGACTGATAGCTCCGCCCTAATGGACTGATAGCTTCACCCTAATGGACTGATAACCCCGCTGTAAAGGACTGATAACTCCCCGTAAAGGACTGATAGCTCCACCCTAATGGACTGATAGCTCCGCCCTAATTGACCGATAGCTCCTCCCTAATAGACTGATAGCCCCGCCCCAAATAGCTGATAGATCCGCCCTAATAGACTGGTATCCCCGCCCTAAATTACTGATAGCTCTGCCCTAATGGACTGATAACCCCTCTGTAAAGGACTGATAGCTCCACCCTAATGGACTGATAGCTCCGCCCTAAAGGACTGATTGCCCCGCCCTAAATGACTGAGAGCCCCGTGTTAAATTACTGATAGCTCTGCCCTAATGGACTGATAGCCCCGCCCTAAATCACTGATAGCTCCGCCCTAATGGCCTGATAACCCCGCTGTAAAGGACTGATAGCTCCACCCTAATGGACTGATAGCTCCACCCTAAAGGACTGATAGCCCCGCCCTAAGTGACTGATATCCCCGCCCTAAATGACTGATAGCCCCGTGTTAAATTACTGATAGCTCTGCCCTAATGGACTAATAGCCCCGCCCTAAATTACTGATAGCTCCGCCCTAATGGACTGATAACCCCGCTGTAAAGGACTGATAACTCCCCTTAAAGGACTGATAGCTCCACCCTAATGGACTGATAGCTCCACCCTAATAGACTGATAGCTCCTCCCTAATAGACTGATAGCCCCGCCCTAAATGTCTGATAGGTCTGTCCTAGTAGACTGATAGCCCCGCCCTAAATTACTGATAGCTCTGCTCTAATGGACTGATAACCCCGCTGTAAAGGACTGATAGCTCCACCCTAAAGCACTGATAGCTCCACCCTAAAGGACTGATAGCTCCGCCCGAAAGCACTGATAGCTCTGCCCTAAAGGACTGATAGCCCCGCCCTAAAGGACTGATAGCCCTGCCCTAAAGGACTGATAGCCCAGCCCTAAATGACTGCTCGCCCTGCATTAAAGGACTGACAGCTCTGCCCTGATTGACTGATAGCTCCACCCTGAAGGACTGATAGCTCTGTCCTGATGGACTGATAGCTCCGCCCTAAAGGACTGATAGCCCCGCCCTAAATGACTGATAGCTCCGCCCTAATAGACTGATAGCCCTGCCCTAATGGACTGATAGCTCAACCATAAAGGACTGATAGCCCCGCCCTAAATGACTGATAGATCCGCCCTAATAGACTGATAGATCCGCCCTAATAGACTGATAGCTCCGCCCTAATAGACTGATAGCTCCACCATAAAGGACTGATAGCCCCGCCCGAAAGGAATTCCATTTGACCAGGAAGTAAAGAAAGTTGTTTCGAGGATGGAGGGAAGGTTATGGTATTTGATTAAAATTTATGAGGGTGAAGGAAGTGCACAGATACATAATTTATAACAAGCACCACTATATACATATACAAAGAAGAAGAGTTCATTTTCATTTCATGGTGACTTTAAAGTCTGTGTGTGAACCGGAAGTTGCTGAGATTTTCTATCAGTATGCTGACATACTTCCAACTGAAATGGAATAGGGCGTAGGGGGTGGGGCTTTCTTTTTGCGTGTCATTCCCTGGTAGCGAACTAACAGTAAGAGGGGCGTGGCTAAGAATATTGAATTTTGATTGGAGATTACCACAACAAACATTCTTTTTTACAGGGGTTTAAGCATTAATTGTTCAGCCAAAGAATACCAATGTGCACTAGCAAAATAAACATTGTCAATTTTGATTCTACTCGGACTATTGGCACCACCAACTGGTGATTTTACTGTGATGATTATTCATCTTTGACAGGTCTAAACACACTCAACAGAATATCCTTCAGTTATATTTAGCAGACAAAAAAATCTATATATTTTGTAAATATCGCCAATAAGTGTTTTCCAGCCATTTCCAGCCATTTCCCTCTGTGTGCGCATGCGCGAGCGTCAGGTGTGCGGTGATGACGGCAGAGATTCTTCTCACCTTTAAAGGTAGTGTCAGCGTTTGCTATTCTGTTTTCTGTTTGTGTGTATGTGTTTAGATTTTTTCTGAGTGTTTTTGCGGTGTACTATACTACACTGCACAAATTCCAGTGTTTTATTTCAGATAAATCACAGTGATACTTGTGTTGTTTTAAATGACAGATTTACCTAACTTGTCACGTATCTTCAGAAAATGTCTTTACACTGAAAGCACAGGGGTACGGATTTTCCCGAAGCAGAGGAAGGTGGATACCTTCTGAGGATTTAAAAACACAATACAATGCCTTTTTAACATCAGATTTAAATCTAACAATTTTCATCTGCAGAAAAAAAAATCTCTTACTAAAAACATGGGTAGGCCTAAATTAGGAGGATGATACATTAAATGAGTTTTTTACTTGAACAATCCTACACAATTTCAATGTTGCATATCACTATATATATATATATATTGTACAAATACAATACAATAGAGACTTTTTAAACTTGAAACTCATATATATTTATGGAATTATATATATTAACTGGCAAAATATTTTAAGAAAAATATTTTGCAAACCAACCAAAAATACCTACTCATTTTTCAAAAGTGTTTAAAGCAAGCTGGGCAATAATATTCTACATTATAGGCTGCACAATATATCTGATCAGCATTAATATTGCAATGTGCCATCTGCAGTAGTCACATCCGCAATGTGGAGTCTGGAGTTGAGCAGCACAGCAGTTCAGAGCACATGTGATTTGTGGAGTCACTGCAGATTTGAACCAAAATTAAGTGAAAGATTATCATTTGCATGTGATTTCAAAGAGTTTAATAAATTCAGGCACAAGAAATGATAACTTTTATATCTTAAACAAATATTAATTGTATTTAATTATTTATAAAGAAGAGTGTTATTTTACATTTGATTATTCAATTTCTGTACTGAAGGCTTTTAGACTCCACAAACAAACATAAAACACTGTTTATCGCAGTTTTGTCTTTGATACTCTATTTATCTCCATTCATTAATTCATTTTCTTTTCGGCTGAGTCCCTTTATTAATCTGGGGTCACCACAGCGGAATAAACCGCCAACTTATCCAGCATATGTTCTATGCAGCGGATGCCCTTCCAGCTGCAACCCATCACTGGGAAACATCCATACACACTCATTCACACACACACACCACGGACAATTTAGCTTACCCAATTCCCCTATAGCGCATGTGTTTGGACTTGTGGGGGAAACCGAAGCACCCGGAGGAAACCCACGCCAACACAGGGAGAACATGCAAACTCCACACAGAAATGCCAACTGACCCAGCCCAGGCTCGAACCAGCGACCTTCTTGCTGTGAGGCGACAGCGCTACACACTGTGCCACCACGGCAGCCCTCTATTTATCTATGCTTGTAAATTGTTTTTGTGTTTTATGGATGATTCAATCAGTCCCCTACAAAATCATGCCAATCCATGTAAATTAATGAATTATTTCCAAACAGAGCTATTCAACCCATCTGGTGAAATTGTATTTATATCACAATATATAAGGCAGAACAACTAAATATTGCAATATCAGTTTTTTCAATATCGCACAGCCCTACTTCATTCTGCCAACACATGACTGGTGATACAACCTGGCACATCAATCACAGGCAATCTGAAAGATCATGTAGGCTAAATAACCACAATTGCCTCGACATTAGATTAAAATGTCTAACAACTTGTCAATTTAACAAGAACCAAAGATATAAAAATTATGTTCAATTATAAAAAGGTGCCCATTTACCCAAGCAGGTGAATGCATATGATCCTTGCGTAGTCCACAAAAATAACACAAATCACTGTAAATACACTTTTCTGAAAATATAAGAGTTAGGGTTAGGCTCTCAGGCTCAGAAACAGGAAAAATCTGATATTTGGGGAAAATTCATATGGGGTAGTACAATAGAATCCTGACTTTTTTTAGAGAGACCTTCACATGCAATCCATCAATGTGGTGTCCAGTGGTACCTATCTGGCCACACGTTGCAAATCTGCAATGTTGAAATAGAGCTGCACCAGGGGAAAAATCCAGAAGAGATAAAATCTACTAATTGGCATTTACTGTATCTATATACACTTATGATTCTTCTTATGCAGTTTTAGTTTCAAATTAATGGAGGTTGATAGTGATACTTACACAAAATTGATGCCAAGAAAATCAGTTTCAGTGAACCCATGGAAACAGACATGTTAGAAGTGAGACTACACTGCCATCTGGTGAGCAAGTGGGGAAACTGTTTGTTGCTAATGGACAACCAAGTCCTGCAGTGGTACTTCTGAGTAAAAAAAACTCATAAAATATGTATCTGGAGTAATAAGGTAGTTAATTTTTAACTGTTGCAAATCAGCAACTCCTGCCTTGAAAGGGTTAGACATAATTATAACATTAAAAAAATGTCACCAGCATCACTGTAGTGTGCTTTAAATCCACAAAGGGTAATATATAGGGGTTAACACTTCCTTGGGCCTCGCAAAAGAATCTGTCCCCCCTGTTGTTTTAGTGTAAAGAAAAGGTTCTTTAAATAATAGTCATTAGACATAATTATTCTATTAAAAACATCACCAGCACCACTGTATATTGTTTTGAATGTTCAAAATGTAATATGAAGTGGGGAAACACTTCTTTGGGCCGTGTAAAAGAATCTGTTTCCCATGTGTTTTCAATGTAAACACCCCTTTATACATAGTAAAGACGTTTTTAAAAGTTGATAAAAACATTTTTTTAATTGTATCCATAATTTTAGTGTAAATACCCTTTCTGCAGATGAAACTGTTAGATGCAATTATGACATTAAAAAGACATCATTGTATTGTTGTTTTGGGGTTTTTTTAAACCACGAAACTTACAGAAGGCTTACAGAAAGTCTGTTCCCATGTGTGTTCATATGCAGATAAGTGACAAGTGTTTACATGAATAGCCTATGCAATTTTAAACATTACAAGCATCATCGTGAGTTACCTAAAATAATAAAAGACACTAATTTTGCAGTGCTATTTTTAAACACGCTAACGCACACATTAACAACAAAACAATCAATGAGTGCGTGCAAAAATTACAATTACAAAATATAATGAAAAATAGTTTAATGCAACCAAAATTAGGCTTGTTAATACAGCAAAACCAACACAAGCTTCTTTTTTTTATTTATTTTTTTATTGTGTTTGCTGAACATTTCCAATCAAATGCATAACAAATCTTACAATATGATATTCACATTTTAGCAGAAAATATGTAAGCAATATAAAGAAATAAAGAGAGAACAAACAAACTAAGAACAAAAGCGGGTATACATAACAATTACCATAGAGAAGAGGAGTTTAGTTTTTGGAGTATATTCACAGTTCTGGTTGCTTTACGACTTGAAAGTCCTTTAAGAGTTTCAAAATAAATTGAAATGCGAGATGTTAGGCTTCCTCTCCGACCATTTACACTTGTGTATATGAAACTTGCCTAATAATATTAAAAGATTTAACATAAACAGGAGATTCTTATCTATAGCTTTTTTTTATCTACGTGAAATATGACATCTCTTTTCTTTATATTAACTCTATGACCACTCAGTATATTAAATAGACATTCAACATCAAACCAGAAATATTTAACATGCATACAATCAACAAACAAATGCATAACGGTCTCAACATCCATTCCGCAAAAACACAAGATTCAGAAAGATCAACTTTATATCTCTTGAGAAACTGGTTGGTTGGATATATTTTATGTATAATTTTAAAGTAGATTTCACTGACTTTATTAGTGACACAATATTTATTGTTGTAAGTCCAAATCAATTTCCAATTGATATCTTCAAATTGGTTATTCCAAAAGTACTTGTGTCTAAAAGTTGCAGGGTAATGAATCAAACTTCTAAGAACCAACACGAGCTGATTCACTAGGGGAGCTAAAGCCTGACGTCATTATTGAGAAGTTGCGCATGCGCTGTGAAGGGGGAACAGGGGAAACCCAATTCTCCGGAACACCTGTTGTAAAAAGTAGCGTGAAACTTACAATTTACATAATAATGTTCGACTTTCCTGTCATTTGACACAATTAATAGTACTTTGTTATTGTTTTGAATGTGCTGTTTTATTTGAGAAATTAATTAATTAGTTGATTTTGTTTGTTGTGGAGTTCAGTAGGCTATTTTGTTTGTTTCAGACACACATTTAAAGGCCTCTGTGACTTTATTAAACAGTAAATCGCAGCATTAACTTTGACTCAGAGCTGACCCGTTTATACTGCTGTTATTCTACTAAACTATAGTTGATGACGTGATTGATTACATGTTAATGTTTAATGTCGAGTTCACAGTGGTTTGTTTGCAGTTTGAATTATAATCATCAGTATAATGTAGGCTATAAAAACCTTTCCTAAAAATCAGGTGGTTCGCGAGTTTTATGTGTAACGCAGAGAAAACAACTGGCACGCATTCTGTATTCTGGCACCTTTTCTCTTTGTGTTTCATGTTTTCATTCCACCTTAAAATAATGGAAACATTTTCTTTCTTCCAAATTTGTGCCATTGCGCGTTGTAAAACATTTTAATACACATATATGGTATTTTCACTCACTGTTCTATATATTTTTAAATAGTTTTTTAACCTGCACTATATCAGTCAAGGTTAATCTGCTTTAGATGTGTAGCTAATACTTAGTAGCAGGGGCGTAGCAACCGGGGGGGATACGTCCCCCTCACTTTTAGAGACAGACCATTTAGAAACAGGTGATTAATAATTATATGAATGTAAACTTTTGGGTCTCATTCAGCTGTCCCCCCCACTTTTAAAATGTCTGCTACACCCCTGCTTAGTAGTATGGATATCTGCAGTTTGGAGCATTGGGTGTGGCTAAAGGTAGGGGCGTGGCAAAAGGTTTTTGATGCTGGAAGTGCCATTCATTCATTCATTCATTCATTCATTCATTCATTTTCCTTCGGCTTAGTCCCTTTATTCATCAGGGGTCGCCACAGCGGAATGAACCGCCAATTATTCCAGCATATGTTTTACACAGCGGATGCCCTTACTGGAAGTGCCATATGCACATCAATATAGCAGCATTTTTTATGACATTGTATAACAATAATTAATATGCTTACAGTACTGTGACGGTTGGGTTTAGGGTTGGGGTGGTGGTAGACCTTAGAAAATACAATTTATTTGTTAATTTAATAGACTCGCTCGTTTAGTGTAAAGGGGGACTGGTGTTTAGAATAAAGAATAAACCTTTTGCCACGCCTAGTTCTCCAGACTGCAGTTACCTCCTTCTCAATACTTCGATGAGTTTTACCAGCTGTTTATACTGCAGTTTTAAAGGTTACATCACGTTGTTTCATTTATACCAACTAAAAATATAAAATATAGTGGCTTGGAGTTTTACTGTAGTTTATATCTTTCTATAAAAGACAGAAGATTATTTGCACTTTTTGTTTTTAGTGTCTTCCAGACGTTTTTATTTCATTGTGTATTCATTAATTCATTTTCCTTCGGCTTAGTCCCTTTATTAATCAGGGGTCACCACAGCGGAATGAACCGCCAACTATTCCAGTATATGTTTTACACAGCGGATGCCCTTCCAGCTGCAACCCAGTACTGGGAAACACCCATACGCACTCATTCACACACATACACTACGGCCAATTTAGTTAATCAATTCCCCTATAGCTTTTTGTTTTTATATTTAGATTTTTATATGTTCTCCCCGTGTTGGCGTGGGTTTCCTTCGGGTGCTCCAGTTTCCCCTACAGTCCAAACACATGCGCTATAGGGGAATTGGGTAAGCTAAATTGTTCGTAGTGTATGTGTGTGAATGGGAGTGTATGGGTGTTTCGCAGTGATGGGTTGCAGCTGGAAGGGCATCCGCTGCGTAAAACATATGCTGGATAAGTTGGCGGTTCATTCCGCTGTGGCGACCCCAGATTAATAAAGGGACTAAGCCGAAAAGAAAATGAATGAATGAGTAGCTATATTTCCTCAGTAGCTGTTTTTTTTATTCTACACAGTATGTTTATTTATTTATTGGATAAACACAATTGGATTTATTTGCATTATTATCCATTATTATACAATACATTTATTTGCATTATTAGCAATAAAATAATTTTTTTTTCTATTAAAAGATATTTTAATATAAAAATTTCTTAACATCACACTCAAAATTAAAACAATTATTGTGTTGGTTTAATTGGTGTCCAACAGTGTGTGGCTTATTTATAACACCCTGTTACAGCTAACCCCGCTGTGTCGTGTTTTCCCCAAAACTGGCCAGCAGTCGCTGTGTGTTTTTTACATCCTTCAAAATGTTTCCATCTTTTAGTCTAGAAGACGGTCGTCACAACAGTATAAGATTTCACATACACACTTTCACAGATTTGTTTTTAATAAAAACAATCGACTGTAAAAAATACTGTTATGCTGCAGAAATGGATTCTCCTCTGTTTCTCATCTAAATTTTGCCAAACATTTTCAATAATTGGCAGGTCGTCTGCCGACACTGTGGTGAAAACCTTGGAAACATGCCATCGGTTAACCCTGAGCAAATACCTTAAAACTCTGTGTTACATTTTACATTGCGTTACTTTGTGCCCCGCGCTCCCCTATACTCTAAAAAATGCTGGATTGTATTAACCCAACTGTGGGTCAAATATGGACAAACACAATTGTTGAATTAATTTTCTCAATTACATTTAAATTATTTTTTAATTAACCCAACTATTTGGATTGTCCATATTTGACCCAACATTGGGTTAAAACAGGGGTGTCCAAACTCAGTCCTGGAGGGCCGGTGCATAGTTTAGTTTCAACTTCCTTCAACACAAGCTGCCTGGAAGTTTCTATACCTAGAAAGAGCTTGATTAACTGGTTCAGGTGTCTGATTGGGGTTGAAACTAAACTTTGCATGACACCGGCCCTCCAGGACCGAGTTTGGACACCCCTGGGTTAAAACAACCCAGCATTTTTTTTGGTGTGTTTCATTGTAAGAGCACTAGATGGAGCTCTTTACCTAACAGACAAAACAACATCCTGTCCAGGTAATGTTTTATTTATTAAGCCGTACTGTATTTACTGCTCCGATGACTTCTTTGTTTACTCAAATTATACACTTTAAAAATGCTGGGTTGTTGTAAACCAAGGTTGGGTCAAATATGGTAAAGCCAGTATTGGGTTTTCAGTTAAACTTAAATTTTTAACCCAAAGGTTGGATTTGTCCATATTTGACCCAATATTGAGTTACAACAACCCAACTTTTTATTTTTATTTAGTCCAACTGTTATTTTTATGGTGGCACGGTGGCGCAGTGGGTAGCACTGTCGCCTCACAGCAAGAAGGTTGCTGGTTCGAACCTCGGCTGGGTCAGTTGGCGTTTCTGTATGGAGTTTGCATGTTCTCCCCGTGTTGGCGTGGGTTTGAGTGAATGAGTGAATATTATTTTAATTTGTTTTACATGCACTATTTTTTATTGAAAAATTAAACAGTACACATTTCAGAAAAGACAATTGAATTAAAACAAGTAAAAGTAAAACCAACAAAAATAAACTGAATTAAATGTGAAACCATGAAGCTTTTTTCTTGCATATACTTGTTTTATTGTTTTAATTGCAGCTTGTAAAGTACATTTTTACAACCCAGCATTTTATTTAGTTTTGATGCAAATGTTATTTTAATTTCTGCATATACTGTTCAGTCAGAATTATTCGCCCCCCTGTTTATTTTTTTCCCCAATTTCTGTTTAACGGAGAGCAGATTTCTTCAACACATTTTTAATCATAATAGTTTTAATAACTCATTTCTAATGACTGATTTATTTTATCTTAGCCATGATGACAGCACATAATATTAGACTAGATATTCTTCAAGACACTAGTATTCAGCTTAAAGTGACATTTAAAGGCTTAACTAGGTTAATTAGGTTAACTAGGCAGGATAGGGTAATTAGGCAAGTTATTGTATAACAGTGGTTTGTTCTGTAGACTATCGAAAACAAATATTGCTTAAGGGGGCGAATAATATTGACCTTAAAATGGTTTTTAAAAATTAAGAACTGCTTTTATTCTAGCCGAAATAAAACAAATAAGACTTTCACCAGAAGAACAAATATTATCAGACATACTGTGAAAATTTCCTGAATCTGTTAAACATCATTTGGGAAATATTTAAAAAAGAAAACAAATTTCAAAGGGGGTTTAATAATTCTGATTTCATCTGTAAATGCACTAAAATAATAACCTGCAAACAATTTATTAATTAATTAAAAAGTAAAATTACCAAAAATAAATTTAATTAAATGCAAAACCGTTTTATTTTTTTATATACATGCAGAAAAAAGTGTGCAATTTATTGAAAAATTAAACAGTACACATTTCAGAAAAGACAATCGAATTAAAACAAGTAAAAGTAAAACCAACAAAAATAAACTGAATTAAATGTGAAACCATGAAGCTTTTTTCTTGCATATACTTGTTTTATTGTTTTAATTGCAGCTTGTAAAGTACATTTTTACAACCCAGCATTTTATTTAGTTTTGATGCAAATGTTATTTTAATTTCTGCATATAAATGCACTAAAATAATAACCTGCAAACAATTTAGTAATTAATTAAAAAGTAAAATTACCAAAAATAAATTGAATCAAATGCGAAACCGTTTTATTTTTTTATTAATACTGTCTTTATATATTTTATTCATGTACATGCACAATAAAGTGTGCAATTTATTGAACAATTAAACAGTATACATTTCAGAAAAGACCATTGAATTAAAAAGTAAAATTACCAAAAATAAACTGAATTAAATGTGAAACCATGAAGATTTTTTTATTGCATATACTCCTTGTTTTATTGTGTATATACATTTTTACAGTGATGACAACAACCCAGCATTTTATTTTATTTAAAGTGCAACTATTATTTCAATTTCTGCATGTACATGCAATAACAAATAGCATGCAAACAATTTTCATAGGAAAATTAAACAGTATAGACCATTTCAATGTGGTCGTGTCATTGGTCCATGAACATTTCCTGCTTGTTATCAAACTATTTCATAACTATAACAAGAGGCAATTCAATCACAACTTAATGTTAAAACAGCCATCATAACATTATTTATCAATATGTGACTCTTTTTGGATTCTTGGAAGCTATAGAAATTTAAAATGTAAATCAGGAAATACATTGGGACCATTGTCTTTGTTTACATCCCTCAAAATGGTCTATACATCTCAGAAAAGACAATAAAACATGAATTAAATGTGAAACCATGAAGATTGTTTTGCATATACTTAATTAAATGTGAAACC
>CAIGQV010016735.1:585842-595857 GCA_903798115.1 Danio jaintianensis
TGAAACCATGAAGATTGTTTTGCATATACTTAATTAAATGTGAAACCGTTTTTCTTGCATGGAGTATTCTTCAGATATCTTTGTTTTATTTACAGCTTTAAAGCACAGTTTACAGTGATGACAATACAGATTAAACCTGTGTTTAAGCTGACTATAATTACACGTTTCCACCCATGCTTTAATAAAGGAACGCATGCATTTATAAAACACATTTGTGCTTTAATTTATGATCCGCATAAAGTGTTATTAAGCCTCTGATCTCAACACAGTGATGCAATATCACTCACTCATTTCACATCCAAAGGATTGCGCAGGGAGTGTAGCATAAAATGAAATAAATAATGAGAATTAAAGACTTTCTCTTCAGCTTTTTGGAGGACAGAGTTATAGATGCTTCATTATTATTTGATGTGATGAATTTCTTGGCATGAAACATTGTTTTTTTAATTTTTATTTTATGCTAAATGGCCACTAGGTGGAAACAGCCGCTTGAATAAAGCGCATTGATATAAATGATAAGGTATTAACCTGGAACAGTGCGCTAAAACAAGATATGTTCAAGTGTTTTTAATCGGTTTTCCCTTTTATTTTGTTCAAACATGTTCCTTAATTTTAATCCAAAATGACTGTTGCTGAAAATTATGTCTGTTTTTATTTCGCGCATTTAATATTTGTTCATTTGAGACGTGCATGTCTATTTAAAAGGATGCATGTATTATATTTTATCAATACATACTTCTTTAGTATTAATAAATAAATAAACACTCAATTCTCTGTACTATTAATAAAAGACTCGCATGCTTTACAACCTAACATCATCTCTTTCCGAATAAAAACCTTTGATTGTGTGGTAAAATGTGATTTAGTTGAATATATTAACATTTGATGTTAACGAATATTGTTTATTTTTATGCACTTGTAAACGTCTAATGCGTCGCAAACAGCAGAGATCGCATAACATATAGATTCTGATCCGGGAGGAAGGAAAAAGGCGCGTGCGATTTTACTGTACCTGCTGTGTTGTGGTATTAATTTCGTAATAATATGGTTTAGATGCTGTGCTTTAGGTGTTCGACCTCCTCTAGAATGCAGATAATAAATAACTTTACAAACATCATCGCAGGGTTTTTTTTAATTTCACCTTTTTTTGCATTTGAAATCTGTCAAGTTGTCATGCATTGAGAAAGATGATAATTTTGCAATGATAATAATACTAATAATAATAATAATATTGATAAGTATTAGTGTGAAATGTGGAATAATCTGATGATAAACACCCACCTTTTGATGACTGCATTGTTTCTTGTTATACGGAGAGTCTGTTGACATCTAATATATATATATATATACATATTTAGGCTATTTTATATTGCATTAAATTGAATTTGAGTTTTTCCTCTTCTTTTTGAAGTCTCATGGGGTCATTTTCCGGCTGTGAGCTCTATAGAGTGCTGTAGATCTGTAATAAATATTTAATCAGACATCATTTGGAGGAATTTAAAATAAAGCCAAAGAGGCGCTGGAAAATCATTAATACAGCGCGAGTTTGCGGTTTCTTAAGGTTGTGTATCTGAGGGGGGAAACAGTAGCGTGTTTTAATCGGTAAACTTTATTTAGGCTGTATAATAATCGTTGATATCATTTAATTTGATATTTTTTTATTATGATGATGGTGATTTATTAATAATATGATCACCGCCATCGCAAAATAATAATAAAATAACAACCTAATAATGATATAATTATTGGTTTATATTATTACCTGACAATAATACATGTAAAGAAATGTTTAATGTTGTTATTAATGATGATGATTATTATTATTATTATTATTGATAGCCTATCAATCGCGCATGCAGCGGCATAAATACACACTATATTAATTCCTCGCAATCATTTCTCAACATCAAACGACAACATTGTCATTATTAATAACATCAATGCTCAAACGACAGTGTTATTATGGGATACCACTGCGCTTTTCCCACATATTAATAATCGGAGTGTTCACACATCACTCTGGGATAAATCAATGTGCTGTAAAATGATATGCTCCGCTCGATGATGGGATGTCAGCTCCTGCATGAAGGACATGTTTGAGGCTGGTCTCCACTAGAACATCATCCGAGTTTTTGCGGCGAATTTTGAAAATGACGCAAAGGCCGACGGCGACCAATCAGAGCGCGGGAAGGAGATTGACATGCAAACGAGTTGTCCTTTTAAGGGCAAAGCTCCGCCCCCGGCAAACCCGCGCTCGTCCCCCGCGGGAGCTCCGGAGCCGCGCAACCCGAGAGAAGGTGCGCTCCGCCGGGACGCAGGAGCCATAACGAGTCGGGGAGGAGGGAATGAGATTTCTCGCTACCCAATCCCTCTGTTCCCCTGGGACAGCGAGCCTTCCCTGGTCCATCCCTCCCTCTTGTTTGGTAATCATTTCATTTTACTCCTTTTTGAAGCGGTCGCCCGTTTTATCCCACTTTTCATTTCGCAATCCCGTGCGCGTCCGCTCTCCTTCTTTTTCTTCAGAGCAACTTCGGCTTTTTCTCTTCTCTTTCTGCCCGCGACGGGAAGGTCTGCTTGATCCCGGCTGATCGGCTCCTTTGAGATGCTCCACAGCCTTCTTCTTCTTCTTCTCTCCACCCTCTTTTAACTAGAGACCGGTTAATCTTGACTGAACTGAACTTGGGTTTGGAATCTAAAAAGAAAGAGGAACACCCCAGAGGGATACGACCGTGCGCGCGCGCGTCTTTTGGATAAGGACCTCTTGTTGCACATTGGGGAAGATTTGTTCCCTTTCACTTGGTTTTTGTTAATCCAGGTGGTGCGGGAGGATTATTCCACTCGAGCTGGTGTCCCCCCAGAAGGCTGTTTTCATGTTCTCCATCCAGGACGGTCTCCCCCGGGGAGCCTTGACCATGAAAGAAGAGCCCCTCACGAGTGGCATGACGCCGGTGCGCTCCTGGATGCAGAGCGCGGGGATTCTGGATGCCAACACGGCTGCGCAAAGGTAAACATCCGCGGGATGATCCGGTGTCGGTGCCACAGCCGGGCGCGTCCGCTGCGCGTTATTCCAGGACGCGCGCTTTGACACATTTAACTACTGCGCGCGTTTCGAAATCGCCTGTTTTTAAGTCCAACTTTGAGATTGTGCATTATCCAGACTCAGTTCGTCTGATTTTTAGTTGGTGAAACTGCTCGCGCACACATCCAGAGAGATTTGCGAGAGGTTTGCTTTATGGAAATACTGACATTTACAGTGCGCGTTCATTAATCTGCTGTTTCACGTGCATCGCTTTGTTTTGAGATTCAATGCGAGTCGTTTTATGTATGTGCATAAAATAAGTAATGCATTAAAACGAACTACAGCCTATTAAAATGCGTTTAATCTGATAGGTGTCGTTTATGTGAATGCATGTGCATTTAACTGCTGTGGTCGATAAAACTATTAGGCTTGTTTTAAAATACACAAATGTACACATCGTGTTTTTTTTAAATTCCAGCGCTTTAATGCATTCAAAAAGCAAACGTTTGCGCTTGAATCAAAGTTAGTTTTAGGACTTTTAGTTCCTCCGCATGTTCTCCCGTATGTTTGTAGCGCTGAAAATACACAGAGAGTGACTTAAAGTTTCAAGAAAAGGTTTTTTTAGTCAGAAACTCAAAATTAGCTATTAAATACGACGTGTTATAATTGTTTTAAAATAAAGGAGTAGCGAAATCTAGTAGCATCACTAATTATTAAACAAGAACCGCCTAATTGGAATATGATGAGTGTTTTATAAACCGCAGTTCGTCTCCTCATCACTGGCTATATAAACGCGCAGAGCACTTAAGGAAAACCTGATTGTTTTGGTTTACTAATTTATTTATAGATTTTTGTCGTAGTTGAGCTCAGTTAAACATTTCATGCATTTATATTTAATTTAGCACGGATCTACAATGAATGAACGAATAAATAAATCCCGTTTTAAGTGCTAAACTAAATTGAGCAGTAAATCGCATTTAATGAGACGGCTTGTTATTTTCCCGTGGTCTGTGCATTTAAAACATGCATTCAGCAACCAAAACGACGTCAGGACATACTGGAGTAAGCTTTTTTTTAATCTACAAATAATCTTACAGTTCATTAATGCATGTGCAGAGAGATGTGCTGCGTTTACATGTTTTCCGAGATAAATCCCCCGCGGTATATTAATATTGCATATTGTGTAGTTTATGCTGGATAAAGGAGATGTTTGAGGTCAGATGGAGGAATCACCTGCTCCTCCTCATGCACGACACCTTGCAGATCATCACACGAGCTGCTGAGGGTCCGTACTCTCATTTTAATCATGCAAAGTCTTTGGGCCACTAATTACCCTGCATGAGAGAGAAAACTCACAGCCTGAATTATTTATTGAGTGTATAAAAGTCGCGTTAAGTAGCCTATAAGTTGCATTGCAAATCGCATACAAACAAACAAGCGCAAACCAAGCGGAGTGTGACAAGAAAAAGCGTATATGCACTAATTAAGTTGCATTGCACATCGCATACAAACACTTACAAACCTAAAAGCGGAATGTGAGAAGAAAAGGCGTACTGTATATGTAACGTGCACTAATTTATTTAATTAAAATCAAATATGTTGAGTAAAATCATGCGCTTTTTGTAGTAATTCCTCATGCGTAAAGTTGTGATTTTTAAAACAGGAGCTCCAGAAATAAAGTCAGTGCAATATGTTAACAGCTTTGCTCATAATAAATGATTTGCTCAACTAATTATCATCCTCGTGCACAACACGCGCTTCTCACACGGCATTCAGACACGGAGCAAGTGTGTGTGTGTGTGTGTGGTGTGTCAACTAAACGATTTAATTAATGATTAAAAAGCCTTCATAGTTTCTGATTATTTTGTTGTGATTATAAGTGATTCTGCTTTATTTCTTGATCTCCCAATTCTATTTCTAGCACATTTTGGATTTTGTGCTTGATTTTAATCACTGATGGCAGGATTTTACAGGGGTGCATGTACACTATGAAATGCTGGGTTGTTTTTATTCAATGTTGGGTCATATGTAGACTAACCCAATTGGGTTGAGAAGTGTAATTCATGTTTAATTGAACAAATGAACCCAGTGTTGGATTTGTTCACATTTGTTGAGTTAAAAAACAACAACAAGGATTTTAATTTGAGATATTTTTTTCTTTAGATTTGTGCACAGTACATGTTTTTGTGGATTATTCGGACACTTTGCATTGGATAACCCAGCATTTATTTAGTATAAAAGCACTGTCTCTGAAGAGAAGAGAGTAAAGGGAGTGAATCTGGGTGAAAGAATAAAAGCAAGAGCTTGTTTTGATTTGAATCCTTCATGTGATTTCGGGGAACTAATAGCTGTGAAACATGCTGGGTTGTTTTTAACCAGTGCTTAGTCAAATACTGACAAACCCAACTGTTGGGTTAAAAGTGTCATTTAAATTTAATTGAAACTATTAACCTATGTGTTTATTTGACGCAACATTGGGTTTAAACAACCCAGCATTTTTTAGAGTGTATGTGTGTAATGTGTAGGGATGAGATTGGTTTTAAGTGCACGCTTTTTGTGCAAAATTTGACCCAACGTTGGCTTAAAACAACCTAGTATTTTAAGTGCACTGTGTGTTGTCTGCATAGGTGATAGACGCACGCTAAAATGCTGGATTGTTTCAACTTAATATAAGGACAAACCTAACTGTTGGGTTAAAAAGTGCATTGAAATATAATAGAAGCAAATAGCGCAAAATTGTTTATATTTGACACGACATTGGGTTTAAACAACCCAGCATTTTTAGAGTTTTCTTTAGAGTACTGTGTATGGATGAGATTGGTGCAAAGTGCACGCTGGATTAAACATAGGATTAAATCAACCCTGCATTTTTAAGTGCACTGTGTGTTGCTATGTAGGCGAGAGACGCACACTAATAAACGCTGGGTTCTTTTAACTCATTGTAAGGTCAAATATGAACAGAACTATCTGTTGTGTTAACAAGTGCACTTAAATCTAATAGACACAATTAACCCAATGTGGTCTATTTGACCCGACATTGGGTAAAAACAACCCAGCATTTTTCAGAGTTTTTTTTCAGAGTACAGCGTATGACTGAAATTGGTGCAAAGTGCACGCTCTTTGTGCAATATTTGATTCCGCATTGGGTTAAACTAACCCAACGTTTTTAGCACTCCATGTTTGCTGTATAGGTGGTTAGACACACTTAAAAATGCTGGATGTTATTAATCCAATGTAAAAAAAAATTACATTTAAATTCAATAGAAAAAATAACCCAATGTTGTCTATATTTGACTTGAAGTTGGGTTAAAACAACCCAGCATTTTTCAGAGTTTTTTTTAGAGTACTGCATATGACTGAAATTGGTGCAAAGTGCATGCTTTTTGTGCAATATTTGACTCCGCATTGGGTTAAACTATCCCAGCGTGTTTAGCACTCTATGTTTGCTGTATAGGTGGTTAGACACCCACTTAAAAATGCTGGATTGCTGTTAACCCAATGTAAAAAAAAGTGCATTTAAATTCAATAGAAAAAATAACCCAATGTTGTCTATATTTGACTTGACGTTGAGTTAAAACAACCCAGCATTTTTTTTTGTAGCTTTTTTTTTTTAGTAAAATAGATAAAATAACCAAGTGTCGTCAACATTTGACCTAACATTGCATTAAAACAACCCAGCATTTTTTTCCTTTTTAGAGCGTCCACTCAAAGAATGACCTTTGCTGCTTGTTCAAACTACTTATTTAAAATGAGATTAAACAACACAGTTCTTAAGGTTTTTTGAAGGGGGGGACAACTTAATTGTTTCATGCTCAATCCACTTAATTTTAAGTTAACTTAATGGTTTTGTGTTGGGACAACATAAAGGAATTGTGTGAATCCCTCCATCTTTTACAGCGTATCTAAGGATGAGACTAGTTTGGTCATACTTTACAATAAGGTTTCATTAGTTAATAGTTCAGCATTTACTAATGCATTATTAACATCCAAAGTCATGCTTGTTAACATTAGTTAATGCACCGTGAGTTAACATGAACTAACAATGAACAACTGTGTTTTCCTTAACTGATATGAACAAATACTGTATTGTTCATTGTTTGTTCATGTTAGTAAATGCATGAACTAATGCAACCTTATTGTAAAGTGTTACCATTAGTGCACGCTTTTCATGCATCGTTCTGAATCACATTGCATTGGATTTAAGCTGCGGAATGGTGTGATGTATAATTGAGCAACACATTGCAGATTTCCCTGCACGCTGTACTGTAGTGAATGGAGTTTTAGAGCAGGTTTGTGATGCTCGGGCTGCTCCAGGGGCCGTTTGTGGGGTCCGTTTCTCTCTCTCTCTCTCTCTCTCTCTCTCTCTCTGTGGGCCGGGGCGAGCGAGAGGGCCGCACAGCTGGGGAACAGATCTCGATTGACCCTCTCACCGATTCCGTACCCATACACTGTAAAACCTGGCAAAGTGAATTATGTCGCCTCTGTTTTGTCTACTGGGGGAGAAGGAGGAGGCACACTAATGAAGTCCAGACCCCAGGCTTTAGCTTTACAAATATATTTTCTATGTAAAAAAAAAAGTGTGCTGAAAGACAAAGTGCAATGATGAGATGTAGGGCTGTGCAGTATGATTATACATACAGTTGAAGGCAAAATTATTTGCCCTCCTGTGAATCTTTCAAATATTTCCCAAATGATGTTGAACAGATTCAGGAATTTTTCACAGTATTTCCTATAATATTTGTTCTTCTGGAGAAAGTCTTATTAGTTTTATTTCGGCTAGAATAAAAGCAGTTCTTAATTGTTTTAAACCCATTTTAAGGTCAATATTATTAGACCCCTTAAGTAATATTTGTATTGAATTGTCTCCAGAACAAACCACTGTTATACAATGACTTGCCTAATAGGGTATATGCACAACTAGTGTCTCTTCCCATGCCGATAAACTTCCGGTAAACGGTTAATGTGACTTTTTTTCAATTTCATAAGGTTTTGTTTACAGCATTGAATTTGTAATGTAATTAAAATACAATCAGTTAAATAGACTTCAGCATTCATTTAGTTGTTCAAGCTTAAAACGAGATGAAAAGCCATTTACATGCACACGCCCGTCAGGATCAGCAGGCGAGCGCAGAAACACCATTGAAAATACTGTAGTAAAATAAATGTTCATATTTTAAAGACATGGCGGGGGAAAATTTAATTTAATGCAGTGCTTCTTGTACAATCTGAGTCCCACTTTATATTGTATATCAGTCAGACAGTAAAGATCACTGATTTTTAAAGAAATCAGACCTTAAACGCACCGATTTTGTAACCGCAAACAGTTCACCAGAATCGCTTGACCCAGGTTACTGCAAAATTAAAAGTCCTTCTGCGTACTTCTGCATATACCCTATTACTCTAACCTAGTGAAGCCTTTAAATGTCACTTTAAGCTGAATACTAGTAAAATATCTAGTCTAATATTATGTGCTGTCATCATGGCAAAGATAAAAAAAATCCGTTATTAGAACTGAGTTATTAAAACTGATATGATTAGAAATGTGTTGATAAAATCTTCTGTCCGTTAAACAGAAATTGGGGACAAAAATATAAAAGAATTAACATTTAACAGGAGGCCTAATAATTGTAACTTTATCTCTATATATGGACAAAATAAGAAGTCTATCATTTTATATTATGCTCTATTTTTTTGTTTCGTGGTGTCAGAAAATACATTGTTTACAGTAATACTTTTTCATAATTAACATGAGTGCAATATTATACGCTATTATACGGGGATGCAGACAGAAACATGAAGAACAACATCGTGAGAAAGTTGCAGTTCATTCATTCATTCATTTTCTTTTTGGCTTAGTCCTTTTATTAATCTGGGGTCGCCACAGCGGAATGAACCGCCAACTTATCCAGCACATGTTTTACGTAGCGGATGCCCTTCCAGCTGCAACCAACCACTGGGAAACATCCATACACTCCCATACACACATACATTCATTCATTAATTCATTTTCTTTTCGGCTTAGTCCCTTTATTACACTCATACACTACGGACGATTTAGCTTCCCCAATTCCCCTATAGCGCATGTGTTTGGACTGTGGGGGAAACCGGAGCACCCGGAGGAAACCCACGCCAACACGGGGAGAACATGCAAACTCTACACAGAAACACCAACTGACCCAGCCGGGACTCGAACCAGCGACCTTCTTGCTGTGAGGTGATTGTGCTACCCACTGCGCCACCGTGACGCCCAAAATTACAGTTTTTAAAGTATAATGTTTACATCTTTTGCATTTTATTTAGCAATATTTTACATTTTTATGTTGGACCTACCTGCAAGCATTAGTATTTGAGAAGTGTTTTATATTTTTGTAACATTTATTTTTTTATTTCTACATTTTTAGTCAAGAATTTGCTCTGAAGGTCGTAATAAAGTGATAAATATGATCACATGTAAATGAGGAGATTTCTGAGTATATACTTTAAGATGTAAAAAAGAAACAGTCCTTTATATGTGCTCAATATATATAATTAATTGCATTTACAGGAATGCCACTATATGGTGATATATATGGTTATCAGGACATGAGACGACTTATAATGTTTGTTATATCGCTCCAAATCTGACTAGTGACAGTAGATCATGCTAGAAAAGCTGCATTAAATACTGGGTGTATCACACACACACGCACACGCACACACACACTCAGAACGCACCTGATTTACAGCGTCTCGTTCTGCTCTGGCTCAGCCGACGCCTGCTGGAATGTAACACAGAGAAACAAGTGTTTGTGTGTGTCGGGAGTGTGCATGTGTGTGTGTGTGTTAGAAACAGCTGGCCGTAGCATGCGCAGGATTAGCGGCCGGCTGCGGGGCCCTGCACCTCCGTAACGACCCCATTAGAGGCGTACAGGTGAGCGGATAATGATTTCAGCTGCAGCACACACACACACACACACACACACACACACACACACACACACACACACACACACACAC
>CAIGQV010016735.1:665237-675243 GCA_903798115.1 Danio jaintianensis
TGTGTGTGTGTGTGTGTGTGTGTGTGTGTGTGTGTGTGTGTGTGTGTCCGTGTCCGTGTCCGGAGCGCTACTACAGGCGGAAGTTACAGTCTCTTGTGTTAGTGGAGGTTTACAGTGCTGAAAGAGTGAAAAGCAGAGTAAATAAATGCTCATCAGCAGCAGCGGCGCCTTCTGAAGACTCGCTACAGGATTCGTGTTTACGCGGCGATTCATTGCTCCTGCTGCTGAACACTGGCAGACTGGCACGTTTATTGAGTTTTACACGGTCAGATACTGGAGCTTTCACGGTAAAACCAGGGTAAAACGCGCGTTCTGTCACACTGATTCACTGTAGCGCGTTTCCGACTCTCGGCGATTCATTGTGGCGGGGTGAGTCGGTTGAGTTGAACACATATGTGACTCCCATAGCACTGGGTCTGGATCTCTGGATCTCCTGCACTGGAAGCGATGGCAGACAGCGGGCGGATGAAGCTCGACAGCCCGAGCTCGAGCCCCGGACCCGGGCGCAAAAAGGCGCAGCAGTCGCCCGGTTCGAAGGCGCGGTACTCGGTCAACGCTCCCGGTCACTGCTTTCGGAAAGTCACGCTCACAAAACCGACCTTCTGCCATCACTGCAGCGACTTCATCTGGGGCATCGTCGGGTTTGTTTGTGAAGGTGAGATGCTGATGCTCGACATCTTTCATTCAGATCAACATGGCAACAATATTGACTTGCCAAGATGTGCTGTTCTGCTGTCAGAACTAGAGAATACTGTGGTAATGTGGTGTTTACAATAGATGATACTCACCATTTAAATGCATTTTGGGTTATTTAGAATTTTATTTTAGTCAAAAATACAGTTTTTTAGCCAAATGTTGGGTAAAACATGGACAAACCCAACAGTCCATATTTTACACAACATTGGGTTATGACAGCCCAGCGTTTTTTAGACTGCAACAGCATTGTCATGCAAAAAACATGTTATTTTGGTATAAGGAGAGAATACTGTGGTATACAGTGGGTAATACTCACTATATGAATGCATTCTGGGTTATTTATACATTTGGATGCATTCTGGGTTATTTAGACATTTCATTTCATTAAAAAATACAGGGTTTTTTAAACTAAATGTTGGTGAAAATATGGACAAACCAAATGTTTTGTTAATTTTATTAATATTATTAAATCTAATGGTTGGATTTAGGTTTACCCAACGTTATTTAGGGGTTTTAATGCATTCAGGGTTATTTAGACATTTAATTTAACTTAATACTGGGTTTTTTTCACCAAATGTTGCGTAAAACATGGACAAACCCAACAGTCCATATTTTACCCAACGTTGGGTTTTGACAACCCAGCATTTTTTAGACTGCAACAGCATTGTCATGCAAAAAACATGTTATTATGGTAAAAGTAGAGCATACTGTGGTATACAGTGGATGATACTCACTATATGAATGCATTCTGGGTCATTTAATTTCACTCTAAAAATACTGTTTGCAAACCCATCCACTGGGTTAACAAGTGCAAATTGAATGAATTGATTTGTGAAGGTGAGATGCTGATGTTGATGGTCGACATCTTTCATTCAGCTCAACATGGCAACAATATTGTGTTGCAAAAACACAAAACTGAGCGGAAACATAGGGACAGCTGAGTTCGACACAGCACTGGTAATCATACCTGTCAACCCTCCCGTTTTTACTGGGATTCTCCCGTATTTTACAATTCTATCCCGTAAAAGTATTTTCAATCTTTCTATGAAGGGTGGCAATAACCACCAAAGAGCCGATCCTCCCTATATGCAAACCATACAGCCGAACCACAAGGGGACGCCCCTTGCTCTTCAATGTGAGTCTGTTCTGTGCTTTTATTTTATTTAGGCAAGAAACACTTTAAAATAAATATATAAATGGCGGGATTCTCTTCCTTTCCATTACAGGTGCCGTTGCTCCTCCTGTGCAATCCTCAAAACAGTCAGTTCATGTAGCGGTGCGTGACTGTCAGACGCGCTCCATAGTGATAAATAAATAAATAAATAGATGCTGTTTCCCACACGGATTCTGTACACGCGGAGCGAAAGTGGACACTCTTTGTTTTGGGTGCATGTTTGAACAGACATATACACATAATAATAATAATAATAATAATAATAACAATAATAATAATAATAATAATAATAACAACACCATCTAAACATGTCGATCTTGGTGGGTTTTCTTTTAAACACAACAAATTTTGTCTTAAATGAGCATAAAAAGAAAAAGCAACCGAATGCTTTCGTTATAGATGTGTGTATTTTTAAAGTGACACCTCTGTTATTTAATGTAATCAAACGAAAAATCTAAATGAGAGATTCATTCGCTGCTCTTTAATCAGAATGTTTAAATTATACAGTGAAGAAAAGGTTATTGAGATTTGATAATTTGATTCAATTTCTTTATAATAGCTATTAATTTGAATGGCTAAACTTTAATGTATTTGCAGCTTTTTCTAATGTATACTATTTATTCTATCCTTTGTAAGTAATAATAATAAAACATATTACTGACCGTTTCAACTCGTCATTTACAGTCAAACAGCTCCAGATGAACATATTTAGTAATTTTGGGGGGTTGGGGGGGTTTGGTGGTGTGTAGTATCCCTTATTTTCACATCCCAATGTTGACGGGTATGCCGGTAATTCCGGCCAACGGACCACTAAATCCATTTGTTGACAACGAATTTCATTAATGATGATTATCGATTAGTTTTTGAAGCCCTAAAAACAACCCAGCATCTCTAAAGTCCAACTTTCAGATTTTGTTCCAAATGGAAATCTCCACATTTTTTGTCAACTAAGTTTTATTTGGTCATTAAATAGACTTACAATAATCACAAATTCCAGGATTAATTTTCTGATATGCATAAACTTACAAAAACAAACAAAACAAAACAAAAACAAACACCCCAGCCTGTAAGTATACAATACAGTGATAATCAAAACAATTTTTTAGTTACAATACACTGCTTTGGGGAAAAGAATTCCCCATGGAGTGACAGTAGAAAGGTCCCCAAATCTGCTGAAATTGTCCATCGTTGTCTTTTAAAAGATATCTGGTTCGTTCCAAGTGCAGAGTAGATATCAATTCTTCAAGCCATAGTTTAGCAGTTGGAGGATTAACATTTTTCCAGTACAATAACAGCAGCTTTTTGGCTGTTATCAGACAATATGTTAGGAATTTCTGTTGTGCACTGCTCAATGAATATGTATAATCAATACATTTAGATCAAGGACATCTGAAAGCACTTTAAAACCCTCACTCCAGAATCCCTGTATTAATCTCCACATTTTTGATTGACATCTTTGATTGACAGGTTATGATCAGAGCATCTGGGAAAGGGTGGGAATGAAGGAAGCTGATGTTAGTAAATAGATGGAGGATGTCCAGCATCTCTCTCCTCCTTTCTCCCCCTCTCCTCCACATCGATCGCTCATTTGTCCACTAACCGGAGAAGACAGATTGCTGCAGATCGATGCACACACTCCTCCTGTCGGACAGGAATCTGGGATTGGCTGTAGTCACACTTTGATGAGGTCCGTTTAATTGATGGAGGACAGTCAGACAAGATTTATTCTCCTTCTTCTGTCTGTTTGTTTCTTCACAGAGCAGCTCAGAGGGGTGAATAATTAGCGAGTAACTGTTTAGAGCAAAAGCAACTATCCTTAAAGGGACAGTACACCCAAACATTATATTATTTGATTTGTTTAATTGATTTATTTCAAACATAAAATCATACATTTCATCAAGATCAATAAAAGATTTACTTATCCATCTACACTTACGATAACACATTTACTCAATATAGGAGGATATCCTGAGGAATGCTGGGAAAATGTACTGTATGTATTTTGTGTTCCTGCTATGGATATCAGTTTTTTCCAGTGTTCTTCAGAATATCTTGTCTTGTGTTCAACAGAAGAAAGAAACTCTTGAGTGTGAGTAAATAATGAGGAAATGTTCGTTTTTGGGTGAACTGTGCCTTTAATAAATCTCTGGGATCATTTATCATTGATCGCCATTGGCATAACTCAAACCTGTAGTGTTCCAGAATATCTGAATACACACTTTAAAAAACGCTGGGTTGTTTTAACAACACAGTTGCATCGAATATGGACAAATATGGATAATAAGTTACATTTTTAAACCCAACTTTTGGGTTGACACAACAATGGGTTACAAATAAGCCAGCATTTCTTTGAGTGGAATGAAGCTTTGAGAGCTGACCATTATTTATTGCCTGAATTCACTGAGAATCATTTCCTCCATCGTCTGTGAACGAATCATTGAATCATTGACAAACTGAGTCATTGAATCGTTCTCTAGTGCAAGTTAGACTGGACAGCGAGTCAAGACAACATCATTTGCCTATGCATTATAAGGAATTTTAATGATTAAATCTCAAGTGCTGTTTAATGTAGAATATTTGTTCAACTTTGTTTTAACAATAGTTTTGATAATTAATTTCTAATAACGAATTTATGTTATATCCCTGATGACAGTACATAATATTTTACTAGATATTTTGCAAGACACTAGTATTCAGCTGACTAGTATTAAAGTATTTTAACTAGTAGTAAAGTGCAACTTAAAGGGTTAACTAGATTATTCATTCATTCATTCATTTTCCTTCGGCTTAGTCCCTTTATTAATCAGGGGTCACCACAGCGGAATGAACCACCAACTATTCCAGCATATGTCTTACACAGTGGATGCCCTTAAAGCTGCAACCCAGTACTGGGAAACACCAATACACACTCATTCACACACGCACTCATACACTACGGCCAATTTAGTTCATCAATTCCCCTATAGCACATGTGTTTGGACTGTGGGGGAAACCGGAGCACCCGGAGGAAACCCACGCCAACACGGGGAGAACATGCAAACTCCACACAGAAACGCCAGCTGGCCCAGCCGGGACTCGAACCAGCGACCTTCTTGCTGTGAGGCCACAGTGCTAACCACTGATCCACCATGCCACCCTTAACTAGATTAAATAGGGTTGATTAGGCAAGTCATTGGACAACAATGGTTTGTTCTGTAGACAATGGAAAAAATATTTCTAAAGGGGGCTAATAATATACCAGTGGGTAGCGCTGTCGCCTCACAGCAAGAAGGTCGCTGGTTCGAGCCTCGGCAGAGTCAGTTGGCATTTCTGTGTGGAGTTTGCACACCGTGTGTTGGCGTGGGTTTCCTCCGGGTGCTCCGGTTTCCCCCACAGTCCAAACACATGCGCTATAGGGGAATTGGGTAAGCTAAATTATCCGTAGTGTATGTGTGTGAATGAGTGTGTATGGGTGTTTCCCAGTGATGGGTTGCAGCTGGAAGGGCATCCTCTGTGTAAAACATATGCTGGATAAGTTGGCGGTTCATTCCGTTGTGGCGACCCCTTATTAATAAAGGGACTAAACCAAAAAGAAAATGAATGAATAAAATTACACTTACACTCCTGTTAAACTAAAAGAACTAGAAAAATACCAGTTGCAGTTTTTCCTGCAACATTCATTGTCAAAGCATGCCTTCAGAAGACACTTGCATGAATGCTTTGTGAAGTTGTTATCAATGCTGGTGTTTATTTGTATGTTGAGTAGTGGTTTATTAACCCTCGGCCTTGCAGAATCAGTGATAGAGCATATCTGAAGACGCCAGAAAGCTTTCTTCTGTCTGATTATGAGGAGTCGGCTCAATCTAAACCTTCATTCCTGATCTAAATCTCCTTATTTCTTATTTCTGCACACATTTTTCCTCATGCATTAATCAGAACGAGTGTGAATGAGCTTGTGAAGCCTGTTGCTGTTTCTTTAGCAGGCATTAATAATCCTGGGTTTCTTGATTCTGGCAGCGGGTTACTTTACACACTGGGTTTATGTGGCTATATGAGGTCATGAAAGCAGACGTTGAAGTGATGGTGTGTGTGTTACCAGGCAGAGTACAGCAGAAATGAGACGTGTGTGTGTGTGTGTGTGTGTGTTACGTAACCTGCTGCAGAGAAGTCGTGATTGACTCTTCCTGGTTGCTGTGGAAACACGTAGTCCAATGGAGCAAGACACAGACTGGATGCTGCAGCCAGACGGACATATACACACACACACATAAAAATGCATGGGTTGTTGTGTGACCCAACGCTGAGTCAAATATGGACAAACTCAATATTTTGGGTTGAAAAATGTAATTTCAATTTAATTTAATGAAAAATAATCATAATCTAATGTTGGGTTTGGGGCGGCACGGTGGCTCAGTGGTTAGTACTGTCGCCTCACAGCTAGAAGGTCGCTGGTTCGAGTCCCGGCTGGGTCAGTTGGTGTTTCTGTGTGGAGTTTGCATGTTCTCCCCGTGTTCGCGTGGGTTTCCTCCGGGTGCTCCGGTTTCCCCCACAGTCCAAACACATGCGCTATAGGGGAATTGGGTACGCTAAATTGTCCGTAGTGTATGTGTGTGAATGGGAGTGGATGCCCTTCCAGCCACAACCCAGTATTGGGAAACACCCATACACACTCATTCACACACACACTCTCATACACTACGGCCAATTTAGTTCATCAATTCCCCTATAGCGCATGTGTTTGGACTGTGGGGGAAACCGGAGCACCCGGAGGAAACCCACGCCAACACGGGGAGAACATGCAAACTCCACACAGAAACGCCAACTGACCCAGCCGGGAATTGAACCAGCGACCTTCTTGCTGTGAGGCGACAGTGCTAACCAGAGCCACCGTGTCACCCCATGTATAATACATAGAAAAAATAAAATAAATATATAATAAAATGTACAGCCTAAAAATGCTGTGATGTTTAAATCCAACATTTTAATGTAATTAAAATATATACTTTAAATATAAAAAAATTATAATAAATTAACCCAACATTTAGTTTGTCCGTAATTGACCCAACTTTGGGTTAAAACAACCTAGCATTTTATAAAGTCAGTCGTGGTCTGGTGGTTAGAGAGTTGGACTTGTAAGCAGAAGGTTGTGGGTTTGAATCTCAGTGCCAGCAGACAATGACTGAAGTGTCCTTGAGCAAGACACCTTACCCCCGTTTGTTCTGCAGTGATAATTGGCCTCTGCATAATACTTGTAAGTTGTTTGGATAAAAGCTTCAGCCAAATGACTAAATGTAAATAAAGTGTGCAAAAATATTACAGATATTTTAGAAATATGACATTTTTTTCGACTGTGCAGATATATAACGTATTTCAGATTCGCAATAATGTAAACAGCGCCCTCTAGTGGGTCTGTCATCTGAATTGTATAATGAAATATACCCTGAGCAATGCCTTTTACATTTCACAAAAATGTAAGTTGAGGCCAGGGGCGCCGCTGGCTGGTACGGGCCCTAAAGCAATACTTGACAATAATAATGCATATATTGTCAGAAACGTGCAGCACTAGATCATAGCTTGTGATTTGCCAAGCCTGCATGTGTGTGAGAGTGTGTCTGTGTTGTTTTTTTTGCTCTTGTGGTTGTGATAGTGGCAGAGCTCAGCCCGGCCAGTGACATCACTTCCTGTCTGCGATGAGCCTGAAAACCATCAGTGGCTTCAGTCTGTGCCGAGGGCCGAAGTGAAACTGTCGTGGTCATAAATGCTGTCGCTTGATGATTGGATGAATGTTTCTTTGAAGAATTACTTTGTTTTCATGAGCAGCGAAGTCTTAAAGAGACAGTTCGCCCACAATTCTGGAAGTTCTCTCATAATTTACTGAACCGTCACTTGTTGCTAACCTCTATGAGTTTCTTCTGTCTCACAAAAGGAGGTATTTTGTAAAATGCTGTAAACCTGTAACCATTGACTTCCATAGTAGGAAATGGAAGTCTACAGGTTTCCATCATTTTTCTAAATATCTTCTTTTGTGTTCAGCAGAAGAAAGAAACAAATAATGATTTTAGAACCTCTTGGATGATAGTCAACAATAGTAACAAGTCGGTTAACTTCAGGATTGGCCTGTAGTGATAATATATCGAGTTATGCAATACTCGATTTATTATCTATTATTTATGATCTGTTTTTTGTCCTGTCTCTGTAATTCTGTTGCACTGTAGAAGCTCTGTCACCAAAACAAATTCCTCGTATGTGTGAACATACCTGGCAATAAAGCTCTTTCTGATTCTGATACATGGACATGAGCTCAATAATTCTTGGTGATATATATGTATATATATACAACAGTTCTGTCTGGTTCTTGAATCTGATTGGCTGATAGCCGTGTGATATTCTGCCAGTAACAGCACTCATACCGCCTCTTCGCCTTCACCCTTGTGTATTACTCCGCCCACATACAGCAACAAGCAGAGGACACTCTACAGTGACAAATACTGCTGCTGTTGGTCAACATAATGTACTTTTGAGGCTTTTTCAGTGGAGAATGTAGTTGTTTAGATTGCAACTATGCAGTTTATTTATAAGGATAGTGCCTATTTTAAATATTTATCATTTCTGAGAGACAGCGCGTCGGCGGCCATTAGCCTGTCTTTGAGCAAAGACGGTTGACGATGTTCATCCACAAGATGGCGACAGAGACTGCATAATAAGCCCTGAGAGGAGAAAAACTCAGCGTAATTTCTAACTACAGCTGATCAAATCATTATTAAACAGGTAAATGACTTCCTGAGTTGATCTCTCTCTTTTGTATGTTGTAGTGCTGTATTTATACCATACTAGCTCTAAAGTGATGTTAGTGAATGAGCAACAGTTTCTGCTGTTCTGACGTCAGCTGCAGATGTGAATGAATGGCGGATGAAAGTAGTTCCTCTTACAAAAGGGTTTTGAGACTCTCCGTGTTTGATTTTCTTTTTTATACACACAATTATGCCGTCGAACTGTTGTATAAACGCAATATCACACTCGTAGCAGTGCCATATGGCTGTATATCGTCACTGCTGCAACGCACGCCTCCCACCAGTGCCGATATACAGCCACATCACACTGCTACTCGTGTGATATTGCTCATATATATATATATATATATATACAGTCAAGCCCGAAATTATTCACACCCCTGGCAAATTGTTGCTCAAATATAAATAATAGCTGAGAAATATGTTTTTCCTCAATGATGCCTCTTGTACATCCTCTTATAATCTTTTGGGAGAAGCAGGTGTCATATCCGGTCCAAAAAAAACTTGCTGGTTGAATAAAAGTATATTTAAAGAGCACCAATGATGCACAATCCACTTTTGTAAGCTGTTTGGACAGAAGTGTGTGTAGTATAGTGCATCCAAAGTCGCATATTGGAGTGATATGAACACAACAATTTCCTGATGTTGAAATCGGATCCAAATCCCAGTGATTTTGAGGCCCACCACAACGTGACGTGAATAGCATCTAATATAATGTAATATGAAGTATGTACTGTATATGTATGTACTGTAAATATGGCATTTGTCACACTTGTAAAGTGCTTTAAAATACTTAAATTTGGCTTTGGAAATGTGTAAGACCTAAACTCTAAACATTGTTCATCGACTGTCTTTGCACTGTGATTTTTGTGGCCTACACTAAATGCGTGTGTGTGTGTGTGTGTTTCTCTGCAGTGTGTAACTTCATGTCTCATGAGAAGTGTATGAAGCACATCAGGACCGTGTGTTCATGTATGACTCCCACACAAGTTCGGGTGAGTAACGAACATTATTATAAACGGGTAAACCTCAGCAGATCTGTAAGAAATGTGCATGTTTTATATATGTATATATTTATATATGTGTATGTATGTGTATATATATATGTATGTATATGTGTGCGTGTTGTGTATATATGTATATTGTGACTGTATGTAAAGTAAGATACTGAGATAGAAAATACTGTGATTGACTTCAGGTGAGAGACAACATAACCTGAAGATAACCTGAGCATAGTCTGAACTTAACCGGAACATAACCTGAAAGCAATCAAAACGTAATCCGAACATAACACAAGCATAACACGAACATAACCCGAACATAACCAAATATAACCAGAGCATAACCAGAAACATAACATGAACAA
>CAIGQV010016735.1:745914-776846 GCA_903798115.1 Danio jaintianensis
CACCATACTTGGCCACACTACACTTCACTTCACTTCACTTCACTTCACTACTGTAACAACACTGTCATCATAACGGATCTTATCATGGCAAAATCTTATCTGGTCTTATCTTATCTCTGCCTTTGCTTTAGTCGTGAATAAAACAATGAAATCAAGAATATATCATCTCTAAGATTTTGTGAGCAAACTTTCTAAGAACTTATATCATCGGCTATTAATACAAAAGAAAAACTGCTTCATCATACATGAAAATACACTCTTAAAAACGCTGGGTTGTTATAATTCATTCATTCATTCATTTTCAGCTTAGTCCCTTTATTAATCAGGGGTCGCCACAGCGGAATGAACCGCCAACTTATCCAGCATATGTTTTACACAGCGGATGCCGTTCCAGGAGCAACCCAGTACTGGGAAACACCCATACACACTCATTCACACACACACACACACACTATGGTCAATTTAGCTTACCCAATTCCCCTATAGCGCATGTGTTTGGACTGTGGGGGAAACCGGAGCACCCGGAGGAAACCCACGCCAACACGGGGAGAACATGCAAACTCCACACAGAAACGCCAACTGGCCCAGACTCAAACCAGGGACCTTCTTGCTGTGAGGCGACAGTGCTAACCACTGAGCCACGGTTTCGCCTGTCATAAATCAGTGTTGGGTCAAATATTAAAAAAATGCGTAGGGTTATTTAATTCAATTAAATGTAAATTACACTTTTTAACCCAACAGTGGGGTTTGGACCAATGTTGGGTTACAAGAACCCAGCTGCACTCATCTTCAACTGGATTACACTGTAAAACGATGTTTGTTTTTGCCCAATAGGGTCAAATATGGACAAATCCAATAATATTTAAATAATATTTTTATCCCAATGGTTGGGTTTGTCCATATGTGACCCAATATTTGGTTACAACAGCATATTTAGAGCATAAAGTTAATTTGACTCAATTGAAAAACTGAAGGCAACCAGCAATTATTCATTCATTCATTCATTTTCTTTTCGGCTTAGTCCCTTCCTTAATCTGGGGTCGCCACAGCGGAATAAACCGCCAACTTATCCAGCATTTGTTTTACACAGCGGATGCCCTTCCAGCTGCAACCCATCACTGGGAAACTCCCATACACACTCATTCACACACATACACTACGTATAATTTAGCTTACCCAATTTCCCTATAGCGCATGTGTTTGGACTGTGGGGGAACCCGGAGCACCCGGAGGAAACCCACGCCAACACGGGGAGAACATGCAAACTCCACACAGAAATGCCAACTGACCCAGCTGAGGCTCGAACCAGCGACCTTCTTGCTATGAGGTGACAGCGCTATACCCACTGCGCCACCGCACCGTCCACCAGCAATTATTTTACAAAAATAGCAAGTAGACAAATCTGAAGTAACTTTGAATTGGAGCTGCTGTAAGAATCAGTGATGATCTTCAGCTGGAGTGTTGGAGAACTAAAACACTGGGTTGTTTTAACCCAACTACAGGGTGAAATGTAGACAAAACCAAGGTTGGGTTAAGTTTTTCATCTAAATTTAAATTGTACTTTTGAACCCAATGGTTGGGTTTGTCCATATTTGACCCAACATTCGGTTTAAAACAACCCAGCATTTTAAGTGCAGTTAAATTGCTGGGTTGTTTTAACCCAGCTTAAAATCAAATATGATGGACAAACCAATATTGGGTTATGTTTTTCAATTAAACAAATTATACTTACATAATTTGGTCTATGTTTGGTCTTTTGAAAAACAACCCAGCATTTTTTTTAGTGTTGGAGAACTGCACCCTTAAAACGCTGGGTTGTTTTTAACTCAGTTTAAAGTCAAATATGATGGACAAACCAAGGTTGGGTTAAGTTCAAATTTAAATTACAGTTAATATAAATTAATAACCTAATATTTACATAATACTTTTTATTCCAATGGTTGGGTTTGACCCAACATTGGGTTAAAAACAACCCAGCCTTTTCAGTGCACATTTAAAATGCTGGGTTGTTTTAACCCAGCTTAAAGTCAAATATGATGGGCAAATACTGGGTTATGTTTGTTAATTAAACAACTTATATTACATAATTTAGTTTATGGTATTTTAAAAACAACCCAGCATTTTTTTAGTGTACAGTGTTGGAGAACTGCACCCTTAAAATGCGGGGTTGTTTTTAACTCAGTTTAAAGTCCAATATGATGGACAAAGCAATATTAGGTTATTTTTTTCCAATTAAATTGTAAAAACAAGCCAGATTTTAGAATTTAAAAACAACCCAGCATTTTTTTGTGTAGTTGAGTTTTAAAAGAAATAAAAACGATTGTTTTAACCCAGATTAAAGTCAAATATGATGGACCAACTAATATTGGGTCATGTTTTTCAACTAAACATAAATTATACTTCCATAATTGGGTCCATATTTGATATTTTAAAAACAACCCATTTTTTATGTAGTATACAATATTGGTGAACTACACCATAAAAATGCTGGATTGTTTTAACCCAGCTCAAAGTAAAGCATGATGGACAAACCAATATTGGGTTAAGTTTTTCAATTAAACCTAAATCATAGTTCCATGATTTGTTTGGCTCCATATTTGGTATTTCAAAAACAACCCAGCAATTAGCTGTAGTCAGCCAGACGCTGGGTTATCGCGGTGGCTTTGCGCCAGATAGAGACGCGACACGTCGGTTGGGTCACTGAGGGAACTAATAGTGAAGCAATAATTAACCATTTTAATAGCTCTCCTTATCTGTCGTCTTGAGATGTGTCCGGGATTATCATCCAGACACCCGCCTGCTGCAGCGGATCATGGCTGCTCCTTTATCCGCTCTGCGACCGCTGTTGTCCCGCGTGCTGCTCCCGCTGCTGCTGCTGGTGCCCCGGAGCTCCAGCGGCCTGCAGTGGATCTTCCTCCGGGACATTATCACTGTTTACGGGCAGAACGGCTCGCTGGACCTCGCTGACGTCACCGGCTTACTGGAAACCATCGTGCAGCACTCTGTGGACCCCAACATTCCCGTGCACGCGCAGGTAAAAGTTACTACAAGCCTAATCCACTGAAAAACCCTAAAGGGTTGAATACTTTTCATCTTTAGGTAATTTAATTAAAGTTAGCCTGCTTTATACACTAAAAATGCTGTAATCCAATATTGGCTCAAATATGGACAAACCCAACTGTTGGGTTAAAAGTGCCAATTAAATGTAATTTGACTAATGAATGCTTAAGTATTTTCAACCCAATTAAACCCCATGTTGGGTCATAAGACACTAAACAACTGCTGGGTTAGTTTTCTTTTAATTAAATTAATGGATTTCTTTTCATTTTTCGGTAATTTAATTAAAGTTAGCCTACTTATACACTTTAAATGCTCTAACCCAAAGTTGGGTCAAATGTGGACAAACCCAACTCATTCATTCATTCATTCATTCATTCATTCATTTTCTTTCTGCTTAGTCCCTGATTTATCAGAGGTCGCCACAGCAGAATGAACCGCCAACAAACCCAGCTGTTAAGTTAAAAAGTGTCATTTGGATTACATTTTTGTTTAAAATTAACCCAACACTGGGGTTGTCCTTGTCCATATTATTGTTTTTGCAGTGTAATGCTATTTGTTAACTAAAGAAAGTTCTGTCTTTTTATTAAATGCTTAAGTAAAAAATTTAATAAAGCTATAATGCCATGCTTGACTTAAATTTAAACAATTATAAATTTAGTCTGAAAGTGCTGGGTTATTTCAACCTAATTCTAGGTGATATATGGCAAAAAAACAACTGCTGAATTCATTTTTATACTAAATTAATAGATTACTTTTCATTTTTCATTAATTTAATTAAAGTCAGCCAACCTATGCACTTTAAAATGCTGTAACCCAATGTTGGGTCAAATGTGGACAAACCCAAATGTTGAGTTAAAAAGTGTCATTTAAATGTAATTTACCTGAAGAATGTTCTGTCTTTTATTAAATGCTTAAGTAAAAAAAAATAATACATAAAGCTAAAATGCCATGCTTGACTATTACAAGATTAATCTAAAAGTGCTGGGTTAATTCAACCCAATTTTGGGTCAAATATGGGCAGAAACCAGCTGCAGGGTTAATGTTTTTTTTAAATTAAATTAATACTTTTCATTTTCAGGTAATTTAATTAAAGTCAGCCAACTTATATACTCGAAAATGCTGTAACCCAATGTTGGGTCAAATATGGACAAACCCAAATGTTGAGTTGAAAAAAGTGTCATTTAAATGTAATTTACCTGAAGAATGTTCTGTCTTTTAGTAAATGCTAAAGTAAAAAATAAATAAATAAAAATAATAAATAAATAAATAAATAAATAAAATCTAAAAGAGCTGGGTTATTTCAACCCAATTTTGGGTCAAATATGGGCAGAAACCAGCTGCAGGGTTAATGTTTTTTTTAAATTAAATTAATACTTTTCATTTTCAGGTAATTTAATTAAAGTCAGCCAACTTATATACTCGAAAATGCTTTTATCCAATGTTGGGTCAAATATGGACAAACCCAAATGTTGAGTTAAAAAATGTCATTTAAATTTAATTTAACCTAAAGAATTAAATGCTAAGTAAAAAATAAAATAAAATAAAATAAATAAATAAATAAATAAATCTATAATGCCATGCTTGACTTAAATTGAAACTATTACAAGATTCATCTAAAAGTGCTGGGTTAATTCAACCCAATGTTGGGTCAAATATGGGCAGAAACCAACTGCAGGGTTAATGTTTTTTTTTATTAAATTAATACTTTTCATTAATTTAATTAAAGTCAGCCAACTTATACACTCGAAAATGCTTTTATCCAATGTTGGGTCAAATGTGGACAAACCCAACTGTTGAGTTAAAAAAAGTGTCATGTAACTAACACTGGTTTACCTCAACCCAGAATTTTTTGGAGTGTAATGTATTTAAATACTGTAAATAATTCAAACTCGATAAACTCTAATAGTTTTTGTTATACAAACAGGCCTATATTATGAGGACAAATGATATTTTTCAACTGCTGAAGTTGACGGTTATCAAGATGATTGGACACGCTTATGAAACAATGCATTGAGAAAGAAACGGTGATAATCGGGTGTAATAATTAGTTAAAGTATCTCGTTGCTGTAATTAATTTACTCTTCTGCTGAAAAAGTGAAGGAAGGAATTATTTTTAATTTCAATTACAGTTAGCATGTTATATACTCTAAAAATGGTTGATTGTTTTAACCCAATGCTGGGTCACATATGGACAAACCCAACAGTTGGGTTAAAAATGCAGCCTAATTTAAATTGAATTCAAAAAATTAACCCAACATTGGTTTTGCCCATATTTGATCCATAGGGTTAATACAAACCAGCATTTACATGTAATGCACTTCCCTTAAATCAAACAGTTGTGTATTAATCAAAGTAATATTTTATGATGTACAAATATATTTAGCAGAATATTGCTGTCTCAAGTATTTATCAGGAAGATTGCACATGCTTATGAAACAATAACCCAGTCAAAATTGGTGATTATATTGTATGTATGAAATATGGTGTCGTCGCTTTGAAACGTATGATGCAAATAATGTTTAACTATCATTTTTAATTCTACATGTAAACTAATGTTCTCTCTTTTTATTAAACTGCTTAGGTATTAAATATTTTAAATAAAGCTGTAATGCCATTCTTGACTTAAAGTGAAACAGTTAGATTAATCTAAAAGTGCTGGGTTATTTCAACCCAATTTTGGGTCAAATATGGGCACAAACCAACTGCAGGGTTAATGTTCTTTTAAATTAAATGAATACTTTTCATTAATTTAATTAAAGTCAGCCAATCTATGCACTTTAAAATGCTGTAACCCAATGTTGGGTCAAATATGGACAAACCCAAATGTTGAGTTAAAAAAAATGTCATTTAAATGTAATTTACCTGAAGAGTGTTCTGCCTTTTATTAAATGCTTAAGTAAAAAATAAATAAAAATAATAATAAATAAATAAATAATAATAATAAATAAAAAAATAAAGCTTAAATGCCACGCTTGACTTAAAGTGAAACAATTACAAGATTAATCTAAAAGTGCTGGGTTATTTCAACCCAAATCTGGGTCAAATATGGGCAGAAACCAACTGCTGGGTTAATGTTTTAAAATTAAACTTCATTCATTCATTTTCCTTCAGCCCAGTACTGGGAAACACCCATTCACACACACACACACACACATACACTACGGCCAATTTAGTTGATCAATTCCCCTATAGCGCATGTGTTTGGACTGTGGGGGAAACCGGAGCACCCGGAGGAAACCCACGCCAACACGGGGAGAACATGCAAACTCCACACAGAAACGCCAACTGACCCAGCCGGGACTCGAACCAGTGACCTTCTTTCTGTGAGGCGACAGTGCTAACCACTGAGTCACCGTGCCGCCCTTAAATTCTTATGGGACCAAATTTAACCCAATGTTTTTTGTCCATATTGTACCTTTTTTAAAGTATTTTTTAGACGGTATATATTTTTACAGTTGGATAAACCCACGTCAAATATTTACAAACACAATAGTTGGGTAAAATAAATAAATAAATAAATAAAATTTAAATAAATGAAAATTAATCAAACATTTTGACTAAATTTGACCAAATGTTGTTGGGTCAGTATAACCCAGCATTATTTTAGAGTCTATATAATCAATAATAATCATAACTTATTAAATCAAGCTAATCACTAATTATTTATTTATATTAACATAAATAAATTAGTAAAATAAATTAGTATAATTTCCCAGTACTGGGTTGCAGCTGGAAGGGCATCCGCTGTGTAAAACATATGCTGGATAAGTTGGCGGTTCATTCTGCTGTGGCGACCCCTGATGAATAAGAGACTAAGCCGAAGGAAAATGAATGAATGAATAAGTATAATATATTAATTATTCATTTAAGTTTCTCATAATTTAAGTTTAAACAACTCAATATAAACTTGCTAAGTTGTTGTAACCCAATGTTGGGTCAAATATATACAAACACAACTGTTGGGTTAAAAAGTGTCATTTAAATTTAATTGAAAATAATGTAATCCAACACTGGGTTTGTCCATTTCTGACCCAACATTGGGTTAAAACAACACTATTTTTAGTGTAGACTATCATGTATTTTTTACAGTGTATACATCAAGATTTATAGGGATTTTAAGTAGTGATTCAATTCCTTATTGAGTAATTACATTTATTTCCAGATATAGCCATTCGAAATAATAATAATAATTTAATAATCAGAAAAATTATTAAATAAAAGTAGTAATAAAAAATCATTTAATATATACATATATAATTTTGGGCGGCGTTGTGGCTCAGTGGTTAGCACTGTGGCCTCACAGCAAGAAGGTTGCTGGTTCGAGTCCCAGCTGGATCAATTGGCGTTTCTGTGTGGAGTTTGCATGTTCTCCCCGTGTTGGCGTGGGTTTCCTCCGGGTGCTCCGGTTTCCTCCACAGTCCAAACACATGCGCTATAGGGGAATGGATGAACTAAATTGGCCATAGTGTATGAGTGTGTGTGTGGATGAGTGTGTATGGGTGTTTCCCAGTGCTGGGATGCAGCTGGAAGGGCATCCGCTGTGTACAACATATGCTGGAATAGTTGGCAGTTCATTCTGCTGTGGCGACTCCTGATAAATAAGGAACTAAGCCGAAGGAAAATGAATGAATGAATATAATTATTTCCTTGTGTGTGTGTGTGTGTGTGTGTGTGTGTGTGTGTGTGTGTGTGTGTGTGTGTGTGTGTGTCAGTGTATGAGTGCAGAGGAGATCCTGGTGCATTACGGGCTCCACAACACCTCTGTTCTGACTGAAGAGCATCTGTTTAGAGTGTGTCCTGCTCTGCTCAATAAAGCTGTGCTGCCGCCCTGCCCGACGGATGCTCCCACACACACCGAAGACTCCGATCTACACGGTGAGAAACACAGAAATGCAGAGATGAATGCAGGACAGAGATGGAAACACGATATTACACCACACTGTAAAAATAATTGCTGTCTGACTTTTTATAATTGAATCAAATGGGCTTTTCTAGTCATCTCAATTTTTTCTCAACTTTTTCGGTCGTAGTTTGGTAATACATGCTTCAGTGAATCAAATTTATGAATGTATTTAAATTACACCTCATTTATTAATAAAATGTATACGTTTTCAGTGTTTTGAGGGATATTTAGTGACTATTTTAGAGGTTACTGTAGGTCAAACTATACAAATGATGTGTCTATTTTTTCTTTTTTTAGGCTACATGCAGATATAAACACCTATTTTACAAGGAACATGTTTTGTGAATACTTAAGATGTCTATCGGTGCTCTAGAACTGCCAGTTTCAGACTGTTGGATGATATTTTCCCTAGCATTGATTGGCGTGGTTATGCATTCACAATGGTATGAACCGTTATAGGGGGGTCAAATGTATATTTATATATAATACATTTTTAATTATTGATATTTAAGATATAGATCAGAGATCCGAGAAAGCCATTTCTTACTATTAAAAGGCTGACCCCCCCATACATCTTGTTTTGATGTCCTTCAGGGGGGATCAAGCGTTAATTAGGGGGCCGATCCCCCCCAAACCCCCCTGTAATTCGCACCCTGAATATAATAACACTAACACTGAAATGGTTACGGCGTTTTAGAATGACCAAAACAACATTTCAGATGTTTTACAGTGTGCTCAGCCGGCTGGTTTGTCCATTCACACACATTTTTATCATCCCATGATCTCTTATAACAAAATCAAAGACTTTTTTTAATGCGCATACTGGAATTTGTTCAGTAAAAGTGTTTCCATCGTAGTTTATGCGCATCTTTTCTTATCGAATATAAAGTTTATCCTACTCAGTTATGAGCATATGTTTTTTATGCGCGTTTTCAAAAGTAATGCGCATCTTTGCGTTTCCATCAACCGGCATAAAAATAGGTGGATGGAAACGTAGCTAATGACTTGCCTAAAATAAATCAGTTATTAGATTTAATTAAAACTATTATGTATGTATATATATATATAATGTTTTTAAAAAGACATATTCTTTTCATGAAATTGAATTATATATATTTATACAACAGTTCTGTCTGGTTCTTGAATCTGATTGGCTGATAGCCGTGCCATATTTTGCCAGTAACAGCACTCGACCCGCTTCTTCACCCTTGTGTATTACTCCGCCCACATACAGCAACAAGCAGAGGACACTCTACAGTTTGACAAATACTGCTGCTGTTGGTCAACATAATGTACTTTTGAGGCTTTTTCAGTGGAGAATGTAGTTGTTTAGATTGCAACTATGCAGTTTATTTATAAGGATAGTGCCTATTTTAAATATTTATCATTTCTGAGAGACAGCGCGTCGGCGGCCATTAGCCTGTCTTTGAGCAAAGACGGTTGACGATGTTCATCCACAAGATGGCGACAGAGATGCATAATAAGCCCTTAGAAGATTAAAACAGCGTAATTTCTAACTACAGCTGATCAAATCATTATTAAACAGGTAAATGACTTTCTAAGTCGATCTCTCTCTTTAGTATGTTGTAGTGCTGTATTTATACCATAGCAATATTGTGTATTGAGTGTGAGATGGGACTCGCATATCAGGAATGTGTGTTGTGTTGGCAGAAAGAAAGAAGAAATGCCCTCATATGTTAAGCGTTCTTCCTTATCGCAAACACAACAGCAATCTGGTAGTGATTGCGCTGCTTTTTTTCAGGGTTAATTATTGTGATCTCCCGATTGCAACAGAGAAATACTGTAGACTGTAATAATGTGGGGATATATCTCTGTAGACGGATGGCATTTCATGCCGTTCAGCCTTATAATCTTAAAATGTGAGCAAAATCAGCTGTTTTGTCTTTACTTTAGACATTACGCTAGAGAATCATTCAAACACTAGCTCTAAAGTCACGTTGGCGAATGAGCAATGGTTTCTGCTGTTCTGACGTCAGCTGCAGATGTGAATGAACGGCGGAAGAAAGTAGTTCCTCTTACAAAAAGGTTTTGAGACTCTGTGTTTGATTTTATTTTTTTATACACACGATTATGCCGTCGAACTGTTGTATAAACACAATATCACACGAGTAGCAGTGAGATATGGCTGTATATCAGCACTGGTGGGACACTAAGGCACTCGGCAAACGCACACCTCCCACCAGTGCTGATATACAGCCATATCTCACTGCTACTCGTGTGATATTGCTCATATATATATATATATACACAGCCTAAAATGACTTAAGGCATTATTTGCTTCAATTCTTTTTCAAAAATTCAAAAGTTTTGCTGTGAAAATATACAAATATCTTTTAAAATGTTATTTTTTTTACCACTAAAAACATTGGACTGCTGCAGGGACTGGTTAAGAGACAAATATATGTTTTAATTTAAATTAAGAGATCATGACTTTTTTTTAAATAGTATAATACACTAGTATGTGTCTTACAATAAAACATAATTGTATTATGACATTCATTATCAGGTTTGAAAATGTTTTAAAAAGACATGTATACTTTTTGGAGGGTGGTACAGTATGTCATGTAGCTTTCAGTGTTGTCAACAGTGTAATTTTTACCTCTTTTTTTTTTCTCCTCCTGCAGTTTGGGGTTATGCCTTCCTGGCGGTGACCATCATCAATCTGGCTTCTCTGCTGGGCATGACCCTCGTCCCGATCACCAAAAAGCCCTTCTTCCCTAAAGTGCTCACTTATTTCCTGGGCCTGGGGGTCGGCACGCTCTTCTGCAACGGCGCTCTGCAGCTCATTCCTGAGGTAAAGCGCGCTACATTACTCTGTTTACTCTCATTCAGGGCTGAGTTTCTCAATAACGGTGTATTGAGGTTCTTCAGATCTTTCTGCGCATGCAACATCCATTGCAACTCCATGTGCGTTTCCATAAAAAAGCATGTAACAATCATGCAAGAGATCACATTTTTGCGTGCTACTTAGGAAGTCTCTGTCCATTTTTAAAGGGCTGAAATATAACCTTACATGGCATTGTTTTACTAAACATTTAACCAAATAATCATCATAGAATTTTTTATAAAGCAGCTACATGCAGACTGTGACATAAAATGGCTGGGGGAAAAAACATGGTTAAAAACATAAGGTTATCAATATGAAATGCCCAATACATTTTATTGACAGACCTTTTTTTTTTAGAGTTTATCCCTACTTCCCTATTGTTTTCCAGTGTTTCAAGCATATTTTATTTTATGTAAATACTATTAGGGCGGCGTGGTGGTGCAGTGGGTAGCGCTGTCGCCTCACAGCAAGAAGGTCGCTGGTTCGAGTCCTGGCTGGGTCAGTTGGCGTTTCTGTGTGGAGTTTGCATGTTCTCCCCGTGTTCGCGTGGGTTTCCTCCGGGTGCTCCGGTTTCCCCCACAAGTCCAAAGACATGCGGTATAGGTGAATTGGGTAAGCTAAAATTGTCCGTAGTGTATGTGTGTAAATGAGTGTGTATGGATGTTTCCCAGTGATGGGTTGCAGCTGGAAGGGCATCCGCTGCGTAAAACATATGCTGGATAAGTTGGCGGTTCATCCCGCTGTGGCGACCCCAGATTAATAAAGGGACTAAGCCGAAAAGAAAATGAATGAATGAATGAATGAATGAGTGTGTATGGGTGTTTCCCAGTGATGAGTTGCAGCTGGAAGGGCATTCGCTGTGTAAAACATATGCTGAATAAGTTGGCGGTTCATTCCGCTGTGGCGACCCCAGATGAATAAAGGGACTAAGCCGAAGGAAAATGAATGAATGAATAAATACTATTATTCATTTTTGTTCAGTGATTTCATTTGATTGGATTATTTTTTAATTAGTTTCTTTATTTTTATTAGTTTGTTTTTGTTGTTTTATGTTTTGATGTCCAGAAAAATGTACAAAACTAATCACTAACCACATCCCATATCGAAATTTGATATATGGCAATATATACAAATTACATAAATGACAGAAAAGTTCACGTTTAGATTTCACATATATCAAATATGCCATATATATATATATGCTACATATATTGCAAAAATGTCCATTTACATATTTTTCTTCAACCATTGGAATTACAAATATAGGATTCACATACAGTTGAAGTCAGAATGATTCACCCACCCTCCTGTGAATTTTTCTTTTTCCTTCTTCAAATATTTCCCAAATGATGTTGAACAGATTCAGGAATTTCTCACAGTATTTCCTATAATATTTTTTCTTCTGGAGAAAGTCTTATTAGTTTTTTTTCCGCTAGAATAAATGCAGTTCTTAATTGTTTTAAAGCCATTTTAAGGTCAATATTATTCGCCCCCTTCAGCAATATTAGTGTTGGATTGTCTCCAGAACAAACCACTGTTATACAATGACTTGCCTAATTACCCTAACTTTACCCTAATTAACCTAGTTAAGCCTTTAAATGTCACTTTAAGCTGAATACTAGTGTCTTGAAGAATATCTAGTCTAATATTATGTGCTGTCATCATGGCAAAGAGAAAAGAAATCAGTTATTAGAAATGAGTTATTAAAACTATTATGTTTAGAAATGTGTTGAGAAAATCTTCTCTCCGTTAAACAGAAATTAGAGGTGGGGGGATATAATTCTAATAATTCAGGAGGACTAATGATTCTGACCTCAGCTGTGTTTATATATATGTATGTATGTTCATATATTGCCATATATCAGATTTTTGTATGGGAATTGTGTCTTCTTATGATGCACGTAGGGCTTTTGTGAAACAGACCGTAATATTAAGATGAATCAAATTTTTACCATCTACTTAGGCTTACAGTGCTTTAGTGAAACGCAGCCCAGGTCAGGTTACTGCAGTTCTGGAGCAGAAACCGAACCCAATAACCTAAAACTGGTTTATTCCTGAAATGAAACCTCGGACCCGCAGGTTTCCACTGAACATCTTTAATTGCTCTTATCAGCACAATGATGCTGATGTAGATTATTGATGCCTAATGACGTAATAATGCTCTTTGCACTGGACTCACTTCATTTCACACATTATTGTTTTGTTCTGATGAGTGCTTAAAGGTACAGTTCACCCAAAAATTTAAATTCTGTCATCATTTACTTGTGTTGTTTCAAACCTATGAAAACCCTGAGTTTCTGTCTTCCATAGTATTTGTTCTTCCTACTTTGGAAGTCAATGGTTACAGGCTTTCAGCATTCTTCAAAATATCTTCTTTTGTGTTCAACAGAAGAAAGAAACTTATAAAGGTTTGAAACCACTTGAGGGAGAGTAAATAGTGAGTAAATTTTAAATTTTGGGTGAACTGGTCCTTTAATATGTGATGAATGACGTTTGCATGTTGTAATGTTTAACTTTAAACCAAATGTGTGTGTGTGTGTGTGTGTGTGTGTGTGTGTGTGTGTGTGTGTGTGTGTGTGTGTGTGTGTGTGTGTGTGTGTGTGTGTGTGTGTGGGTGTGTGTGTGTGTGTGTGTGTGTGTGTGTGTGTGTGTGTGTGTGTGTGTGTGTGTGCATTTGTGTCACTGCATGTTTGTGTGTGTGCATGCATGTATGTGTGTCTGTGAGTTTGTGTTTGTGCATTTGTTTGTGTGTGCATTTGTGTATTTGCTTGTGTGTGTGCATGTGTATGTATGTGTGCATTTATCTGTTTGTGTGAGAGCATTTGTGTATGTATGCGTGTGTTTGTGTGCACATTCATATTTGTGTGTGCATTTGTGTATATGTGTGTATGTGTGCGCATGCATTTACTGTATGTGTGTGCATGTGTACTTGTTTATTTGTTTGTGTGTGTATTTTTATGTCTGTGTGCATTTGTGTGTGCATGCATGTGCATTTGTGCATTTGTGTATATGTGTGCACATTTATGTGGGTATGTGCTGGCACGTGCATTTATGTGTGTGCCATGTGTATATGTGTGTGCATACAGTATATGTGTATGCATATATATGTATGTTTGTGTGTGTATTTTTGTCTCTGTGTGCACATGCATTTTTTTTATGTGTGCAATTGTGTATGTGTCTGCACTTGTGCATGTGTGTTAGTGTGTGGTCCTGGTATTCATCATGTTCTGGAGACCAAATGTCCCCACAAGTATAGTAATACCAGTAAGTTTTGACCTTGCGGGGACTTTTTTTGGTTCTCATGAGGAAAACGGCTCATAAATCAGACAGAATGAAGTATTTTGAAAATGTAAAAGTGCAGATTGTTTTCTGTGAGGGTTGGGTTTAGGGGACAGAACATACAGTCTGTACAGTACAAACATCACTATATCTGTGGGAAGGGCTCAAACAACTGTAATGTGTGTGTGTGTGTCTGTGTGTGCGTGTGCATGGAGAGGCCTGCTGTCTGGCTTAACTTGTTCAAAAACACATTAACATGATCAATTCCTTTTCTTGAACAGGCGTTCGGGTTTGACCCAAAGGCAGACGGTTATGTGCTTCAGTCTGTCGGGGTCTTCGGTGGATTCTACGCACTTTACATCACTGAAAAAATCCTAAAGATTGTCCTCAAACCAGAATATGAGGTACATTTGTCTTGTCTTATCTGGTGTCAGGAATGTTTTTGAATGCTTTCCAAGAACTCAAAAGTGGGGCATCTAGATAAGTTTTGGATTATATACTGTAGAATGCACAAAAAGGTTGTACTATTTTATACTTGTCCATACACTGAGACTATCTCACTTTACAGTCTAATCAAATTATTTAACTTCTAATTGACGGGCTGTATTTGTTTTTAATTAAATTTGATAGACTGTAGTAGTTGCACGATGAGCAGGACAGTGCACAGTCAGCAGGTCATTATCTCCCAACATACTGATAGCGTTTATTTTGTGATGATGACCTGTGACTGTTTATTACATATCATAAAATAATAAACGCCGCCGTTACAGATCTTCCTTGATGGTCAGATGTTAGTGTTTTGTCTTGTTTTAAAAAGCATGCAGTGATTATGTGAATTGTGGTCTATTTCAGCAGGGTCACCATCAATGCCAGTTTTCAGAATGTGGCCAGCAGAACCCCGGATTCACCAACTCAGATTCAGAAATGAACCTCGCCATCAGTGACAAAATCAGCATCACTTCTGAACCGGCATCTGAACGGGTATGACTGCACAGATCTCACAGATATAATATACATACAGATATATATATATATATAATATAGATATATACAGATATATATATATATAAATAAAATGGTTTGGATATGAAAAATGTAAAAAAGGAACTGAAAATTGACTATGTTTGCTGAGTAATGTCATATAAGATATTTTTTCATTTCCCAAAAGTCTTCAGTTTTGTAATACTGATAAGAAAAAGATGCAGCTTTGTGATTCTCTCAAGGACAAGGATCTGGAGGTGTGTTGTGGGCGGAGCTAATGAGGCAACAGTGATGGACTACAACCTATGATAACCCTATAAATAAAACAGGGAAAACTTTGCAATCTGAACCCTTTGAGGTGTACAATCACACCAGTGAGATCAGTCTGAGATCAGCTGATAAATTCAGATCTGTTTTCCCAGCTGGCATTGATCCAGAAAAAAACGAGCACATTGCTTGTCAAAGATCAAAACTTATCAGTTTTAAATGAAATACTGTTTGTTTTGAGTCACAGACAATTGAAAAAGTCCCTCCCTCTTGGAGGTCAGCTTTATTTCTATAGCCCTTTTTGATGCAGATTGTGTCAATGAAGAATAGAAAATGAAAAGCCCATAACAATATTTCAGATTACGGAAACATTCCAGCATATCAAGCAGACAGGAGAGTAATGGTAGAATGCTGGTGTAGTTCTAGTTAAATTAAAACTTACTCAGTTCAGTTTAATACAAACGTCACTGCTAAAGACTGATCTACTGAAGAACAACTCCACCAATGTGCAGCTCTGCCATCCCAAACCAAGCAAGCAAACCAGAGATGACAGTGACAATGAACCACAACTTCACCAATTGACAAATTAAGAATGTGAAGAACAAACCTTGAAGAAAGACTAAGACTGGGTGACCCTTTATCCTCTGGAAAAACATAAAGGGCAGATCTGCAGAGTTTCCCCCATTCTACTTGCATCACAAGTCCCTACCACTTGGAGGTCTCCCAACTTACTTGCGCCATAATCCTTCCCACTGGGAAGACTCTGAACATACTTACAGAGTAACTCCCTACCACTTGGAAGACTCCCAACCTACTTGCAAAGTCCTTACCACTTGGAGGTCTCTCAACCTACTTGCGAAGTAAGTCCCTAACACTTGGAAGACTCCCAACCTACTTGCGGTGTAAGTCCATACCTCTTGGAAGTCTCTCAACCTACTTGCGGCGTATATCCCTTCTACATTGAATACTCTGAACTTACTTGTGGAGTAAGTCACTGCCACATGGAGGTCTCCCAACCTACTTGTGGAGTAAATCCCTTCCACTTTGAAGACTCCGAACCTTCTTGTGGAGTAAGTTCCTACCACATGGCGGTCTCTCAACCTATTTCTGGGGTAAATCGATTGCACTTAGAAGACTCTGAAGCTACTTGTGTGTAAGTCTCTTCCACTTGGAGGTCTCCCAACCTACTTGCGGACCAAGTTCCTACCACTTGAAGGTCTCTCAACCTATTTGCGGAGCAAGTCCCTACCACTTGGAGGTCTCCTAACCTACTTGCGGACCAAGTCCCCACCACTTAAAGGTCTCTCTACTTGCAGAGAAAGTCCCTACCATTTTGAGGTCTCTCAACTTACTTGCGCCATAATCGTTCCCACTTGGAAGACTCCAAACCGACATACGTAGTAACTCCCTATCACTTGGAGGTTTTTCAACCTACTTGTGGAGTAAGTCCCTACCAGTTGGAGGTCTCCCAACCTTCTTGCGGAGTAAGTCCCTACCACTTGGAGGTCTCTCAACCTACTTGTGAAGTAAGTCCCTACCACTTGGAAGACTCCCAACTAACTTGCGGAGTAAGTCCCTACCACTTGGAGGTCTCTCAACCTACTTGCAGAGTAAGTCCATATCACTTGGAGGTCTTCCAAAAGTTAGGGACTTACTCCGCAAATAGGTTGGAAGTCTCCCAACCTACTTGCAGTGTAAATCCCTTCCACTTTGAAGACTCCGAACCTACCAAATGGGTGTCCCAACCTACCTGCAGCGTAAATCCCTTCCACTTTGAAGGCTCCAAACCTACTTGTGCAGTAAAAGTCCATACTACATGGAGGTCTCCCTACCTACTTGTGGCACAAATCCCTTCCACTTGAAGGTCTGCCAACCCACTTGTGGACTAACGTCTCTCCCATTTGGAGGTCTATGGGCTGCAGAGATATATTGTTGGACAATTGAGCCAAAAAATTAAACATGGCATCTCAAAACTTGGGTGCCCGCTTGAGTGTCATTTTGTGTGTAAATTTACATTTTTGAACAATGTTTTCCAATTTTGAGGTAATTTCTAGCATGAAGTTAGTATTATAGTAAGCAAATATACCCTTAGTTATCACCAAATCTTTTTCAGAGACAGTGAGGGCAGCAAGGCAAAAGTCAGTAACGATTATGAAATTTGATTGACGATTAATTCTCTTAGAAATAATTGCGATTATACAATTAAATGTTAAGGTGCTTTGATGATTAATTGTCTGATTTGGGGCTCATAAAAAGTCTAACAGATGTCCAAATATGATTCATCTTCAATATGATTCATCTGAAACAGCCATTGGTAAAATAAATAACCACACTTAGACCACAACAGTCCTACCCAGAAGTACTTTGACAAAAAAAAAAGGTCACGCATGTCAATAATGTTTTTAGCACTTGACTTCTATCATATATTTTTTTTGTTACTAGTGTGGTAGTCAATGGCTTCCAGTTTCCTATGTTCACACGTTTATTCTACTGTAACCCTAAATGACCAATTATATGAGAGATACATAACAAATATTTGTAATGATATGTAATCTATGAAGGTTGTTTTATTACAGCAATGGTAAATATTTTATGACTACATAAGTGTCTTCCTTTATCCAAAATAAGATAATCCAAATTATTTACCACAACAGCGGGGTTATAGCATTATTAAACGTCAGATGAGACGGTGGTCAATGGTTAAACAGAATCGTGTGATATCAGCTGACCTTCAGCATATGATAATATATAGAGATTGAATAGAGTTAAGACAGATGTTTACATCTCATTAGCATGTAAACAATGGGTTACATTCATTCATTCATTCATTTTCTTTTCGTCCCTTTATTAATCTGGGGTCACCACAGCGAAATGAACCGCCCACCAACTTATCCAGCATATGTTTTACACAGCGGATGCCCTTCCATACATCCATACACACTCATTCACACACACTACGGACAATTTAGCTTACCCAATTCCCCTATAGCGCATGTGTTTGGACTGTGGGGGAAACCGGAGCACCCGGAGGAAACCCACACCAACACGGGGAGAACATGCAAACTCCACACAGAAACGCCAACTGATCAAGCCGAGGCTCGAACCAGCGACCTTCTTGCTTTGAGGTGACAGCGCTACCCACTGCGCCGCCTCTTCCTTATAGTTGAAAAATATAATTATTCTACAAAATATATATGTATAACAAAAATTACAAGTGCTCTTCTCTGAATTGATTAACACAAATCTCTAGGATTTATTATTTTTCAGTATTTAAGGCAAGGCGACACGGTGGCTCAGTGGTTAGCACTGTGGCCTCACAGCAAGAAGGTTGCTGGTTCGAGTCCCAGCTGGGCCAGTTGGCGTTTCTGTGTGGAGTTTGCATGTTCCCCCCCGTGTTGGCGTGGGTTTCCTCCAGGTGCTCTGGTTTCCCCCACAGTCCAAACACATGCGCTATAGGGGAATTGATGAACTAAATTGGCCGTAGTGTATGAGTGTGTGAATGTGAGTGTGTATGGGTGTTTCCCAGTACTGGGTTGCAGCTGAAAGGGCATCCGCTGTGTAAAACATATGCTGGAATTGTTGGCGGTTCATTCCGCTGTGGCGACCCCTGATGAATAAAGGGACTAATCCGAAGGAAAATTAATGAATATTTAAGGCAAGTATATTATATGTAACTGTACTTAAATTATGTAAAAATTAAATGTAATCCCTTAAATTAGTGTATTAGTAATTAAATTATAGTAACTAATTACACTCAAAACTGCATGTAAAAAAGGGGGAAAAAACAAGAACAAAAATACTATGGAAGTCAACGGCTGTTTTTTCCAGCATTCTTCAGTATATTTTCCTTTGTGTTCAACAGAAAAATGAAACTCAAACAGGTCTGGAACCAGATGAATTAATAATGGCAGAATTGTCATTTTTTGACAAACTGTACTTTTAATGTACCCGTGTTGTCTTTAACATCAAATATGGAAACAACCAATTGCTTTTATCAGAATACAGTAAGTCATTACCAAGAAAATGTTATCAACACAGTGTTTAATGCTGCTCAAAGGTGAAATACATACATCTACACACACATTGCATAATACTATCCAATTGTTGTGCACAAAAAAAAAGCATACGAATTAAGTGAAAGGTCACACATTGAGATTTATATACAAATTGCAGCCTTGTAGTCTGAAGGTCAGTGGCCTTTAAAGTATATTTCAAATGGTAATTAATGATTTTTTAATGAATGATCCTTCAGTAGAGTATCTTTAATATGTCTTCAGTTGATTCTCACTCTAAATATGCCTGACAAGAGTTTTGGACATTGAAACATTGAATTACGCTCATTATATTTTTGTAACTCAATTGGAAAATCATTGCCAAAGTGCATGATTATATTAGGCTTTTGCTTTAAAAAATAAAAACAAATTCTAACGTACAGGGAAAACGTACAGCTTTTTTGCATCTGTTTTAATGCTTTAAAATCAAATTTCTTCATTCAACCAATTCTAAATGATAAAAAGCAGGAACTGAGTCTGTGTTATTCAGCGGTTGTTATCTGGGAATAACATATCTTGGAATGTCACGACTGACCAATCAGGATAGAGTATTCCAGACAGCCGTGTAATAATCTACAATAACAACCGACTGGATGTCCCTTATTTGATAAATAGAATACGTATAAAAACATTTTGTCACTTAATATTAATTTAGGCTTGATGTTTATAGTGAATTCCACCCTCATTATTGCTCGTTTTAAATTAAAATTTCCATTCCTTTTTGCTGTGGAGTGAAGAAAACTGAAACATCTGAAAATGTTTGTAAGCATTTAAACCTTGTTTTGATTTTTTCCTCTCTCAAAATTCCAATTTTAACTTATTCTTAACTTCTTATTATTTTAACTTCAAACTTATTTATAATTTTAATTTCATGTAGGGAATTGCCAGTTTTCTTTTTTTTCACATTTTACTGTAATTGCAACAGACAAAAAGGTTTAGTTTAGTTGGGAATAAATTTTTTGTTCCCTTTTCTTGAAACTGTGATGGATTTGTTTTAATTCTGTATACATTATTGACCTTGTACTAATGGTATCTCCAGCATGTACAGTAATGTTAGATTTGACTGTGAATGTCTTCGCAGGGCTCTTGCAAATGGCTGAGAGGCAGAAATTTGTCCAATGTGAAGACAGTGGCGTGGATGATAACTCTGAGCGATGCTATCAACAACTTTATTGACGGAATTACCATCGGAGCCTCGTTCTCCGTTTCACTCGTTAACGGATTCAGCACCTCCATTGCCTGCGCAAGTGAGGAGTTACCACATGAGCTCGGTGAGAAAAACAGGTTATGTTCTGGATATGTTCTGGTTATGTTCTAGTTATGGTAAGGTTACATTCTGGTTATGTTCAGTTTACGTTCAGGTTATGTTCTTGTTATGTTCTGGTTATGTTCTTGTTACGTTCAGGTTGTGTTCTTGTTGTGTTCATGATTATGTTCAGGATATGTTCAGGCTATGTTCTGGTTATTTTCAGGTTATGTTTATGTTATGGTAAGGTTACATTCTGGTTATGTTCAGTTTACGTTCATGTTATGTTCAAGTTATGTTCAGGATATATTTTGGTTATGTTCAGGTTACGTTCAGGTTATGTTCATGTTATGTTCTGGTTATGTTCAGGTTGTGTTCTGGTTATGTTCATGTTATGTTCAGGATATATATTTTGGTTATGTTTAGGTTACTTTCAGGTTATGTTCATGTTATGTTCAGGTTATGTTCTGGTTACGTTCTGGTTGTGTTCATGATATGTTCAGGTTATGGTAAAGTTACATTCTGGTTATGTTCAATTTACGTTCAGGTTATGTTCAAGTTATATTCAGGATATATATTTTTGTTCTGGTTATTCTCTGATTATGTTCTAGTTACGTTTAGGTTATGTTCAGATTAAGAAATCACAAACCAAGACTCAAGAACCAAGGCCTCCCATTTTTTTGCTCCAAATAAAGGTCACAATATAGTAACCATTAAAGGATGCAACTGTGTGATTTTAATGAAGATTACTTTTTATTATAACTTTGTAATTATTTTAGATGATTTATATGAGAGAAACACACAGGCTGATGCCACATAGCCATGTACAATAAGGCTTGATTTACTGGTTAGCCAGTTAAGTTTTAGTTTAGTGTGCACCAATCTTGGGTTTTAAGGGGCATAAATGTACTGTAATGAACTTATGCTGCTCGGCTGACCTGCAGTAGAGTAGGTTATGTTCAGGTTATGTTCAGGTTTTGTTCTGGTTATGTTCTGGTTATTCTCTGGTTATGTTTAGGCTATGTTCAGGTTACTTTCTGGTTACATTCAATCTATGTTAGGTTTAGAGATCAAACTGAGATTCTACCAATCAGTTGAGAGCAAAGCAGGGGTGTATTATCAAGTCAATTAATTAAACTTCATATTGAGTAACTAAATTGCTTTTCAGACATGATAATTAGAAAATTTTTTAAATACAATTTAAAAAAAAAAAATTCTTGAAAGTAAACTTACCCAACACTGCTCCAGAAAACAGCATGTGCTCTCTGTCTTCCCCTGCAGGCGACTTCATCATCCTCCTGAACGCAGGTCTCAGTGTCCCACAGGCCGCCTTCTTCAACCTGCTCTCCTCCTGCTCCTGCTACATTGGCCTGGTTCTGGGCATCTTACTGGGCAGCACTTTCAGCCCCGGCATCATCTTTGCCCTCTCCGGTGGCATGTTCTTCTACATCGCCCTGGCTGACCTGGTGAGAATACAGCACACCACATCCAGGGCCGGGTTTTTCTTTTTTTGTGACCCAGGTTGTTTTCCCATGACATCATTGATGATGCACGAAATTCAGATGGAGGGCAGGAAGTTTAAATCAGCCAAAATGAGAAATGCCGAACAGCATTTAGAGAGTTTATAGAGTTTTATAGAGTATAAGTTTTTCTCACAACACATGCAAGTAGCACAGAACACAACGGAAATGTTTCAAGGGGACCCTAAAATGTGACAGACCGGCTATTTAGGTTATGGTTATTGATGCTAATAATATACAAAACACAAGGGAATAGTGGAATCAGGATGTTAAAATAAACACTCACCTTTCAAACATCCCCTACAACTGCACTGAGCAATAGTCACGGCACAATAAGCAAATCCCAGCCGGGTCCGTCACGTTTTAGGGTCCCCTTGAAACATTTCCATTGTGTGTTCCATGCTGTTTGCATGTGTTGAGCCCTTTTATGCATTATATAAGGTCATATTTTGGTTTTGGGGGTCTCCAACAACAGGCTGATATGCATGCAAGGTCAAAAAACACTTTCATTGTCTTATAATATGCATTTATTTTTACCTAATTATCCCAACGACTCCCATATGATTTGTTCAGCGATTCATTTGTTCCCAAACCCCTCCTTTGCGTGAGGCTGATCTGCGCTGATTGGTCCGATGACCCAGTCTGTTGTGATTGGTTGATTGGGCTCAGCACGAGACGGAAAGAAACGCCCACCGCAGTTATAAAGTACTTAGAGCACAGAGTATATGTGTGATCCCAATGCTGGAGTGCATTAAAGCAATGCAGTTAAACACCAGCATATTGCTCTATTCTTAACCCTAACTAATAACAACACACATTTGGTATTAACCCACACAGTGGCAAAAGTTGAACTATTTTAAACAGCTGATGTTGGCCATAACAGGAGATCTCAAGTTCAGAAAGCATTTAAATCGGTAAAGGAAGAAGCACACGTTGCATTTTCTGTGGTTTTGGACACGGTATGTGAATAGCCCATACAGATTTAACCTGAGAGATGCATTACAAGCACTGATCTATAATGGATAAGTGATTACAAGCCACACGGAGCGTTTATAAGCTACAACACACAATTAAATACATACAACCATTTTAATCACACTTACCGGTTGTGATCCGGAGGAAGAAGAAACTGCTCCATATAAACTGTGTAACAGTTACTGACAAAGTTCCTGTCAAAGTCTGACAAAGTCCCAGTCAATAGTCTTTGCTGATCCTTCCTTTAATAACAAACGGCCGGCGAATCCCGCATTGTAGTGTCGGTTATTGTATTAATCATCAGAAAAATGACAGGAACAAACACGGCACACGGTTGGCTAAACTGTGGTATTGTTATGAAAATGACTTTAACCCTTTATTCCCCACAGCCGCATCTCTGGCCATAATCTTCGCGTCATGATCAATCCCATAGTGTTTGAAGGAAAGGGTGCGTTCACGTTTTACCGGATCCGGCACTTCATATTTGGCGATGTCTCGTATCAACGTTGATGCGTGCAGGCAAAAGAGCCGAACACAGGACGAATCATTTATTCAATTCTGAGTCGACTCTTTCCTTAAAGAATCAATAGTTTTAAACACGGTGCACTTTCAGATTTACCCTCAGCTGGATGTTTCCATTCACTCAGTGCTGTGTTACACACTGCACGAAAGCTCATTTTCAAAAACCCATAATAGGGCTCTTCAATGTGTTTGCGTTGTAAGAAAATTGCAGCACGTTTTCTTAATTTGTTTGCGTTGTGAGGATTTGCAACACATATGCTGTCAAACCAATGAGGATCTTTTCCTAATTTGCTGGTGTTTTTTGTAATCGCATGTGTTTTCTTAAATTGCAGCAGGTTAAGCTCTCTCTGCCAGTGTAGAAATGACTTTAAATGCTTCTGAATGTGTTTTTACTGATCCTCTTTCTCCGACTCCTCCAGTTGCCTGAAATGAACATGATCGCCACTGAAAATGTGCACAGCACGAAGTCTGACATCCTGTTTTTCGCCATCCAGAACGCAGGACTTCTGACCGGCTTCGCCATTATTCTGCTCGTCACGCTGTACGGAGGAAACATCAGTCTGGGCTGAGCTTATTTACACCATCACATTCTGCTTTAAAGGGACAGTTCAGACAAAAATTAAAAGTTACTCACTATTTACTCTTCCTCAAGCGGTTACAAACCTTTATGAGTGTCTTAAAGGGGAGCTATTATGAAAAAAACACTTTTATGCAGGGTTTAAACCCAGTAGTGTGTGTGTCAGCAGTGTGTGAATATCTCCAGCCTCTAATGGTAAAAATGTATTAATTGTATTAGTTTTATTCAGACTTGATAAAAACAGTCTGCAGAAACACTTTGATTGACATTCTCCCTTTGTACGTGTCATCAGAGGGGGAAAGCCCCGCCCACTAGTGCCCATCCCTCCCTCATTAGCATAAACAGCAGCCCTGAGTGAGAAGCAGCCGTCAGCCATTAGAGTTTTGAATCTGCCACTATGCTGACACACAGGCATCTGTAGCTCCGCCCTCTTCTGAAAAGAGCACAATCTCATTTGTATTTAAAGCGACAGTCACCAAAATGCCACAATTAGGATCAAAGCCTAAAAGGGTCAGTTTCAGAGAGCCAGAAAACATTATCTGTGTGCTATTCTGAGCTCAAACGTCACACATAGTGACTTATTTTACATCTTGTAAAAAGGGGCATAATAGGCGCCCTTTAAACAATAAAGAAGATATTTTGAAGAACCATTGATTTGCATAGTAGGAAAAACAAATACAATGGAAGTCAATGGTTACCAGTTTCCAACATTTTTCAAAATATCTTCTTTTGTGTTCAAAAGCAGAAAGACACTCATAAAGGTTTGGAAAGAGGCAGGGTTCATACACATTTTTACTACTGAAATTCCATGACTTTTCCATGATTTTTCCAAGACTTTAAGTAAATTTTCCTGACCTAATGTTTCATGCAATGTCTACATATACATGGTAAAAGAAAAACAATACATGTTCATGTTTATTACAGCATATCGTAAAACACGCAACAATCTATTTAGTTTCAGCTTATATTAATATCTATGTCAAATTGATTTAGATAATGCTTACACCGCACTAATAATGTGAGAGTATGTGATTGGCCAAGGACAGAAACGAAGAAAAGAAAACTAACCTATATTCAAGTATACAGATATCTGTTTTCCATGACTTTTCCAAAACTTTTCCAGGCCTGGAAAATGCCATGTCAAAATTCCATGACTTTTCCAGGTTTTCCATGACCGTATGAACCCTGAAGAGTAAAGGGAGAGTAAATGATGACAGAATGTTCAGTTTTGGGTGAACTGTCCCTTTAAGATATTTGTAAATCAATTCTACTGAGAAACGCTTGAAAGAAATCATTAGGTAAATATACGGCTGGGGGATATTACAAATAAACTAATATCAGTTGAAGACAATATTTTCATCCCCCCTCTGAAATGATTATAATTTTTCTAATATTTCAGCTGGGTTTTTATTTGATTTCCGATTATGTTTTATCCTGTTTCCCAATGATCGAGTGTGTTTTTCCCCACGCATGCTGTAAAAGTTTGATAATTAACCTGGAAAGTGCTTGAAAAGTGCTTAAATTTGACTTTAGAAAAGTCAATCCAAAAAAATAATAATAATAATAATTAAAGTGGGGCTAATAATATTGACTGGTGACACGGTGGTGCAGTGGGTAGCGCTCACAGCAAGAAGGTTGCTGGTTCGAGCCTCGGCTGGGTCAGTTGGCGTTTCAGTGTGGAGTTTGCATGTTCTCCCCGTGTTGGCGTGGGTTTCCTCCGGGTGCTCCGGTTTCCCCCACAGTCCAAACACATGCGCTATAGGGGAATTGATCAACTAAATTGTCCGTAGTGTATGTGTGTATGTCCTGATCCTCCAGGTTGGAGGTTGAGCATTGGGCTAACAACCCACCTCATAAAAACTAGATGCTATGAAAATCCAATATGGTGCGGCTAAATATCAACTTTGATATAAATGGCCCTGAGAGTGAGTAAGTAAGTCATAATATCGACTATTTAATTATTGTGTAAATAGTCAAATTGAAGAAATTAGACTTTCTCCAGAAGAAAATATAATAAGAAACATCACTTGGGGAATATAAATTTTAAAAATCACAATTTCACAAGAAGGAAATTAATTTAGTCTTCAACTGTATCGCATTATAGTAAATTCAACCAATTAATAGTTTATATACAGCATATCATTCATATATTCATTCATTTTCCTTCGGCTTAGTCCCTTTATTCATCTGGGGTCGCCACAGCGGAATGAACCGCCAACTTATCCAGCATATGTTTTACACAGCGGATGCTCTTCCAGGAGCAACCCAGTACTGGGAAACACCCATACACACTCATTCACACACACACACACACACACACACTACGGCCAGTTTAGTTCATCAATTCCCCTATAGCACATGTGTTTGGACTGAGGGGGAAACCGGAGCACCCGGAGGAAACCCACGCCAACACGGGGAGAACATGCAAACTCCACACAGAAATGCCAACTGACCCAGCCGGGACTTGAACTAGCGACCTTCTTGCTGTGAGGCCACAGTGCTAACCACTGAGCCACCGTGTTGCTCTATATACACAGTATGTCGAGCACAAAAAAAGACTATTACCTTTTACATTTCAAAGTATATAAGTATATATAATGGGCTCATTTATACGTGATTTTTGTTCTCACTTCATTTAAATCTTCAGGGAAAATGTTTGATTAAGGATGTAGGAATATTACAGAAATATTAATGCAATACGAAGCACTTTTTAAAAACAAATGATCTCAGGCTCAATATAAAAATGTAAAGATTGTGTTTTACAAGTGTAAGATGAAATGATGAAAAAGTATTACTGTAAACAGTGTATTTTGCAGCACATTGAAATAAACAACAGAGCATAATGTAATGAAATTATAGACTTTTTATTTTGTCCGTACGACATATATATATATATTGTCATATTGCACAGCACTAGGTGTTTTATGGTTTGTTGTATAAGCTGATTATTCTCAGAATGTGCAATTATAGCTCTTTTATATATTTGTGTAAATAAACTAATTGTGTTTTGTAGACAAAAGGCGACTTAACCTCACATTTGGTGCTAAATATGAATGAGTTTGAGTATTTTGAAGACTTTGAGTTTGACTTTTGTACCATAGCAATTACTAAATTGATGCAAAATAAAAACAATGCACAAAACTGTATGGAAAAAGTCCAAATTTATGTTTTTTTTGTTCTCCATTGGACACATCCATCTGTTATACAGCTGATTAATATATATCTATACATTTAGTTCTTTGATATTCATTAAACACAACGTAAAAGCATCTTTAAAATGGTACAGTCAGTGCAATATTTTTACAGACCATAAATGAAAAACATTTCTCTCCAAAAATATACATCTATATAGATCTCAGTACATCAATGCTGACCCACTTTACCAGAAGGAATAATAAACCTTCAGTCACACCAGGAGGTAAAAACACTAAGTATTTGAGTGAATCTCACAAAACTTGGGACAAATTTCATCCAATAATCTAAATAAATAATTTCTGACGTCATGATACTGTCCAGAACGCAACTGTAGCGTTTGCTGATTAATTTATGCAAATTTATGTGAATATTTAAATTAAACTAATATGAATAATGATAAAAATACATTTTAAATTCATATACAGTATGTATATATTTATGTATAAGTTTAATAACAGCAACATATAATAACATAAAACATAAACATTAATAAAAATAAAACTAATATGAATAATAATTAATAGATAGATTTATGTATACATTTAATAGCACAGCAAAAATGAAAACGTGCTCAATTAAAACATAAACGGTACTAAAATTATGAATTGATATAATAATATAAAATAATTGACAACTTTTTGTCAACATGCTGTTTAAATTTATATGTACATATTCTTTAGTTAAAATCTCAATTATTTTTTCACTAATTTATAACTTATTAAAGTCTATCTCTCATGTTTGTGGAAAGATTATAATAAAATAAAAACATATTGCAAATGTTGACCCTTTTATATATTACAAAAAATAAGACAGATATGTTATTAAATCTATACATACATCTATATACTATATATACATTATTATTATTATTATTATTCATTCTAGTTTTATTGAAATATTTTTTATCTTATGACAGAAACAAACTTAAATAGTAAGTAGATTCTAACACTTCATTGCAGAGTTTTGGGTATGAAATATGCATATTAATAATGAAAAGAAGACCAAAACGCCAAAAATCTGAAGATTTTACATTAATATTACATTTGTACATTTACATTTCTTACATTTATTTTTAATATATAATATTTAATAATAATAATATATTATTAAATATTATATATTATTATATATTAAGACTAAATTTAATATATAATAACAATATTATTGTATAATATTTATTATTAATAATAATAATAATAATTCATTCATTCATTCATTCATTTTCTTTTCGGCTTAGTCCCTTTATTAATCTGGGGTCGCCACAGCGGAATGAACCGCCAACTTATCCAGCATATGTTTTACACAGCGGACGCCCTTCCAGCTGCAACCCATCACTGGGAAACACCCATACACTCTCATTCACACACATACACTACGGACAATTTAGCTTACCCAATTCACCTACCCATACACACTCATTCACACACACACTCATACACTACGGCCAATTTAGTTTATCAATATCCCCTATAACGCATGTCTTTGGACTGTGGGGGAAACCGGAGAACCTGGAGGAAACCCACGCCAACACGGGGAGAACATGCAAACTCCACACAGAAACGACAACTGGCCCAGCCGAGGCTCGAACCAGCGACCTTCTTGCTGTGAGGCTAACCACTGCACCACCGCGCCACCAATAATAATATTATTATTATTATTATTATTAAACTTTATTATATTTTAAATTTAGTCTTAATATATAATATTTTATAATAATATAGTAATAATAAATTGTATTTAATGTAATCATCATTTGTATTTTTTTGCTATTGATTTTTACGTGAAATGCGAGCCCGTTTTCATGAGATTCACCCTTTAGGAGGCACATGAGCTGTAAAAGATCTAGAACAGTACAGTTCTACTTGATAGTCACTGAACCAGCAGAACGTATGGAGTTAAACACACACTCACACACTGCAGACGTTCTAGAAGCACTTCAATGAGGCACTAAATGCAGATTTCGGGTTCAAGAACAGCACAGACACACAACTGACCCGAGAACAGGCACGACTACTGCAGAATCAGATTCACAAGCAAACACTGCGTCTGCTACACGATCCAGCGCTCATCTGATAATTAACACCAACTAACAATCAACAATAACACTGGGCTTCTGCTGATTAAAATGCGTTTAACAGTAACTGATTAAACCTTTCGGTGTGTTCTGAATACAATAAAAATACATTACCCATCATGCTGTTCAGAAAATTCCACCAATCAGAGAGCTCCAGCAAGAAAAATCACACCAATAGAGAGCCTTAGCCCCGCCCACTGCCATGAAGAACTGCAGTCTCTTTATGCTCTCAAAAATAATTTATTCACCGCTATGAAATAAAACTTAATTAAGGGTCTCCTTGAAATCCTTGAGTTTTATTCTATTAAAACAGGAAAAGATTACTTAAAAAATATAATCATTTATTATTATTATATTATATATTGTTATCTCTTATTATAATTTATTATTATATATTATTTAATAATAATAATGATAAAAATAACAATTTGTTATGTGTTATATTGTCATCAACTCCCTGGAATTGAAAATCAGGGCTATTCCATCAAATATTAACTTCTTGACTCTTCCTTAAGTACAAATACAATGTTATGCTGTCTAAAATGAATATAAACATGTCTGAAAACATGGTCTTTCTTGCTATTTGGACCCTACTCATGCTGTAAATGACATTATTATACATTATTACAGTGGTTCTCAATTCCGGTCCTCTGGTCCCCCCGCCCTGCACATTTTGTTGGTCTTCCTTATTTAACACCCCTGATTCAGATCATCAACTCGTTAACAGAGAGATCCATGAACTGATCCTTGAGTGTCAAATAGAGAGACATACAAAATGTGCAGGGCAGGGGGGCCCGAGGACCGGAATTGAGAACCACTGCATTATTATGACATTAAATGAGCAATAAATGCCATAAGTGGTTTGAAGAAAACAACAATTGTTTTAAATCCAGAAAACTGAGTATTTCCAGGAGATCTCTTCATTTCATAGCAGTATAAATCTATTGTTAATTGGAATGTCATTAGCAAAGCATCATGGGATCTTTTGTCTGATATTCATACACTTTTGTGCTTTTTCAAGTTTGTCATATTTAAATTCTCAAAGCTGTTTATAATCCTGCGTTTTGTCTGATAAAAGGTGTTTCCGCATGTTTATTATTGATCTTCTGCACCAGTTTGACAGGAAGTGACGATGTTGTTCTCCTGAAAACATGGATTGTGCTATTATTCTTCATAAAGTTCATTAGTTAATGCATTAAAAAAATCTGACTTTTTTGTGAAGCAACCTAATCGAATAGACTTTCCGATTCTCCCCAGATTTGATCCATTAAAGAGACAGTTCACACAAAAGTCACTAAAGGGCGCTGTCTATTTGTGCGAAACTGAAATATGTTACTTGCGATACATTTGTTGCATGTTTCAGATGACAAATACATTAGAGGGCGGCGTCTATATTTCGGCAAACTGAAATACATAAATTAGGGTACGTTTGT
>CAIGQV010016735.1:779040-809582 GCA_903798115.1 Danio jaintianensis
TGACAAATACACAAGAGGGCGCCGTCTACATTTTTGCGAATCTGAAACATGTAAATTAGGGTAGTTTTTTGTACGTTTCAGATGACAAATCCACAAGAGGGCGCTATCTACATTTTTTCATATCTGAAATACGTTACTTGGAATACATTTATAGCATATTTCAGATAATAAATCCACTAGAGGGCGCCGTGTACATTTTTGTGGATCTAAAATCTGTAAATTAGGGTACTTTTTTGTACATTTCATCTGACAAATCCACTAGTACGCGCTGTCTAATATTTTTCTGAATCTAAAATGCGTAAATTAGGGTACACTTTTTATAAGTTTCAGATGACAAATCCACTAGAGGGTGCTGTCTACATTTTTGCGAATCTGAAATACGATACTTGGGGTACACATATTGTATGTTTCAGATAACAAATTCACTAGAGGGCGCCGTGTACATGTCAGAAATACATTGTGAGTCAGAAATACATTAATCAGGGTACGTTTGTTGTACGTTTCAGATACCTATTACTAATCATAGACAACGATAAGTTATTATGTGGTATTTATTTGGTGTTGTGCAAAAAAACTGCACAAAAATAATCCTTTATTTGTCCATAATATGTCCCTGTAAATATCATTAGTGTAAAAAGGAACAAAACCTGTTGTCTGCATACTGCCCCCTAGTGTTTAGGTATGTTATTGTAGTTACGATGTTTCATTTTTGTGGAGAAGCATGTGCATGAATATTGTGCGTTGTAGTTTTAGCAGCATAAACACAAGCATAAAACCGTACCTAATAGTCACTGAGCACAACAGAAGTCCACTATATAGAGTAAAATCCTGCATGGTTATATAAAAACCTGCATTTCTTTTCAACTAAAGAAAGAAATGACCATCTTGTATGATGAGGGAAAGAGTAAACGATCAGGAAATGTTTAATTCTGCAAGCAAACTAATGCTTTAAGCGTCTTCACAGTATTTTTCGGTACCGCATGTGTTCAGAAAGCTATATGAAACCACTTTAATGACGGCAGATTGTTAGCTCACATTTTCTGAGACGCACAAACAATCACGCCTACCGTCTCACAGCTGAGAAATCTACACAAACTCATTTACAAACAGGTTTATCTCTCGCTCTTTCATTCTGTCAGACATTCAGATGTGTTTGTACACATATATACACTGCACTGGTTTGGTTCTGAGACTTGGAGAAAGCTACTAGGGAGCTGCTATTGCAAATAAACTTCAAGTAAGACATTGTTAATCATAAGGATGGAAAATGACCAGATCAACATGTAAACCAAAAAGGCCACCATTATATGTGAGTATTATGTGCTTTTTTTCTAGTACAAATATCTAAATATTCTTAAATAAAGGAACATTTATTTTAGAAGCTAAATGCATCGAGATATTATATTATAAAATTGAGTTTTTGCTTGAGAGGTGTCAGATAAATAATTCTGTTTCACTTCAAATTAAGTTTATTTTCCAAACTTTAAGCAAAAACTCACTTAAATTTGACAAACATACGACATAGCGCTGTAGAAAATAATAAACACTTGACAATTCTCATGATATTCTGCAAATGTATTTAAGTAAAATGCTTAAAATATTTGTTTTATTCTATAAACACTCCTTACTAAGTTTTAATTATTATTTTATGACAATTGGTCAGAATAAAGACTTTGAAAAATCAGGGTTTTTCCATCAAATATTGATTTTTTTTAACTAATCTGATTTTAAAACATTGATATTGAGTCAATCATGAATATGAACATGGATATGAGTATGAATATATATATATATATATAAATATACAAATATAAACATGGCAGCTTTTTTGCTATTTTAATAACAGCTGTCATTTTTCGTCCTAATTAATGATATTTCTATTTCAGATTAAGGGAGAAATATTATTAATAATTACAAAAATTACATTTTAGTCAATGACTGAACTTGAGAATTTGAGAGAGAAAAAAAATGTATATTTGTGTACAAAAATAATAATAAATACATAAACAAATAAATAAATACATATTTTATTTTTTAATTATTATAATTTTTAAATTATATTTATTTATTTTATTAAACGAATATCTTCAATCAAGACATGCTTCAGAAACAAAATGATTTAAGAACGTGTAAATATTTGTACTGAAAAAAAATGAGCAAGAAAATAGTTATGAAGCAGTGCTGAAGTTGATGTGGTTTTTGGCATTGATGAAGCACACGATGTGAATAAACATGTCATTAATGTGCCACAGCATTTCAGTAACTTTAAGACAATATTCCTCTTGAAAAGAAGAGTGTTTGGCAACCGAAATAAAGCAGCGTCCAGCATGAATGTAAGGCAAACACACAGTCCTGAGAAGCAGACTGCAAAAAATGCTGAGTTTTTGTCTTGTTTCTAGTACAAATATCGAATAATTCTTAAATCAAGAAGCATTTTCTAGACAAGCAAAACATATTGTCCTGTTTTAATAAATAATTAGCGCTGGGCAAAAATTAATCGTGCATAATTGCATCCAAAATAAAGGTTGGTTTTGACATAATTTACATGTGTGTAGTGTGTATATTTATTATACATACATAAATACACATGCATATTCATTCATTCATTCATTTCTTTTCGGCTTAGTCCCTTTATTAATCTGGGGTCGCCACAGAGGAATGAACCGCCAAATTATCCAGCATGTGTTTTACACAGCGAATGCCCTTCCAGCTGCAACCCATCACTGGGAAACACCCATACGCTCTCATTCACAAACATACACTACGGACAATTTAGCTTACCCAATTCCCCTATAGTGCATGTGTTTGGGCTGCGGGGGAAACCGGAGCACCCGGAGGAAACCCACGCCAACACGGGGAGAACATGCAAACTCCACACAGAAACACCAACTGACCCAGCCAGGACTTGAACCAGCGACCTTCTTGCTGTGAGGCGACAGTGCTACCCACTGTGCCACCGTGTTGCCCAAAATTAAATATCTATGTAACAAAATGTTTTGTTTCTATGTATGCGTGTGTATCACATACACATAATAAATATATATAATGCACACATATATTATGTCAAAACGTAATGTGATTAATCGTGATTAATTTCTGTCCAGCACTAGAAATAATACGCCCAAATGAAGTGAGTTTTTCCTTAAAACAAGCAAAATAATCTTCTAAAATGATCTTACATCAAAAGAAAAGACAAGATTACTTTGCTTCCCCCCCATTGGCAGACTCATCATTTCTGAAAATGCTTCTTGATATAAGAATTTTTTGATATTTGGACTAGAAACCAGGCAAAAACTCCATATTTTTTGCAGTGCAGCCAGGCGTTTGAACACTACAGACTACCATGTGCTGGAGCTGGGAATAATACATTCTAGATGTTCAGAGACAAACTGTGGCTAAAGACAAGACCATATGAAGCAGAAGACGGAGCTGATGATCAGGGGTCACTCGGGGCCGGACTGTCCGAACGGCTCTCCTTTAAACTGCCCGACTGCTTCTTCTGCTTGCTTTTAGACTTCCTCAGCATGCACACCTACAACAGAGGAAAAAAAACACACACATTCAATACACACAACTCTGTATAGAGAGCAACAGTGTGCAATGTGGGCTCTGAGGTTGATATGTAAGGGATAAAGTACATCCAGGAGGGTGTTATCGCAGAAGTGAATTGTCTTTGGTTTATTCATAGTTTTCAGTCTTCCTGTGTGGAGGCTGGCAGGGAAAAAACAATGAGCCGTAATGGTGGCTACACTGGCATCTCCATAGAAACGCAGCACAATCCACTCATATTTACATCTGTTTCAAGCTACGAATATTTGGATCACATACAGCGGGGAAAATAAGTATTGAACACGTCACCATTGCTCTCAGAAAACATATTTCTAAAGGTGTCGTTGACTTGACATTTTGCATGTGACTTCACTCTCCATATGAGAGGCATCTTTAAGCTGCAGCACCAAACAAGCCTTTTATATAAAGTATTAAACACGTTTCAGTAGTTCAGCACTTTCTCCTTCTGTCATTCCATTGTTATTACACATAACACATTATTTGTTTTATTTTTATGTTTGTATTGTTTGGGTTTTTTCCCCGTGTTGGCGTGGGTTTCCTCCGGGTGCTCCAGTTTCCCCCACAGTCCAAAGACATGCACTATAGGGGAAGTGGGTAAGCTAAATTGTCCGTAGTGTATGTGTGTATGTCCTGGTCCTCCAGGTTAGGGGTTGAGCGTTGGGCTAACAACCCACCTCATAAAAACTAGATGCTACGAAACACCAATATGGTGCAGCTAAATATCAACCTCAATATAAATGGCCTTGAGAGTACATTTACATTTACATTTAGTCATTTAGCTGACGCTTTTATCCAAAGCGACTTACAATTGAGGTTCACAAAAGAAGCAATCAGTACAAGAGGAAACAAAGCATACATAAGTGAAATCGGACTAGTCTTGAGTAGGTAAAACGCAATATACGAGCTAAGTGCAGTCAAGGGTTTTTTTGTTTTTTTTAGTGGGTCAGGTGTAGACGGAAGAGATGAGTTTTAAGGCGATTTTTAAAGATGGACACAGAGTCTGCCAAACGTGTTGTAAGAGGCAGATCGTTCCACCATCGTGGGACCAATTCAGAGAAAGTGCGAGAGAGTGATTTCTTACCTTTTTGGGACGGCACCATGAGACGACGCTCGTTAGCAGAGCGCAGTGGTCTGGAGGGTAAATATGTCTGTATTAGTGAGTGAAGGTAGGCGGGTGCTAAACCTGTGGTGGTCTTGTAGGATATGAGCAGAGCTTTGAATTCGATGCGGGCGGCTATAGGGAGCCAATGTAACCTGACAAAGAGGGGTGTTACATGCGCTCTTTTCGGTTCATTGAAGACCACTCTTGCCGCTGCATTCTGTATCATCTGTAGAGGTTTGATAGTGCAGGCCGGGAGTCCAGCGAGTAAAGCATTGCAGTAGTCCAGCCTGGACAGGACCAGAGCTTGTACCAGGATTTGTGCAGCATGCTCTAAGAGAAAAGGTCTGATCTTCCTAATGTTGTAGAAAAGGAACCTGCAGGACCTGGCAGTGTTGGCAATATGATCTGTGAAGGTTAGCTGGTCATCGATTATTACTCCCAAGTTTTTGGCTGTTCTGGAGGGTGCAGTGGTCGATGATCCCAGTTGAACAGAAAGGTTGTGACGGATCTTAGGGTTGGCGGAGATGACGAGAAGTTCAGTTTTCGTAAGGTTCAGCTGTAGGTGATGGTTCCTCATCCAGAGCGAGATGTCACTCAGGCATGCCGAGACGCGTGCTGAAACCGATTGATCATCCGGATGGAACGCAAGGTGAAGCTGCGTGTCGTCCGCATAGCAGTGATAGGAAAAGCCATGCTTTCGAATGACGGATCCCAATGATGTCATGTAGATCGAGAAGAGCAGCGGTCCGAGCACTGAGCCCTGAGGGATGCCGGTCTTGAGATGTTGCGTTTCGGAGACTTCACCTTTCCACGATACCCTGAAGGACCTACCTGAGAGGTAAGACTGGAACCATTGGAAAGCCGTATCAGAGATTCCCAAGGTCTTGAGGGTCGAAAGGAGTATGCAATGGTTAACCGTGTCAAAAGCAGCTGAAAGATCCAGTAGGAAGAGGACCGATGACTTAGAGGCTGCCCTAGCCAGTCTTAGGTCTTCAACAACCGAGAGCAGTGCGGTCTCCGTGGAGTGGCCCCTCTTAAAGCCTGACTGCTTGCTGTCCAGGAGGTTGTTCTGAGTAAGGAAGGATGAAAGGTTGGTCAAAGACGACACGCTCCAGAGTTTTTCCAATGAAGGGCAAGAGAGATACCGGTCTGTAGTTTTCTAGAAGTGCAGGATTAAGAGAGGGTTTCTTTAGGAGCGGGGTGATGCGAGCCTCCTTAAAAGCTGTAGGAACTGTACCAGAGTTTAGAGATGAGTTGATGATGTGTGTGAGTGCAGGGACGATCGATGGAGAGATAGCCTGAAGTAGATGGGTGGGGATAGGATACAGCGGGCAGGTAGTCGGGTGGTTGGAGGCAATGATCTTTGCAATGTCGTCCTCCATTAGTGGAGAGAAAGAGGGGAGCGAGGTCTCAGGAGTCGGAGCGTGGACCATCGGAGGCGGAGCAGTGAACTGACTGCTGATGGTGGTAGTCTTCTTTACAAAGAAAGAAGCAAAATCATCAGCATCATTTTATTCAATGCAGATGCATAAAATATTCTTAGAGGTGACAGTAAAGACATTTATAATGCTGTAAAAGATTTAATATTTTCTGATGTTGAATGTTTTCAAAATTGAGCAAGTAATTTTTATTTGAAAATTATGCTTTATTATTATATTAAATTATTTATTGATGTTGATTAATCACATCCAAAATCCAATTTTTGTTTTGACATAAGGTATGTGCGTGCGTGCGTGTGTGTGCGTGTGTTATATATATTTATCCTGTGTAAGTGATGCACACACATACATAGAAACAAAACTATGCAAAACAATTTTGTTACGTAGATATTTAAATTTATATATAATTTGTGTCATATGCATACATATTTTATATCTAAATAAAATTTTCTCAAACATATGCATGCATGTGTGTATTTATCATTTATTCATTCATTTTTTTTTTGGTTTAGTCCCTTTATTAATCTGGAGTTGCCACAGTGGAATGAACCGCCAACTTATCCAGCATATGTTTTACACAGCGGATGCCCTTCCAGCTGCAACCCATCACTGGGAAACACCCATACACACTCATTCACACTCATACTCTACAGACAATTTAGCTTACCCAGTTCCCCTATAGCGCATGTGTTTGGACTATATATGTTTTGGATATATATATATATACACACACACACACACACACAACACACACGTATTTTGTCAAAACAGGCTTTTAATTTTGCATTCGATTAATCACAATTGATTTTTCCCCAGCACTAATTATTTGTAATTATTATAAATTGTTAATCATTTGATTTTTATGTATATTAATTATTGTTTTTTTAATTAAGATATGTAATATTAATAAAGGATTTCCCTATATTATATTTTATTACTATAAATTGTTTGATTATTCATTTTTAGAGAAGTTTTAGAGACAGATAGATAGATAGATAGATAGATAGATAGATAGATAGATAGAATATAAAAGACAATTTTTAAATATATGACTATCACCCCACGACCTCATATATCACACAGTACAAGCTTTTGATTTGCTGTTATTTGTGCAACCATTAAAATGACCTTGGGCTGGCACGGTGGCTCAGTGGTTAGCACTGTGGCCTCACAGCAAGAAGGTCGCTGGTTCGAGACCTGGCTGGGTCAGTTGGTGTTTCTGTGTGGAGTTTGCATGTTCTCCCCGTGTTGGCGTGGGTTTCCTCCGGGTGCTCCGGTTTCCCCCACAGTCCAAACACATGCGCTATAGGGGAATTGATTAACTAAATTGTCCGTAGTGTATGAGTGTGTGTGTGTGTGTGTGTGTGTGTGTGTGTGTGTTTGTGAATGAGTGTTTATGGGTGTTTCCCAGTACTGGGTTGCAGCTGGAAGGGCCTCCGCTGTGTAAAACATATGCTGGATAAGTTGGCCGTTCCGTTGTGGCGACCCCTGATTAATAAAGGGACTAAGCCGAGGGAAAATTAATGAATAAAATAACCTCAGAGACTCCTCAGAAATATTGTTAAGAAAATTTTAAGAACTTTTAAGAAAAGCTCCAGCATAATATTGTATTTAGTTATACTTGTTTATGTCCAAATATGAAATATATGTATTGTGTATATTCACAGTCCACAGAATAGGCCGAACAGGTCGATCCGGCAAGACTGGAATCGCCACAACATTTATCAACAAAGGATGTGGTGAGTGTTTATTTCTATAGCCTGATCACAGGTTTCTCTTTCTATTTTAGCTTCGGGTCATGTTTCGCTTTTCCTTCTGACATTAGATCACACACACAATAAACACATTTGCATATACAAATATAACGAGTCTCTCTGTGTTTTAGATGAGTCTGTGCTGATGGATCTGAAAGCTCTGCTGGTTGAAGCCAAGCAGAAAGTTCCTCCGGTTCTGCAGGTTCTTCACACTGGAGACGAGACCATGCTGGATATTGGAGGTATAAATGATGCACGTATTGTTGAAACGATGAAGCACACGCTCAAGAATGCTCCAGCTTGTTTTAGTTGTGAGGCTCTGAATGTTTCTGAAACGCCAGCAGTGATGCTGATACACTTCTCTAGCACTGTATCTTTATTTAATCCCGCATTCACAGCTACATACTTGCTAAGTGTACCCCTGTTTATAGCTGCATATTAATATACTTATAAATATATTGTTCCATCACAACAATAATAAGCAGAGCTGCTGTGTTTCTGAAAATATCAGTGCGACTGCTTTAGTCTTAATGCAGAATAAGAGCAGAATGGCTGCCAGCTTGAAGCATTAAAACAAACAAAGGTGTGGTTTTTAGAAGAAAAAAACATTATGAAATTTTCATTCCTTTTCAAATATTTCCCAGGTGCTGTTTAACAGAGAGATTGCCTTTAAACAAGTTAAAGAGTAGTTTTAATAACTGATTCCTTTCTCTTCGCCATGATAACAGCACATCATATTTGACTAGATATTAGTGATGCGCGGATGGCGGTTATATCCGCGGGCGCTGCGAATAATCTGTGGTTCGGGCGAGTTGTAATAAAATAATAAATTCTGATTAATTGCGGGTGGGTCGCGGGTGGATGAGTTTAATTATTAATGATTTTTGCATTGTATTTTTTAAACACGTTTGTTAAAGCAGAATGGGAGGCGAAACCGATTCGAGAGAAACTTTAAAAGGGAGAATTAAAAATAAAACAAAAGGAAGGAAAGAGAAGTGGCGTGTGGGAGCGTTTTAGCAAAGGTTAACGAGGTTGAATCAAGTGCTGGGTATGTAATAGGCTATGCAACGGCTCTAAAGCGCTTTATATGAAAGCCACAAGACCGCTACCTCAAATATGAAACATCATGTGTGTGCTAAATCGAAAGGCCGGTCAAGTCAAAGTCAGACAAGCACTTTAAGCTCTTACATTCGTCAGGACAGCAAAACATACCACTGGAAGTTACGTGGCTGCCTTGATATACAGCACGCCCCTTCCATGTTGTCTCTGGAGAGTGATGCGCAGATTAGCTCACTGAATCTGCTGTTAATAACGAACGATCCACGCTGACCTATCATCATGCTTAAAACAAAGAATTAGAATTATTAAAGTGACGATCGGGTGCGGATATATATACCACATAAAATTATATGTGCGTCCATCCATCCATCCATCTCTCTATCTCTCCATCTACCCACACATCCCTCTATCCATCCATCCCTTTATTTTTCCTCTATCCGCCCATCCATCCATCCACCCATCAATTCATCCATCATCCATCCACCTATCTCTCTATCTCTCTATCCATCATCCATCCATCCTTAACCCATCCCTCCGTCTCTCCATCCATCCATAATTCCATCCATCCACCCAAAACCATCCATCCATCTATCATTCCATCCATCCATCCATCCATCCCAACCCATTCATCTCTCCATAATCCCATCTATCCACCCATCCTTCTATCTCTCCATCCATCCATCCATCCATCCCTCCATCTCTTCATCCATCCACCCATCCATCCATCTCCCCACCTACCCACCCATCCATCCCTCCATCTCTCTCTCTCCAGCCATCCCTCCTTTTCTTCACCCTCCCATCCATCTGTCTCTCGACTAATCCATCCATTCCTTCATCTCTACCCACCCAAAACCCATTCATCCATCTCTCATCCATCCACTCAAAATCCATCATCCATCCATCCATCCATCCATCCCCAACCCTTCCATCCCTCCATAATTCCATCCACCCATCCATCTATCTCTCATCCATCCATCTACCCATCCATCCATCTCCCCACCTACCCACCCACCCATCCATCTCTGTCTCTCTATCCATCCACCCACACACATCCATCTATCTCTCTATCTCTCCATCCATCCACCCAAAAGCTATCTCTCCATCCATCATCCATCCATCCATCCCCAACCCATCCATCCCTTCATAATTCTATCCATTCACCCATCCATCTGCCCATCCATCCACCCATCTCTCTTTCTCTCCATCCATCATCCATCCACCCCAAACCCATCCATCCATCTATCGGTCCATTCGTCTGTTCTCATCGCTGTTTCTTTATTAGTCATCGAAAAAAGATCATCAGTGAATAATTTTCATCTTTCATTAACAAAAGCAAAAAGGCGCTTTAACCTGTGTGTGTTTTGTGTTCAGGGGAGCGCGGCTGTACGTTCTGTGGAGGTTTGGGTCATAGGATCACAGATTGTCCCAAACTGGAGGCCATGCAGACCAAACAGGTCACCAACATCGGCCGCAAAGACTACCTGGCCAACAGCTCCATGGACTTCTGAGGCTGGGGGGCTTTTATTTTGTACACACATGTATTATTCTGCTGGAAACTGTACATTACTGTTGAACTCCTCTTCTGTGAATCTGTCTATCAGTGTTTTACTCAATATAAAAATAAAAGAGAAGCTGCATTACACTGGAGAAGATGATGTCATTCATATTTTCCATATTAGGTGATTTCCATATTATTTGTCTGTCTATCGTTCTATCGTTCTATACATCTATCTATCGTTCCATCTATCCATCCAAGCTAGCTTGCATTCCACTGTACAACATGTCTGTTAATTAATATTTTCTATGTTTTGTGATTAATTTTGTGTGTTTGCGGTGGTGAATTGCATTATGGGATGTCGATCTCTGCTCTGTCCACTTCTGATGTTGAAAATTCAACAGTTTAAACTTCCCATGAAATTAAAATAAGGCTTTTTAGTTGTCAATATCAGTATGTTAGTCTTAAGGATATCTATAATCGAGAGTGCTCCAAAACAATGACAAAATCCACATTTAGAAGATACAAACATCTAAAGTTTGCAGTTTGTCACTTCTTTTTGCCCATATTAACTCTCCCATATTAACTATGTGTCCCATAACATGTATAATAACATTAAAAGTCATTAGTGGGACGGTCAAAGTCATAAATAAACAACAAAAAACATAAATAACTGTTAATTTGCCAATATGTTTTACAGTGTAGATGCTTTAATGAGTTATTAGTTAATTTGCTGCACGTCTAGTGTAAATAATTAAATAATCATCCACTTATTCTCCTTCTATGTTTAATAAAACTAATGACTCATCTTTTTTCAGACAGTATCTGTGCCTGCATCTCGTCTCAGCGTTCTGTTTATGACCAAGCGTGGCTGATTAACCTGTTTCTCTGCGAACAATGTGACGTTTTCAGAGCACGAAGGAAGCCAGTGGTGACCATTTTAAGCCTCTGGTTTCCCCACCCTGACGGAAACTCTTGCTTCATATCAAAATAATCTTCTTTATCATGTACTGTCAGTGTGTCTTATAATGAATACAGCAGCTGCAGCACTATGGATGTGATCTCGAAAGAGGGCCCGCTGTTTCTGCAGGGCGTCAAGTTTGGGAAGGTGAGCTGATTTACTGAAAGTTTGCATTTGTTTACGCTTGTTTACATTTATTTTTATTTTTTGTGCAAGTGATATAGCTTTAAGTGTAGTACTATTCATTTATTTATTTATTTGTTACTATACAAGTATATATTATATTAATATAAACTATTTTTAATATAAGATGGTGATAATGCTTTTAGTGTAGTACTATTTATTGTTTAACTTTCTTTGTTACTAAATAAGTATAATATTATATTCTAATATATTTTATATTATTATAAATTATTTAATTGTATTTTTATGATGTGCCTTGTGGTATACTATTTATTATTTTTTTTATTACTTTAGTTACTGTATAAGTATGTTATATACACAGCGCTCAGCGTAATTGAGTTCACCCCATTTTGAAGACGAATATGTTTCTCCGTTTCCCAGTGAATATAGGCGATGTATTTTGGTGCATTTAAAGAAAACAGATTTATTAAACAGATATATTTATTACAATAATATTTTAGTCACCAAACATATTTAGAAATTGAAAGAAAATACAATTAAATTCAAGCAAATTATTGCAAAAATAAATTACAAACTGCAAAATTTCAACTAAATTATTCAGTTTTTTTTTCTTCTCTTGATTTTTCCTCTTTTTTTAAATGTGTATTTAATATTTTTCTATAACATATAAATGTGGCTGTACTAGTGTTTGGAGCGTTATCGTCAGTTATTTTGTTAGATGAGCTCCAGATTTGGCTTCAGTACTGACTAATCTAATGTATATGCACAGATATAATACTGTATAGCTTCCTATTCAAAATATGAATTTAAAAGAGAGATTTGTGAGGGGTGCACTTATATATGCTGAACACTGTATAAGTATATATTATTCATTCATTTTCCTTCGGCTTAGTCCCTTTATTCATCAGGGGTTGCCACAGCGGAATGAACCGCCAACTATTCCAGCATGTTTTTCACAGTGGATGCCTTTCCAGCCACAGCCCAGTACTGGGAAACACCCATACACACTCATTCACACACACACTCATACACTACAGCCAATTTAGTTAATTCAATTCCCCTATAGTGCATGTGTTTGGACTGTGGGGGGAAACCGGAGCACCCGGAGGAAACCCACGCCAACACGGGGAGAACATGCAAACTCCACACAGAAATGCCAACTGACCCAGCCGAGGCTCGAACCAGCGACCTTCTTGCTGTGAGGCAATCATGCTACCCACTGTGCCACCGCGCTGCCCGTAATGCTATTTTAGATTTTTTTTAATTATTTCTGTTACTTTACAAGTGTGTTTACATACATACATAGTGTTCAGCATAAATGTGTCCAGCCCTCACAGATCTCTCTTTTTTTATTTCAAATTCTCAAATTTAATCATATTATAAATAATTAATTAAAATATTACGTTTAATGTTTTACAAAAAATCATTCATGTCAGATTTGGAGCTGGGTAATGATCAAATTATGATTTTCTAATCCACTCTTAATTTAATTAGATGTAAAAAAAGATCTCTCTTTTAAATGATTTTTTCTACAGGATGCTTTACAATAAGGCAACATGGTGGCTCAGTGATTAGCACTGTCGCCTCACAGCAAGAAGGTCGCTGGTTCGAGTCCCGGCTGGGCCAGTTGGCGTTTCTGTGTGGAGTTTGCATGTTCTCCCCGTGTTGGCGTGGGTTTCCTCCGGGTGCTCCTGTTTCCCCCACAGTCCAAACACATGCGCTATAGGGGAATTGATGAACTAAATTGTCTGTAGTGTATGTGTGTGAATGAGTGTGCTTGGATGTTTCCCAGTGATGGGTTGCGGCTGGAAGGGCATCCGCTGTGTAAAACATATGCTGGATAAGTTGGCGGTTCATTCCGCTGTGGTGACCCCAGATTAATAAAGGGACTAAGCCGAAAAGAAAATGAGTGAATGAATGTATGTAAATTTGAATATCAATGTGACAAAATGTATTTGTATAGTTTTGTTTCTATTACATATACATAATAAATATATATAATACACACACATATATTATGTCAAAACTAACTGTTATTTTGGATGTGATTAATTACGATTAATCTTTGCACAGCACAAATTTTTTGTTAGAAAATGACTGGTTGTTTCTCTGGGTAAGAGAACATAGGTTTTTTTAAATGTTCAATCCGGAAGTGAATTAATGCTTTAATGGAGTTGGGAAGGGAGATTTAGCGGAGGCAGGATCAGATCTGCTCCTCTGAGACGGCAGGATTTCTGCAGGGGCAGAAGTTGTGAAATGATTCTTGGTTTTATCTCTTATGAAAGATTCATCAGCGTTTATCTCAAACATGAGGATGGAGACACCTCGGGTGGGGAAACAGCTGCTTTTCTCTTCTCTATGAATAATGTACAGCCGAGGGTTTCTGACCACCTATGATTCCTCAGGCTCACTGTAAATTATTAAAAATTATGCATTAAAGGGGAGTTATTATATGCCTCTTTTTACAAGATGTAAAATGCATCTCTGATGAGTGTGTAGTGAAGTTTGAGCTGAGAACAGCACACAGGTAATGTTTTATAACTCTCTGAAACTGACCCTTTTAGGCTTTGATCCTAATTGTGGAGTTTTGGTGACTGTCGCTTTAAACGCAAATGAGATTGTGCTCTTTTCAGAAGAGGGCGGAGCTACAAACACCTGTGCGTCACCATAGTGACAGATGTAAAACAGCAATAATAATTCCTTACATTTATACAGGCTTTTCTGGACACTCAAAGCGCTTTACACATTGGGGGGATCTCCTCATCCACCACCAGAGTGCAGCATCCACCTGGATGAAGCGACGGCAGACATATTGCGCCAGACCGCACACCACAGGCGTGGAGAGGAGACAGAGTGATGAAGCCAATTATGATATGGGGAAGGACAGAGGCCAGTGGGCAAATTTGGCCAGGATGCCGGGGTTAAACCCTTACTCTTTTTCGAAGGATATCCTGGGATTTTTAACGACCACAGAGAGTCAGGACCTCGGTTTAACGTCTTATCGGAAAGACGGCGCTCACTGACAGTATAGAGTCCCCATCAATGTACTGGGGCGTTAGATAACGTAAGACATAAGATAGTTGAGCGCCCCCTGCTGGTCTCACTAGCACTACTTCCAGCAGAAACCTAGCTTTCCCATGTGGACTCCCATCCAGGTACTGACCGGCCGCAGCCCTGCTTAGCTTCAGTGGGCGACCATGTTGCAGAGAGCTAGCTGCCGGCTGCCGAATATTGGGATGCTGTTTAGTTTATGAAATCAATATAATCCTGCTAGATTTGACATTAAGCTGTTTTGTTTACTGCAGTAACCAAGGCAATACCGTTATTCTTGCTGCAACCATTATTTTCTGTATTGTGACGCAGTTCCTAGTGAAACGGAATATTAAATGAGCAAACAGTGGGCGTGGCTTGTTTTTTCTACTGTGAGCTGATTGGATGTAGTAAAGTAGGTGTTTCATGCAGAAAGATGGGGAAAAGAGTTTGGGGGGAGTTATTACAACCTAACAGACTCCTCCTCCTCCCCATTTCTGTTTGTTGTCATAGCGATGTTAAAACTGACAGCTGGAGGGGCGTGGTTAAGTATGTTAGCCCTGCCCAATACCTAAAAATCACATAATCTGAGAACTTTACCAAAGAGCATAGAATCACCAAAAGGCGACAATCTGTTGCTATTTGGGAAACAGCCACTAGATGCCGCTAGTGTCATGCGGCAGCCATTTTGGAATGAAAATTCCAATAGGACAACAGAACGTTAAGACAGAATGAGTCAAAATATTGAGTTAAATATGAGTTAAAATATTATGCTATATGTATATATATATGAGTGCTCTCAGCATAAATGAGTACACCCCTTTGAAAAGTATCAATTTAAACAATATCTCGATGAAAACAAAAACAATATCCAAAATGTTGACAAGACTAAGTTTAATATAACGTCTGTTTAACTTATAACATGAAAATAAGGTTAACAAAATAACTTGGATTACAATTTTTTTACTCAAATTAGGGTCAGGGTGTGAATTACAGGGGGGTTTGGGGGGGTCAGACCCCCCTAATTAACGCTTGATCCTCCCTGAAGGACATCAAAACAAGATGTATGGGGGGAGTCTGCCCTTTAAATAGTTAAGAAATAGTTTGCTCTGATCTGTATCTTAAATAATATTCATAATTAAAATAATAGATAACTTAAATATACATGGGCGTCACGGTGGTGCAGTGGGTAGCACAATCGCCTCATAGCAAGAAGGTCGCTGGTTCAAGCCCTGGATGGGTCAGTTGGCATTTCTGTGTGGAGTTTGCATGTTCTCCCCGTGTTGGCGTGGGTTTCCTCCGGGTGCTCCGGTTTCCCCCATAGTCCAAACACATGCGCTATAGGGGAATTGATGAACTAAATTGTCCGTAGTGTATGAGTGTGAATGAGTGTGTATGGATGTTTCCCAGTGATGGGTTGCAACTGGAAGGGCATCCGCTGCGTAAAACATATGCTGGATAAGTTGGCGGTTCATTCCACTGTGGCAACTCCAGATTAATAAAGGGACTAAGCCAAAACGAAAATGAATGAATGAATAAATATACATTTGACCACCCCTGTAATGGTCCATACCATTGTGAATGCATGTTTACGCCAAAAAAAATTAATTCAACGGTTTGAAACCGGCAAATCTAGAGCCCCGACAGACAGCATAAGGGTTCACAAAACATGTTTCTTGAAAATAGGCATCTGTGGGAGTCCGTGAAACTAGATGCATAATTTGTATTTTATTATACACTGGCTCGCACATGGAAGTTAAACAGTCAAATAAAAAATATGTGCAGTCTTTCATGGTCATCCATTAATAGGTTTATTTAATATCACAAATGCCATTGAGAACCACTCAATATCCCTCAAAACACTAAACATAATAACAAGTTTGATTGATAAATTAGATGTAATTGAATTAAATATATAAATTTGGTTCACTGAGGCATATTACCAAACATAATCGAAAAACTTGACGCCCCCGATCGTCAATGTATAATTCACACCCTGATTAGGGTGATGCAAAAATGAGTATACCACACATCAAAAACTACTGTATCTAGTAGTTTGTATGGCCTCCATGATTTTTAATGACAGCACCAAGACTTTTAGAGTTGCTCAAAGAGATGCTCAACTTAATGTCTCTTTAGAATTCCCCCCATATGTGTTCAATTGGATTCAGACCAGGAGACATGTTTATAATAATACAATTTAATAACATATTTTACATAAAAAGCTTTATTAGTCTTTCTTTAACAGACAACACTGGAAATAAATACTATTATAACATCCCATTACACCCCAACATATCCCAAGTCATGTTCATTTAATTGTATTAATTTGTATTATGCTAGTGTGTAAACTATTAAAGTAATTTCACCTAATAGTGCCAGTTTCAAGAAAACAACTTAATATATTAAACGTAAAATATAACATGTCTGTAAAATAAACTATTAAAAGTGCTGATGATCACCAGTCTTCTGATTGTAAGTGTTGTATTGTCGTCTTTCAGGATGTATCTCAGCTTTAATGCGCTTTTTAAATAAATAAATAAATAAATAAATAATAAACAAAGCAGCTGCTTGTCATCGCAACAGCAATAAGATCCAATGGACGGCCGATCGCTGATCACTCCAAAATGGCAGAATCGCGGGGCTGTTGCTGGCCGCTGCTGTTGCAATGGAACGTTCAATTGAGTGTCGCCTCTTGGTGATTCTAAGCTCTTCGACTTAACTGAAAACAAACAGGAAGTGCATTTTCAGATTTTCATTTTAGATTACAAGGACAAACCATTGTTTTTTGTCTTAATGACATGCACAGATGAATTGTTCACCACAGAACTAGCAATGTGAGTAAACAACATCATATGGTTAGTTTTGTTTCATCTGTACTTTAAAAGGTCTTGAGTTTGACTCTCTGATTCCTGTATATAGCCTGAGTAAATGGTGTTAATACCTACTGTTGTTCCTGCAGAAGATCTGGCGTAAGTCGTGGCTTGTTCTCCTGGAGGCGGGTCCCGCAGGCGTGGGGCGTCTGGAGCTGTGGGACCTGCGGGACGGTGGAGGCCGGATGGGCTTTGGGATCAGCAGACCGGCAGGGTTTAAGAGGACGGATAAGCGAGTGATTCGGCTGTCAGACTGTCTGAGCATCACCCCGGCTCCAGCAGAGAGCTGTCCCACTGACTGCTCCGCTTTCTTCCTCAACACCACCTCCTGCACCTTTACCATCGCTGCGCCCCAACGGGACGACTGGCTGACGGTGCTCTGCCGGCTGGCTTTTCAGGTACCCAGAATTTATACGGTACAGTCCAGGGGTCTGTTCTTCATACCTCACTTAAAGCTGCACTTCCAGATCCAGGTATATCTAGGCATAGACTAATAATAAGAGATCAGTATATGGGCATACCGTGAGCCTCAGACACCACTGTTTCCTCAATGTCATGCAGGGTGTCTGCGGGTCTTAAAAAGTATTAAAAGTTGATCATTAAATTTAGAGAAATTATGGCCCTTAAAAAGTATTGAAAAGTCTTAAATGCTGTTTTACATGGTATCAAATTTTGTATGATTTTTGATTATGCAATGTCTAGTTGTATGCTAAAGTTTGCCTGAATTTAATCTGTGAATATTGGGATGATGTATAGTTTATGAAATCCATAAAATCCTGCTAGATTTGACATCATGTTGGGTATTAGTGTCTTACAATCAGTATTTAGTTAATATACTGTAAGTTAAAATGTCGCCAGTGTTACCGGTTGAAACCTAAAGTGGTGATGTGGTCTTAAAATGTATGTAAAGGGTCTTAAAAAAGGTCTTAAAAGGTATTGAATTTCACTCTCTGATTCCTTTATATACCCTGTCATGTATAAAATTCATGAGTGTAAAACCCCAGTGGACAACAGGCAAATCAGAACACAAAGCAACTGTTGCGTGACTCACAGGCCACGCCCTCATCATTTGCATGTACTTTAGCCTGTTCATCCAGACCTGATGAGCAGCCACGTCATCAGGAGAACACAGACTCATATGTAGCTCTGGGATCATTAGTATTCACGCCTCAGGCTGCGTTTGATAAACCACAACATTTCCTAGTGAGACAACAATGATCATTTTCCTCTCTTAGCTATTTTCAAGCTATTTAACTTACTATGTATGTGAGACTTTTATTTTGAAAATGGGAGGCTCAGATCGTTTACTATGTGTCACTGAGCAACGATTGAGACATGTTCAAACCATAGATATGGACGTAGTATCCGTGACGTCACCCATAGGTTTCTGAAGAGCGCAAATGAAGCTACAAGTAGGCCTGGCCAACCGTCGCCATTTTGTTCATGCCACATCACACCGACTGGGGGTGACCAAACAAGGGCAAAGAGGCAGAGCATGAGCGGAGCTACAGACGCCTGCTAGCATTTTGCTTAGATGGGCTTTTCTTTGGGTGAAACGCTTAATACCTCATTACCTGCGACTCGTTTGCGTTCTGACCACATGTGCTTGGTTGTAGACTATATCAATAAAGCGTTTAGTCTTTTAAAAACACTGTTGTAATACTTTGAGCCACTAAACATTGTTCTTATGATGTTTTTCTACAGGAGGAAAGCACAAATTACTTCCAAACACTTCACATATAGTCTGTGTTAGTAAATGCAAGGCTGTTTATGAAATCCAGGCATAACACTGTATGACAACGCTTCAGATGACGGTTCTAGAGCCTACAGCTAATCAATCTGTCAGAGTCTGGAGTGCATTACAGGTCTAAAGAACATTATAAATGATAAACTATCTCAAATAAAACAAATACATTAATAGATATGGTATACAAGTATATAATTTCACTCACCTGGGAAATGGAGGCAACTTGAATGGTTTGTGAACACATTAAGTGCACACAGCATGCCATATCATCTGATAATTGTAGGAAATAATTCCAAAAGGCAATTGATTGTGTAAAGCCACATAAAAAAAACAAAAATACGGTATATACGCCGAGTTCAGCGTCTAATCAGCCGGAATCAGCTGAGGTGACGGCGACCAGCAAGACCTAGCTGTCACTCAAGTGACCACGCCCTTAATTATGCAGACTTAATATAATAATATTATATTATATTAATATATTATATATAATAATAATATACCATTTGCATATTATTTAACAATATTAATAAAATGAATATACAAACTGAGTAAATATATATTTACAGATATAAAATAAACATATATTTACAGTGCTCAGCATAAATGTATACACATTCTTTGAAAATGAATATTCACATCACTTTCTCAGTGAATAAAGTCAGTATGTTTTGGTGCATTAAAACAGTTTTAATTAACCGGTATAAATAAGATTTTGGTCACTGAACAGGGCTGGGCGATTTGGCCTAAAATCTAAATCTCGATTAATTGAACATTTGAACTTGATTACGATTAATGAACGATTATTTTATTTATTTATCTTATTTTTCTGCCCTCATATATGATATATATATATACTATAGTTCACTGACAGGTTTTGTACAGTAAATATGCTCACATATTACAAGTCAGAGATGTTTGAATGAAGAGTGCTTTAATGATGTTATAATAATTGAATGAAGCGCACATCTACTATCTGTGATTATTTATTGAACATCAGCGTTGAACAACTGAAATTAAAACACACATTGCCTAAAACCAACACTTTTTTCCTATAAAAGAGTGAAACTAAATAACTTGCACTTACGGAAATAAATTATTTTCAATGTTTTTCATATTAAAAGTAGAAAATAAGCAGCATCTCTTCTAAATAAAATAACTCTTGTATATCCTGTAAATAATGTTTTAAACAATTCTCGAATCTTCTGTTAACGATTATTTTAATGTAAATAATAATTTTATTGTAATGGAAAATATGCTGTCTCAAGGCATCTCTGACGCAGCTTCCAATCATCATCAATGCAGTGCAAACGTGCGACGTGTAGTAATTTTTTGAGAGGTGCACGGGTATGGCGCTGCCTTCTCGCGGTCGCATACTCGTGCACCTCTTAAAAAATTACTACACGTCGCACGTTTGCACTACATTAATGATTGGAAGCTGCATCAGAGATGCCTTGAGATGCAGAAGTATAAATCAGCCTTAACACAGCGGCGTCACATGACTCCACACCCATGAGGGAAAGTAATTGAAAAAATTTATCTGGAAAAATTTGATCGATTATAGGTTCTGAATGTCGATTAATCGCCCAGCCCTATAACTGAACATCTTTAGGAATGGAAAGATTATACATTTACAGTTAAATTAGTTATTGCAAAACAAAAAAAAAACAATAAAATGTATTATTTTTTTAATGTTTCTTTTGATTTCCTCCCTTTATTAAAATTATATTTAATATTTTCCCCAACATATTAAGTTGGGTGTATAGTTTTTGAACTGTGATCTTCAGTTTGCTTGTTAGATTAGTTCATCAGTTCTTCAGTACTGACTAATCTAATGTATCTGCACAAATATATCACTGTAAAGCATCCTGTAGAAAATATTAATTTAAAAATACATTACAGATATGGGCGTCACGGTGGCGCAGTGGGTAGCACGATCGCCTCACAGCAAGAAGGTCGCTGGTTTGAGCCTCGGCTGGGTCAGTTGGCATTTCTGTGTGAAGTTTGCATGTGGAGATTGCACTTGGGTTTCCTCCGGGTGCTCCAGTTTCCCCCACAAGTCCAAACACATGTGGTATAGGGGAATTGGGTAAGCTAAATTGTCCGTAGTGTATGAGTGTGTAAAGGAGTGTGTATGAATGTTTCTCAGAGTTGGGTTGCAGCTGGAAGGGCATCCGCTGTGTAAAACATATGCTGGAATAGTTGGCGGTTCATTCCGCTGTGGCGAGCCCAGATTAATAAAGGGACTAAACCGAAAAGAAAATTATTGAATGAATTACAGATATGCTCACTGAATACAAACCTAACAGATCATTAGATCTTTAGGATCAAGTAAATTAGAAATTCCAAGAGTTCAGTCAAAGCGGTCTTCAGCTACTAACAGCGCCCCCCGCTGCTGGAATCAGCTTCCAGAAATGATCAGATGTGCTCCAACATTAGGCATGTTCACATCAAGACTGAAAACACATCTGCTTAACTGTGCCTTTACTGAATGAGCACTGTGCTTCGTCCCACAGATCGCACTATTATGTCTTTCTCTTCTTTTTCATTCTTTTATAACCTGTTTTAACACATTTTAATCTGTTTTTAATCATTTTATTCTTTGTTGTTTTTATTTTCTTATACTTGTCTCTTTTATTCCTGTTTATGTAAAGCACTTTGAATTGCCACTGTATGAAATGTGGTATATAAATAAACTTGCCTTGCCTAAAAGAGAGATCTGTGAGGGGTCAACTCATAACACTAAATATGTATATAATTATGTATATATGCAAAGTACGTATTTCTAAAATCAACACTTCTATATTAAACTTCAGCTTGTCGCAGAGGAAGTGTTGACAACCACACCTCTGCGTTTATGATTGCTCAAGAACATCCTTAGTCATTTTTCAAAGATCGACATCGTAAAAAAAAAAAGAGGAATTACTAATGCGTGCTGTTTGTTATCAACCGCCTTGTATGTTTTAGAAGAGCCGGAGCAGTGAAGACAGCAGGAGAGTCCAGAAAGACAAATACCTGCCGCTGGCCGACAACGAGCTGTACTCCACCTGGGGAACAGGTGAGACGTCTGCAGAACACAACACAGCCCCATTCTCACACCGATAACATCATTATCTCTGGGTGTTTCCAACTGTCTGTGTGTTGAGCAAGAGCTGTGTGTTCATATCTACAACACCTACTGCTCCATTACTCAGGGCTTTATTTTCTTCAGCTCTGTGATCCTTCCTGCAGATTGCAAATTAACTTTTCGTAACACTTTAGTTTATGCGACAGTCACTTTTATAAGGAGTTTAAACACAGTAATAGTGTGAATATCTCCAGCCTCTAATGCTCAACATGAATTAATTGTATTTGTTATAGCCCTGAGTTAAATAAATTAGAGATTTATTGAGGCAAAAATCATAGTTAATGATTTGTACCTTAAAGATGCAGTATGAAGGATTGACGCCTAGTGGTTGAACTAGGTATTGACAGTCCATAAACAACTAAGATAAGCTCCATCATGTCTGTCTGCGTGAGTGTATAAAGATTAAATGACAAGAACCAGACTAAACCCTCAACAAAGATTATCTATATTTTTCTCTTCTAAAGCCATCCAAACATTCACATAGTCACTTTCTCAGCTCCATAATTGCTGGCTGAGCATCTTTATTTAGGTGTGTGTTGAATAGATTCAGACTGAGTGTGTGTTTTTGTGTTGTGCTGTTCTCAGGTCAGTTCCAGGTGTGTGTTCAGAGCACAGAATCGTCTCAGAGACTCAGGTTATCTGGATCATACCTGCTGTCGGCTGATAAAGAGAGCGTCAGTCTGCTGGACCTGAAGACTGGAGAGCCCATCCAGCGCTGGCCATACAGACTGCTCAGGAGATTCGGCCCAGTCAAGGTCAAACAGCAGGAAATACACACAAATAACCCAATAACTTAATCACGAGGATATCTGTGCATATCAGCTTATTATTGCAAGCCTTTTTGTCCTCTTTTTTTCTATCTATCTATGTCTGTCCGTCCATCCATCCATCCATCTTTTTCTTTCTTTCTTTCTTTCTTTCTTTCTTTCTTTCTTTCTTTCTTTCTTTTCCTTCCTTCCTTCCATCCAGTCGAATAGTAAAGTCTAATAGTGGTTAACTAGTAGTAGTGATATGCAGGCTCTTCAGTTACATAAATCATCATTGCTTGCCTCATTCAAACATAAGTGCACATTTACAGTACATTCATCATCTCCCAGGGCGGCGTCATGATCGAGGCGGGCCGCCGCTGTCCCTGTGGCGAAGGTCAGTTCATTTTCCAGTCCAAACAGGGATCTCAGATACACCGAGCCCTTGAGGATGCAATAATGCACCAGAGCGTCCAGGAGCTCCTGGCACAGGCCTCCGCTATTCCACAAGAGCCCAAAAACAGACCCGAGATCAGCAAACCTCCTGCGCTCAACATTAATCCAGTGCGTCCAGCAATACACTGCAAACGTGGACAGCAAATACACAAAGCCATCGAAGAAGCACTCGCATTGCCATCATACACACCTCATCCGCCATCCTCACCAAAACCCAGGACACAACTCAAAGAGGTCAAAAGAGAGAAACCGTGTCCACCGGTGCCACAAATAAATAAATATCACAACATCCAAAAACTGACTCCACCACCACCACCGCCACCATTACCAAAAAACAAACCGGACCGGACGAATGCACTGAAAAACCCTGATAATCCTCGCAGAAACATCTCTCTTCCTGATCCCCCAGCATGCATCAGAAGCCCTGTAAACAGTCCGGATGATGTTTTATATTCTGTGATTTTCCCCCAAGCCAAACCCAGAGAGAGTATCAACCTCCCAGCTCCTCCTGCGATGCAAACATATGAGGAAAAGCCATCTGAAGGGTGTTTTACTGAGGAGGAGGAGGAGACTCCGTACACTAACCTGAGCTCTGTGGAACGCAGCATTGAGGATCTGTACAGTACAGTCAATTATGCGGCTAAGCGTAAAAACAGGCAGACTGAAGAAAGCAGCGAGATTCCGGCTGATTTTAAGCAGACCCTGTCAAGTCTTCTGTCTAAAGAGCTGGGGAAATTTCCTCCTGTGTTTCCGGGCAGGTCGTATGGAGGAAGTTGCGATGGGTTGGACAGAGTAGATGAACTGATGACTGATTAAATGTCAGATCAGTGATGCGATAAATGTAAGTAAGCAGAAGTTGGTTATTTTCTCTCAAGTTATGCATGTTATAGGCTATATGCATGGCTAGGGTTTTTTTTAGGCACAGATAAACTTCTGGTGAAAGGTTAATGTGACTTAAACGTGGTGATTTTATAATAGCATGACAGTTCACCGGAAGCGTTTGAGCCTGAAAATTAAAAGTCCTTGTGCATATAGCCTGTTATGCATTATTATTAACTAAATGCAAGTGAAGTGTATAACTGTAAATGTGTATGGATGTAAAGATTCACTGAACTCACTTTTACTTTAATTTGCTGCCTATTAAAAGTTATTAAAGAGATATAATTAATCCAAAAATGAATATTTAATACTTATTTACTCTGTTTACATTGTGTACTCAAGTGGTTGCAAACCTTTATAGCGCATGTGTTTGGACTGTGGGGGAAACCGGAGCACCCGGAGGAAACCCACGCCAACACGGGGAGAACATGCAAACTCCACACAGAAACACCAACTGACCCAGCCGAGGCTCGAACCAGCGACCTTCTTGCTGTGAGGCGATTGTGCTACCCACTGCGCCACTGTGACGCCCATAAATAAATATATACATTTTTAAATATATATATATATTTTTTAAATAACGCTTAAATAATTTGTATTTATTTTGTTCCAATTTGTTGAGATGTGATTAATAATGCTGTCCTGCCTTCAGACTGTGACTGAAGCACAAGCTAATAGCTTTCAAGTTTGGAGCATTTCATTGGTTGGACTGCAGTGTAAGAAATAGTACCCTATATCTACTCAATAAAATTGAGGCAACAGATTACAAGCAATAATATCAATTAAATTCAAGAAGTACAGATTGAGTTTATATTAGCATATTTCAAATCAGCCATTCAAAATGAGTAACAGTACTTTAAATTAATTAAGCAAATTTTAAACACAAATATTGGGTTAATTGGACAAAAATATATAGTAGTTTATCATTTATAATATATAAAATATAAATATAAAAGCTAAAGCTAAATATAAATATAAGAATACAATTTATATAAAATATCAATTAGTTAAATTCTAAAAAATTATAGAAGTTGAAAATGATCAGTGTTGGGTTATCAGTAATTATAAGGTACATTGATTTATCTGTTATTTACCGTAATTGACAGGTTATTTATATTATACTCTGTTGTTTTTACACTTTTTGTACAGTTTGAGCTCCAGAAAGGCTTTAATCAAATTTATATTTCCATACATAGCTGATGAAAAAATGTATATATTTGATTTGTTGTAATTATGGGCGTCACGGTGGCGCAGTGGGTAGCACCATCGCCTCACAGCAAGAAGGTCGCTGGTTCGAGCCCCGGCTGGGTCAGTTTGCATGTTCTCTCCGTGTTGGCGTGGGTTTCCTCCGGGTGCTCTGGTTTCCCCCACAGTCCAAACACATGCGCTATAGGGGAATTGGGTAAGCTAAATTGTCCGTGGTGTATGTGTGTGAATGAATGAGTGTGTATTGGTGTTTCCCAGTACTGGGTTGCAGCTGGAAGGGCATCCGCTGTGTAAAACATATGCTGGATAAGTTGGGGGTTCATTCCACTGTGGCGACCCCAGATTAATAAAGGGACTAAGCCGAAAAGAAAATGAATGAATGAATGTTGTAATTATTTTGTTTGAACACCTGACCTAATTCAGATAAATGACTCTTTTGAGCAAGTGATTCATTCTGTTGAGTGAATCAGTGATTCACTCTGTTGAATCATTTAATGGCTCACAAATTTGTCGCCACCTACTGGCATATTTATGTTATTAATGCGAATGAATCTATTTGGTCAACTCTCAAAATCTAGCTATATGTGAATTTTTTTCCTTCTTCAAATATTCCCCAAATGATGTTGAACAGATTCAGGAATTTTTCACAGTATTTCCTATAATATTTTTTCTTCTGGAGAAAGTCTTATTTGTTTTATTTCGGCTAGAATAAAAGCAGTTCTTAATTGTTTTAAACCATTTTAAGGTCAATATTATTCGCCCCCTTAAGCAATATTAGTTTTGGATTGTCTCCAGAACAAACCACTGTTATACAATGACTTGCCTAATTACCCTAACTTTACCCTAATTAACCTAGTTAAGCCTTTAAATGTCACTTTAAGCTGAATACTAGTGTCTTGAAGAATATCTAGTCTAATATTATGTGCTGTCATCATGGCAAAGAGAAAAGAAATCAGCTAGAAATGAGGCTAATAATTCAGGATAATAATACAGAAAACTGTATATGAAAACATTTAAATAAATGCACTGGATGATTTTCAGACTACAATCACTGCATAAATCCGTGTAAATATATGAAAAGAAAATCTTTATTAAACTCTTGAGGTAATAAAAAAAAATCACAAAGATACATAAATAACATTTTTGTCATGACTGATGGAGGTTTTTGTACATGTGGAATGGAGAAGTCCAAATTCAGGCGATGATCTGTCTTATAAAGTGCAACTCCTTTGTCGTGAGTGTTCAGAAATAATGTCAATCAAGTCTAGAAGAACTAACCGTCATCCATATGGCCTATCTATTTGGTTCTTTCAGTGTCTACTAAAACACAGACAAATAAATAATGAGTCTTCAGAGTATCACAGTCTCAATCCCACAGATACTATAGTCACTTGTAGCAAAAACTGTAGTATTTCTGAACCATACTATAGTAAATATACATATCAACTCTTGGTTAATGAATGCTCCATCATACTGTAGTATTAACTGTAATAAATACTGTAGTATTCTTTAGTGTTTACTACAGTAAACGGTGTATTATTGTAGTATAATATACCATATAGTAGTAGAAAATTACAGTATTGGGTCATTTGTTTAAATTACTATAATTGTTGTGTTACCACACACTGTAATTAGTAACTTTAAATAAAAGTGAGAAAACCCATTGCCTTAAACGTGATAAGTTGACTTCACTTTAAAAAAGTGGGTAACTTGGTACGATTTAGTTGACTTAATTTTTATAATTATGCACATAGTTCATTTACATACTTTTAAAGCCATTAATTTAATCACTCAAGTCAACTAATCACTTTAAATGCAAACATTTACTCACTAATTTAGGTAAAGTCGACTAATAACTACACTGTAAAAAAAATCCTGGTTGCCTTAAATTTCTAAGCTGAATCAAATTAACCTTATGAGTCCATTGAACTTATGTTATGTTTAACTGACTTAAAACAGCTTGCATAACTTATAAAATTAAGTTGGAACATGATTAACCTAGTTTAGTAAGTTACAATGACCTAAAAACATATGCCGTCGGGACTAATTGGTCATATATTCTTTTACAGTGTATGAAAGAAAAGAGTTTACTCTATTTTTTGAAAATAAAGTCAACTAAATGCTTCAAAAGCAAATAGTTTACTCACTTTTTATAGTCAACTAATCATTTTTTACAGTGTAGCATCTGCAGTGTAAAAAATATTGGTTGCCTTAAAATTTTAAGCTAAATCAAATCAACCTTATTAGTCATTTGAACTTATATTATATTAAACTGACCTAAAACAGCTTGCCTAACTTATACAATTAAGTTGGAACATGATTAACTTACTTTAATAAGTTACAAATAACTAAAAACATATGTTGTCATGACTTATTGATCATATATTCTTTTACAGTGTATAGAATTACCACATCATATTAACTCAATTAATTATGTTGGGTAAACTTACTTCTAAAAGTAAGAAATTACAATCTTAAACCTATCTTGATCTAAAAAACAACTGTTCTAAATAGTTTACTAACTTTTTAAGTAACTTTTAAGTAATAACTTTTAAGTAAAATCAAGTAATCGCTTTTTTTTTTACAGTGTAGCATCTATATAATTACCACATCATATAATGTTGGGTAAAAGTAATAAATTGCGATCTTATTGCTGTCTTAATTCGCATTATTTTTCTTAAAAAGTAACTAACCAACACATTTAGTTATTTATTTATCATTTTAAATATTAAATATAGTTATTTATTTATTTTAAGTGACTCAAGATTGTAATATATTACTTTTGCAAAGATAAATAAACAATAGTCGCAAACTGCCTCGCAAATATTGACATATTTACGGGATTGCTTAATTACCTTTGCACATTTACACGTAGTGATCTTTCAGGGTGGATCTTTTACTTCATGCATTACGTTGCTTCAGGTGTGCTGAGTTTACTTGATTGATAATATATTACTTTTAATGCTGCATAACTCTTCTCCCATCACTATCAATTACTGCATGATTCAAAAACACTTCAATATTTACTATAAATGACTGTAGTATTTTTAATGAGTGGATAATCAGCGTCCTCCAGTCTGTCCTTCTTCGGTGTCGCTGAAATGTGAAGACTCTCCATCACTCGCGTTGTTCGTGCTGTCGTGTTTTTCCGTAGCGAAATTACCCGAAGTTGCGTCAATAGCGTACGGGATTCCGGTCCTCTGGTTCCCCGGCGCACCAGACTGCACCACTCCCTCCAGCAGATCGGAGAGCTCAGTGATGTAAATCTGAGCCATCTGAAGGGTGTCATACTTTGATAGTTTTTTCTCATTCTCCAGTGAAGGAATGACGCTTCTCAGTTTGTCAAACGCCCGGTTCAATCCGTGCATTCTCCGCCGTTCACGCGCATTTGCAGCCACGCGCCTGTGTCTATGAGGGCCACTGAGAGATGCTTTACTCCCAGGACGATCTTTAGATTCTGCATGATGATCTTCAGATGCAGTTTGAGGACTAGAAATGTACTTTTCCATGGGTGAATCAGCGGGTGTGTGTGCGTAGTTCTCCCCGGCGGAGGAGTACGCAGGAGCCGCAGAGGTCATCCAGGCGCGCGGGTCACTCCGGGTCAGCCTCGGGTGTTCAGAGATGGAAAACTCCTCCCGAAAGTGTCCATCTGTCCAATGCAAAAGTTTCGTTTTTGCAGTCATTGCTTGTGTTGAAATGCATATAAAGAATGCCGTGTTCAGCCTGTCTTGAAGGGCCCTTTACCTTTACGCTGGATCCTGATGTCGGCCTTATATGGGCATTTCCTCCCCCCAGCCCCTCCCTGCTCAGCCCTCTCAGCCAATAGAAAACGCGCCTCAAACTTCCAAAGAATAATAAAGAGTTGTTTTTCCTTCCCCTCATCAACTGTTCTGGAGTGATGGAAGAGCTTTTCCGCAGGATGATCAAAACAGTTTTAAATACTGGGCTGTATTAACCCAACAGTTAACACTTTCATTTGAATAACAATTCACACCTTTTACTTTTGGCTTTTACCTGACTTTAATTAAGACATTAACTGTTAATTAGTACTTATAAAGTATCTAATTAATTTACAGTAGTCAACAATTGAAGTGAATCAAGAAAGTTTTTCAAAGGTGTCCTATAAGACCATAATGGGTGTTGTTCAATAGTTTTTGGGCAAGTTTGCTGAAAGGTAATGATCCACTTGAAATGTTGACTATGTATACTTAATCTTGCCCCCAACTACTAACTACTAGCTAATTAGTAGTTAATCGAGGTAAAGGTCTTAGTTAGTGGTTTGTTAATAGCTGCAACCCATCACTGGGAAACATCCATACACTCTCATTCACACACATACACTACGGACAATTAGGCTTACCCAATTCCCCTATAGCGCATGTGTTTGGACTGTGGGGGAAACCGGAGCACCCGGAGGAAACCCACGCCAACACGGGGAGAACATGCAAACTCCACACAGAAATGCCAACTGACCCAGCCGGGACTCGAACCAGCGACCTTCTTGCTGTGAGGCGATTGTGCTACCCACTGCGCCACCGTGGCGTCCCCAATTAATTTAATTAAAAAATAATAATTCACCCAGCAGTTGGTTTAGTCCGTATTACACCCATAATTTCAGATTGTTCTATTGTGTTTGTCATTTGGGTATCACTTTATTTTGATGGTCCCGTTAACGCGTTTTGTTGAATTTAAGTTACATTGCATCTACATGCCAACTAATTCTCGTTAGATTATAAGTAGACTGTTAGGTTGGGGTTGGGGTTAGGGTTAGTGTAAGTTGACATGTACTTGCAAAGGTTCTTATAGTCAGTTAAATGTCTGTTGAAGGAGCAGTGTCAGCAGATATTAAGCAGACAGTCTACTAATACTCAAATGAGAAGTAATTGGCATGCAGTCTTTTTACATGTATGTACTTTTAGTCAACAAAATGTGCAGTAGGGACCATCAAAATAAAGTG
>CAIGQV010016735.1:834582-845500 GCA_903798115.1 Danio jaintianensis
GCGCTCTGTTAAGGGCTGTCTCATCCCTGTATGTACAGAGTAGGAGTTTGGTTCGCATTGCAGGCAATAAGTCAGACTTGTTTCCAGTGCATGTTGGACTCCGGCAGGGCTGCCCTTTGTCACCAATTCTGTTCATAATTTATATGGACAGAATTTCAAGGCGCAGCCTTGGGCTGGAGGGGGTCCGGTTCGGGGGCCACAGGATTTCATCTCTGTTATTCGCAGACGATGTTGTTCTGTTGGCTGCATCGAACATGGACCTTCAGCATGCACTGGAGCGGTTTGCTGCCGAGTGTGGCGCGGCTGGGATGAGAATCAGCACCTCCAAGTCCGAGGCCATGGTGCTCCACCGGAAAAAGGTGGTTTGCCATCTCCAGGTTGGAGAAAAGTCCTTACCCCAGGTGGAGGAGTTCAAGTATCTTGGGGTTTTGTTCACGAGTGAGGGAAGGATGGAACGTGAGATTGACAGGCGGATTGGTGCAGCGGCCGCAGTAATGCGGTCGATGTACCGGTCCGTTGTGGTAAAGAAGGAGCTGAGCCGAAAGGCGAAGCTCTCGATTTACCGGTCAATCTACGTTCCTACTCTTGTATCTCGGATACAAGCGGCCGAAATGAGTTTCCTTCGAAGGGTGGCAGGGCGCACCCTTATAGATAGGGTGAGGAGCTCTGTCACCCGGGAGGAGCTCGGAGTAGAGCCGCTGCTCCTCCACATCGAGAGAAGTCAACTGAGGTGGCTCGGGCATCTGTTTCGGATGCCTCCTGGACGCCTACCTAGGGAGGTGTTCCAGGCATGTCCCACCGGGAGGAGGCCTCGGGGAAGACCCAGGACACGCTGGAGGGACTATGTCTCTCGGCTGGCCTGGGAACGCCTCGGTATCCCCCCGGAGGAGCTGGAGGAAGTGTCTGGGGAGAGGGAAGTCTGGGGTTCTCTCCTAAGACTGCTGCCCCCGCGACCCGGCCCCGGAAAAGCGGTTGAAAATGAATGAATGAATGAATATACACTCACCGGCTACTTTATTAGGTACACCTTACTAGTACCGGGTTGGACCCCTTTTGCCTTCAGAACTGCCTTAATCCTTCGTGGCATAGATTCAACAAGGTACTGGAAATATTCCTCAGAGATTTTGCTCCATATTGACATGATAGCATCACACAGTTGCTGCAGATTTGTCGGCTGCACATCCATGATGCCAATCTCCCGTTCCACCACATCCCAAAGGTGCTCTATTGGATTGAGATCTGGTGACTGTGGAGGCCATTTGAGTACAGTGAACTCATTGTCATGTTCAAGAAACCAGTCTGAGATGATTCACGCTTTATGACATGGTGCGTTATCCTGCTGGAAGTAGCCATCAGAAGATGGGGACACTGTGGTCATAAAGGGATGGACATGGTCAGCAACAATACTCAGGTAGGCTGTGGCGTTGACACAATGCTCAGTTGGTACTAATGGACCCAAAGTGTGCCAAGAAAATATCCCCCACACCATTACACCACCACCAGCCTGAACCGCTGATACAAGGCAGGATGGATCCATGCTTTTATGTTGTTGATGCCAAATTCTGACCCGACCATCCGAATGTGGCAGCAGAAATCGAGACTCATCAGACCAGGCAACGTATCTCCAATCTTCTATTGTCCAGTTTTGGTGAGCCTGTGTGAATTGTAGCCTCAGTTTCCGGTTCTTAGCTGACAGGATTGGCACCCGGTGTGGTCTTCTGCTGCTGTAGCCCATCCGCCTCAAGGTTGGACGTGTTGTGTGTTCAGAGATGCTCTTCTGCAGACCTCGGTTGTAACGAGTGCTTATTTGAGTTACTGTTGCCTTTCTATCAGCTGGAACCAGTCTGGCCATTTTCCTCTGACCTCTGGCATCAACAAGGCATTTGCGCCCACAGAACTGCCGCTCACTGGATATTTTCTCTTCTTTGGACCATTCTCTGTAAACCCTAGAGATGGTTGTGTGTGAAAATCCCAGTAGCTCAGCAGTTTCTGAAATACTCAGACCAGCCCGTCTGGCACCAACAACCATGCCACGTTCAAAGTCACTTAAATCGCCTTTCTTCCCCATTCTGATGCTCGCTTTGAACTGCAGCAGATCGTCTTGACCATGTCTACATGCCTGAATGCATTGAGGTGCTGCCATGTGATTGGCTGATTAGAAATTTAAATTAACGAGCAGTTGGACAGGTGTACCTAATAAAGTATATATATATATATATATATAAAATTTAATTATTTACTCCATCCAAGCTAAAACAAAGACTTATATTATATATATTCAGATCTTTTTTTTTTTTATATCACAGGAGTGTGAATAACTTTGTAAAACCTGTATGTTTTAATCACTAAAACTAATAATTCAGCCTGAGATTGAAGAAAAAACATTTTGCTCACATTACTAAAACTTTATTTTTGGTTTCTAGCAAAAAAAAAAAAACATTATTGGTATCAGAATCGGCCAATTTGCTCATTTAAAAAATAAGAATTGTCCATGATAAATACATTAACTAATTCACCATTATTGTAAAGCGTTACTGAAAAATATAATATAAATCTCTCTGCATCTGACCTTAAAGTAAGAGAAGATGGTCCTGATGTCCTCCTCGAAGCCCATGTCGATCATCCTGTCGGCCTCGTCCAGAGCCAGATATCTGCAGATATCCAGACTCACCATCTTCTTGTTCAGCAGGTCCATCAGTCGGCCTGGAGTCGCCACCATCATGTGCACACCGCTGAAACACACACACACACACGTTAATACATGAACACCTCATCTGAATCACACATTACCTGTACATGCACTTCTTACTCTGATAAGACAATTTTATGATTATTAATAATGGGTGATACCATTTATTTTCTTTCCGATCCGATATCAAGTATTTCAAGACAAGTATCATTGATATTGATACTTCAAAGACATATTTTATAGTGTTTTTGTATATTCACCTTCAGTATTATTATCAAATAAAATACAACAGACATAATTCCTTTTTACATTCCTTAAAATTACAGAACATTATTAATTAAACAAATTTTAACTTACCTTTATTTACCTGACTGCTAGTAAAAAAACTTTATGTGGGGCTTTTGCAAACTCTCTGACATTTAAAGGAATTAATGAAACTTTAGACTCCTATTTATTACAACTCAACGCACACATCTATAAAGACACTGATGCACTGATCTGTTTGTGTGTGCAGTGTAAACGCAGACATCGGATACCGGTCACTTTTAAAAGATGATGGAAGAGGATCGTCTAACAAATACAGTCACAAAATCAGAATTGACATTAAGATCCGTAGTGTAAATGAAGCCTTACATTCACAGCTATATATTTATCCCACTACATTAAAGATAAAGTATGAAGAGCAGATTCTGCACTCACTGTTTGACCACCTCCATCTGCTCTTTGACAGACATTCCTCCAATGCAGAGAGCGCAGCGCATCTGAGGAGCTCCTTCATCCTCCAGCAGCTTACAGTAGTACTCAATGATGCCGTGTGTTTGTCTTGCCAGCTCCCTCTGCACACACACACATGAACATTTTCGTCCTCTTGTGACATCTTGATGTCTATATGTGTGTGTTAGTATGTGTACATGTATATGTGTGTGTGTGTGTGTGTGTGCATGTGTGCGTATACTTGTATGTTTACATATGTGTATGTTTGGTGACGTGGTGGCTCAGTGGTTAGCACTGTGGCCTCACAGCAAGAAGGTCGCTGGTTCAAGTCCCGGCTGGGTCAGTTGGTGTTTCTGTGTGGAGTTTGCATGTTCTCCCCGTGTTGGTGTGGGTTTCCTCCGGGTGCTCCGGTTTCCCCCACAGTCCAAACACATGCGCTATAGGGGAATTGATTAACTAAATTGGCCGTAGTGTATGAGTGTGTGTGTGCGTGTGTATGAGTGTACATGGGTTTTTCCCAGTACTGGGTTGCAGCTGGAAGGGCATCCGCTGCGTAAAACATATGCTGGAATAGTTGGCGGTTCATTCCACTGTGGTGACCCCTGCTAAATAAAGGGACTAAGCCGAAGGAAAATGAATGAATGTGTATGCTTACATGTGTGTGTGTGTGTGTGTGAGAGAGACTCACAGAAGGGCAGATGATGAGCCCGTACGGTCCCTCTCTCTTACAGAAAGGCAGCCGTTTCTCCTGCTCCAGGCAGAACATGATGATGGGCAGCGTGAAGACCAGCGTTTTCCCCGAACCTGTGAACGCAATGCCAATCATGTCCCTGCCGGAGAGACTGAAGAAACAAGAGGAGCTTTACTGAGAGCACACATTAAAATATCAACATGTTTCTTCATTTTCAGACTATACTATCTGTCGGTGTTGGGTGTAATGAGTTGCAAAATGAGTTGTCTGTGTGTGTAAGAGTTCAGAGTTCGTTTCCATAAACAGATAACTAACATATTTAGAATTTTTCAGAAATATATATAAAATAAACTAAGCAAATATTAACATTATACTCAAACCCACTACCAATACATTTAGCTAACACAGATAAATATAATATATAATATAATTCAAGTGGTCTCCTATGTTTTCCCCATAGCTCTACATACATATATCCTTTTGTGGAAATTCTGACGTTTTTCCAGTAATATGAGGTTATTTAAATGATTAAATCTATTTACTACAATTCAAAGTATAAGTAAAATTGTAAAATAGCAGATTCAAGCCCCTCTAACTCTGCATGGTAATCCCGAATATCACCTGAAGCTAAAGAGCAGCATATGGACTCACATGGTTGGTATCCCCTGAATCTGAATGGGTGTCGGGTGAACAATCCCCTTCTTCTTCAGTCCTTTCAGAATGGCTGCAAAGAGCATTAGCATCATTAGCATGAAGCTGTGAAATAGGGCTGCACAATATATGGTTTCAGCATCGATATTTCAATGTGTGCATCTGCAGTAATCACATCGCAGGGTCTGCAATGTTGAGTTGGGTTTATCGTTGACCGGGAGCCATAGTATTTTGTTTTTAAGTGGAAGTCAGTCTGCCTTTATCTGTCTGTTTTTTAAGGGCCATGACTGTATGAACATTTTAAGAGAGTTTAAAGCATTCAGGCACAAGAAATTGCACCAGTTGTGACTTTAATAAAGATAAATGTTATTTTATTATTCATACAGTGAAGACGATGCAGTGTTACTTTACATTTGATTTTTCCAATTTCTGTGAATACTGTTTAACAAAACCATAAAGCAACATTGCTTGTAATTTTTAAAATCATTCATTCATTCATGTTGGCTTAGTCCCTTATTTATCAGGGATCACCACAGTGGAATGAACCGCCAACAATTCAGGCATATGTTTTATGCAGCGGATGCCCTTCCAGCTGCAACCCAGTACTGGGAAACACCCATACACACTCATTCACACACATACACTACGGCCAATTTTGTTCATCAATTCCCCTATAGCGCATGTGTTTGGACTGTGGGGGAAACCGGAGCACCCGGAGGAAACCCACACCAACACGGGGAGAACATGCAAACTCCACACACAAACGCCAACTGACCCAGCCGGGACTCGAACCAACGACCTTCTTGCTGTGAGGCCGCAGTCCTAACCACTGAGCCACCGTGCCGCCCCCTATGCATGATTCAATCCCCTATTGCAATCAATCTGAACTAATGAACACTTTCTAAATAGAGTTATTCAAGGTATCTGATGAAACTGTATTCATGTCGCAATATTTATTATTAAATTTATTATAAAAAAAATATATATGGCAGTGTCAGATTTTAGCAATATCGTGCAGCCCTCCTGTGAATGTAAAAGAGGTGTGATGGCTGCATCTTTACCCTGAGGAAACTTCATCTCTCTGAAGCTCTTGATGGGAGCGGGAATGCCTTCTCCCTCCACCAGAATATGGTATTTCTTCCGCACACGCTCGTGCCGCACCGCAGGCATGCTCAGGATATAACGAGGAGCATTCCAGCTGAGGGGAAATAATTCAGGATTCATTTGATGGTGTTTTTATTATAAAAAATAAGCTTTTGTCTTTTGGGGCCTGTACCATGAAGCCGGATTAGTTGGCTAGCTAGATAAATGTCAGTTTTTTTCTGCACCAATCCTTGGTTTTAGATCAAGATAGCTAGGTTTTAATTGCTCTTTGTTGCCATGGTAACTTATGCTGCACAGCTAACCTGTTCTAGAGTATGCTATGATCTGTTTATATTTTGTTTATGTACTGTTTATGTTCTGGCTGTGTTCAGGTTATGCTCAAATTATGTTCAGGATATGTACTGTTTATGTTCAGGTTATGTTCTAGTTTATGTTCTGGTTATGCTCTGGTTATGTACAGATTATGTTCAGGTTAAGTTCAGGTTATGCTCTGGTTTATGTTCAGGTTATATTCTAGTTATGCTCTGATTATGTTCAGGTTATGCTCTGGTAATGCTCTGGTAATGCTCTGGTAATGCTCTGGTTAAGCTCTGGTTAAGCTCTGGTTAAGCTCTGGTTAAGCTCTGGTTAAGCTCTGGTTAAGCTCTGGTTTATGTTTCGGTTATGTTCTGGTTATGCTCTTGTTTATGTTCTGGTTATGCTCTTGTTTATGTTCAGGTTATGTTCTGGTTATGCTCTGGTTTATGTTCTGGTTATGCTCTTGTTTATGTTCAGGTTATGTTCTGGTTATGCTCTGGTTATGTTCTGTTTACATTCTGATTATGTTCCAGGCAACGTTTAGAGATCACAAACCAAGATTCAACCAATCAGCTGTGAGCAAAGTGGAAATAAAGCCACTCCCCCAGTTTCAGATTCTTAAAAGTAAAGGTCGCTGTATAGTAAAACACTTTTAAACACAAAATCTTTTGATTTAATAAATTTTTGGTGGATTTATATCACTTTTATATCTGTAATACATAAGCAATTTGAGTTTAATAAGCAATTTTTGGTATCAGTAAATATAAATATGTAGATAGCTGCAATATAAATAACCTTTAAATAAGTAGATAAAGCTTAAACAAAATTCTACATATGAGCTTATATTTTTGAGTCTCTGTATACTTATGTATCATCAAACTAACTTCCCTTGCACTAATAAAGCAACACGTTTTCATTTATTTCTCCTCTTTCATGGAGAGCTCTTTTTATCTTGCTATATAAATGTATGTATTTTTAATTTATTCAATATTTTAATCTAGAAGTCAATCTTTATATTTCAAGGCCTGTGATTGGCTGTTTGCTGCTAATGTCCCGCCTTCGTATGCATAAGCTCATGAACTCAGGATTAAAGCCAGAGTTAACAGAGAAAGCTGATGATTAGATTCATGATACCAGCTAAAGTAATTTTATACCACTGCTTTGTTTTAGTCAACTCAAAGCTAATCCTGAGTTTGTTTATCCAGCATTATGGTACAGGCTCCTGAAAGTCAGTAAACACCAACTCACCTTGTTTTAATTGGATCTTCATATGTAATTCCTTTGGCCATTTCCTTCACAGACATCAGGGCTGATAAAGATAATGATGCAGGTTTATGATGATATTTCTTAACAACAAATATAAGAAATTTATAAACAATTCTGTGTTCATTTACCTCTGCCTTCAGCCACACTCTCCAGAATCTTTTCCTCCTCTTTCAGCTGTTTCTCCTTGGCAGACTCCTTTCGAGCTATAACAATTAATTAAAGAGTAGAGAATTAATAATGTTATTAAGAAACTGTTGTTAAAAATAGATCTAAATATCCAAAAAACAATTCATAATCTTAAATAGTGATTTAATTCACATCAAATTCAAAATAAAAAACATTTTATTTGTAGTTCCAGGTTTAAATTGCATCTTGATTCCTTTATTTTCACACTTAGGTCAGATAAAATATGCATTTTATTAATGTGATAAAAATATGTTTCAAACTGAAACTAAAGTTACTGTTTACACATTTATTACAGAATTATCTAAATTTATGTATTAGAAGTAATAAAAATATCAATATATTAAAATAAACAAATTAAATTGCTAATAATTGCTTTAAATATTTGTTTTTAAAAGGTACTGTTTAGGATCAAATGTTTAGAAATGTCTACAGCTAATATTGCGTTTGCTAAATCTATCAGTGTACATTTACCATCACTACGATTATTATGTAATTCTATATTGTCAGAATAGTATTTAAATGTTTTGTACTGTCATCATGGCGAAGACAAAATAAATTAGTTATTAACACTATTATGTTTAAAATCTGTTGCAATATACACTCACCGGCCACTTTATTAGGTACACCTGTCCAACTGCTCGTTAACGCAAATTTCTAATCAGCCAATCACATGGCTGCAACTCAATGCATTTAGGCATGTAGACATGGTCAAGACGATCCGCTGCAGTTCAAAGCGAGCATCAGAATGGGGAAGAAAGGGGATTTAAGTGACTTTGAACGTGGCATGGTTGTTGGTGCCAGACGGGCTGGTCTGAGTATTTCAGAAACTGCTGATCTACTGGGATTTTCTCGATTTCTGTTGCCACATTTGGATGGTCGGGTCAGAATTTAGCATCAACAACATGAAAGCATGGATCCATCCTGCCTTGTATCAACGGTTCAGGCTGCTGGTGGTGGTGTAATGGTGTGGGGGATATTTTCTTGCCACACTTTGGGCCCATTAGTACCAATTGAGCATCGTGTCAACGCCACAGCCTACCTGAGTATTGTTGCTGACCATGTCCATCCCTTTATGACCACAGTGTACCCATCTTCTGATGGCTACTTCCATCTCATAAAGCGTCAATCATCTCAGACTGGTTTCTTGAACATGACAATGAGTTCACTGTACTCAAATGGCTTCCACAGTCACCAGATCTCAATCCAATAGAGCACCTTTGGGAAGTGGTGGAACGGGAGATTGGCATCATGGATGTGCAGCAACTGTGTGATGCTATCATGTCAATATAAACCAAAATCTCTGAGGAATATTTCCAGTACCTTGCTGAATCTATGCCACGAAGGATTAAGGCAGTTCTGAAGGCAAAAGGGGGTCCAACCCAGTACCGGTAAGGTGTACCTAATAAAGTGGCCGGTGAGTGTATATCATATTTCAGTAGTTTTGTATTTTTATGAAAACTAAATTTGCTGTTATTTTACACAGGGGTTCTTGTAATACTGTTTCACATTTGTTTCTGACACTTGAGCACAGGCAAGAGTGTAAAGACCTTCTGCTTTCTCCTTGAGGTGCTGATGTTGGTCCAGCAGGCTGACATTAGATCGAGGACCCAGACCCTCATCCTCATCCTTCTGTTCTCCACCACTGTCCTTCTGTTCCTCCTCCGTCAGGCCTTTACCCCGCAGACGCATCACCTTCTGGAGCTGCACATCACACACACAAATATTATCCACAGTGCCAGCTCCCAAAACCAGGATTCTCTCCCCTCATCCCCACACACAAAAATCTCAAAACATTGTGCATTTCTGAGTGAGCCTCACACAGGTGAGTGGGCTTGACAAACCACCTGTAGAAACCCTCTAGAAACAATGCTTACCTGTGAACGTACCACAAACCATGTTGCACTACTTGTCTTCTTCAACTATAATTACTTCCTTTACACAATACCCTGCACAATATTGTTCTGTCTTATGTTAACGTACTTGTGTAGTCAGTCTTAGGCTATGTGTATAGTTAAGTATTTATAGTATATGTATTATAGTTAGATTAGTGCTCCGGTATGTTTGTTATGCATAGGCTTAAAACAGCTCTTACGTTCAGTGTTGTGTTCATATTTATGATTATGTTTATTTATGTAGCACCATGGTCCTGCGAGACATGACATTTCGTTTCACTGTATGTCAACACATGCAGCGCAATGACAATAAAGCTTGACATGAGCATATGCTATTTAGTAAATAAAAAAATGACATGGCCAACATGGATCAATTGATTCCTAAACAAATAACCTTTATGAATCACTGAATTTGATTGAGGACTACAGCACTGCTTCAGCAATGACAGTACAGGGGAATCATCAAAATACTCTGTGAATGAACTCTTGTAGAGCTTTCTTACCATCTGCTGTTTTCTGATCTTCACAGGAACATACGGCACATAGTCATCATCCTCTGATCCCTCAGAAGCAGACTTCTCCGAGTACACTCTCTGACCATCACAAAAACACACAGCATTAGATACACACATTAAAAAGGATAACACTTAGTTTAAGTACCAATTTTCTCTATTAACTAGTGATTTATTATCTGTCTATTATTAAGACATTGTCTGTTTATTAGTACTTATAAAGCATGATCTTATTCTACAATCCTAATCCTACCCAATAGCTAAACCCAACTACTACATTACTAACTATTAATAAGCAGAAAAGTAGGAGATTATTGAGCTGTTAATAGCATGAATTGTACCTTAAAATAAAGTGATGAAAATACTTAACAGATAACTTGAAAACTCAATTCTTTGGATTTATTGGAGTATTGGAGTCTGAGTAAAATGATCATATTAATCTGTAAAACTTGCAAAACCTCTCCGGAAATGGTCAAATGTTGTTTTATTTTACTTGTGGTGACTGAAAATCAGGGTTATTCCACCAAATCTCGTCTTAAAGTGAATGTAAACATGTCTGAAAACACTCGAAATTACATTTCGAACTAAATAAAATGACAAACGTTATCAGGAGTTTCCAGAACGAAGCAAAAACACAACTATAAAGCTAGAAAAAGTCTAAATGTTCATATTACTGATTCGTTTTTATACACAGACATTCGTTTCACACTCTTTTCCATCATCTTAAAGTACCTTTATATTTACACTAAAGCAATGTTTACTTACTACTCAATACCTAAACCTAACTAATACCTTAATATCTACTAATACGCAGCTAATAAGGAGTTTACTGAGCTAAAAGTCATGCTTAATGGTTTGTTCATAGCGTGAATTGTACCTTATAATTAAGTGATAACAATAATTAAGAGATAACTTA
>CAIGQV010016735.1:875097-886363 GCA_903798115.1 Danio jaintianensis
GGATTTAGTGTTGATGTTTCTACTGTAGTCTGAGTGACTGTACTTGCGCATTTACAATGTTAATGTTTCTATTGTGGTCTGACTGTACTTGTGCATTTAGTGTTGATGTTTCTACTGTAGTCTGACTGTACTTGTGGTTTTAGTGTTGATGTTTCTACTGTAGTCCGAGTGACAGTACTTGTGCTTTTAGTGTTGATGTTTCTACTGTAGTCTGAGTGACAGTACTTGTGCATTTACAGTGTTGATGTTTCTACTGTAGTCTGAGTGAATTTACGCTGTGTTAAGTTGGTTTCTACTATAGTTTGAGTGACTACTTGCACATTTACAGTGTTGTTTGTACAGTTAATGTTTGTACAGTAGTCTGAGCGACTGTACTGTTTACAGTTGATGTTTATACTGTACTCTGACTGACTGCACTCTACGTTTATAGTCGTTTCTACTGTAGTCTGAGCAACTTTTTTTAGTGTTGTTTATACCGTAGTCTGAGTGATTGAAGTGCTCGTTTACAATGTTGATGTTTGTACAGCAGTCTGAGTGACTGTACTCAGACTACAGTAGAAACATCAACTGTAAACAGACAGACTGTACTCTGCATTTACAGTTGTTTCTGCTGTAGTCTGTCTGACTGTATTCTACACATTTAGTATTGATGTTTCTATTGTAGTCTGAGGGACTACTTTTTTACAGTATTGTTAATGGTGTAGTCTGAGCGACTGTATTCTGTGCATTTTCAGTTGTATCTATTGTAGGCTGAGTGACAGGTTGTTTCTATTGTAGTCTGTGACTGTACTTTATGTTTTTACTGTGTTGTTTATACGGTTGATGTTATTACTGTAGTCTGAGCGACTGTACTGTGCACATCCTGATTCAAATTGAAATAAAAAATGACATCTCAATATTAAAGATTTTCCTTTTATTTTAGAGTGGAGAAACGAATGGCTCATGATGAATGCAGTGACAGATCAGATAAAGTGACAGCATTACTCCTTAAAACATCTTTAACAACACTAGGATTGTTAGTTTTTACAGTAGTGTTTGGCAGTGATTAGGATTTAAGTGATTAAAACACATGCAGAACTGATTTTCAAGAATGCAGTTCATAGAAAAATGCATATTTTGAATTGTTTGCATGTCTATTTCTTGCCCTCGGCACCCGAGTTTTGTTTCCCTTTAGTTACTTTAAAGATCTCTCAAATGCACTTTAATTTGTTGAACATTATTTCTGAGATATCTCTACAATATTTACAAAAATAAGCTGGCTTTGATAAGGCTATTTTGTTGATGCATTTTCTTTAATAAAAAAGTTGCTCTAAAAAAAGCTGAATATTCAATGTTAGTGGAACAAAAATACAGATGGCGAAAGTTCATTTCATTTACCCTACAATTCAAAATATGATGTTTTTAGAGATCTGCTTCACGAAGAGGTTTAAAGACACCAGGATGAGTAAATGATGGATCAGAGGCACATCTTTGGTTTAGTGAAGTATTTTTCAGTCATGATGATTAAAGGCAATGAGGTCAGGAAGACGAGCATCTGTTACTGTTGGCTTCAGTCATTGAGTTTTACACACTTTTTCCTTTCGGTAGCACCAGGTCTTGTGTAAAAATCACGTTCATCACATTCAGTGTTTCTCTCTCCACATCATACTTTCAAAATGCATCAATTCCTGCTGGTACTTGGTACCACAAAATCCATGGCTATAAGCTGGAATACTTGTGAAGAAACCGGTCATAGGCGTCGTAAATCGCTTGTCTGGAAGTCAACAATCACAGATGAAATTAACATGTTAATGCATTTATTTAAACCGAACAGATCATACAGTTCATTCAGTTGATTACAACCAACATGTCATGATTTAAAGGGACAGTACACCCCAAAATGAAAATTATGTCATCATTTACTTATCCTTTACTTTATGAGTTTTTTCTTCTGTTGAACAGAAATGAAGACATTTTGAAAACAAGCTGTAAACCTGTAACCATTGACTTACATAGTAGGAAAAATGAATACTATGGAAGTCAATGGTTACAGGTTTTTAGCTTTCCCTTAAAATATCTACTTTTGTGTTCAACAGAATAAAGAAACTCATAAAAGTTTGGAACCACTTGAGGGAGAACAAATAGTGAGGATATTTTCATTTTGGGGTGAACTGTCTCTATCTATTACACAGATGTCAAAGCCAGTTCCTGGAGGGCCGCAGCTCTGCACAGTTTAGTTCCAACCCTGCTTCAACACACTTACCTGTAGGTTTCAAACAAGCCTGAAGGACTCAATGGCTGTTTCTCAATATGCTTTCTTCAGCGATCTTGCGTCCTCATGTAACGTCATCATCAACTGCCAAAGTTCAGCTCCAAAACTCAAGAACGGAGGACGCGTGAAAGTTCCCGGATGTGTTCTTGGTATTGAGGACACATCGATGCAGACTTGAGCGCAAAACTCGCTCTAGAAGTCCCAGAAGTCATTGCAGCCGAATAAAGGAGGTGGGATTTTATATAGATATATTATTAGTTCAGATATACAACTTATTTGTCTGAGGAGTTTCTCTAAATGAAACGGTGAAAGTAAACATTAATATAAAAATCTTAATAAAGGCATAAACACATTAAGGGTTTTTATTTGCTGAAATTCCTATTTTTATAAGTTTTATTTATATTGTGCAAAGTATATTTGTAAGGTCTTTATGCATAGTATATATTGTGAAAAGGGGGAAAAACAATAAATCGTTGTATGAATGCTGTAATGTTTAAATAATTTTCTGTTAAAAATGCGTGAAAGTCATGTGACCATCAGGAAGAACGCAGCATCTCAGTTCTCAGAGGACGCGTTCTGTTCTCGTGGTCTCCCGAGTTTGTTCTTCCAAGGTAAATTGGCAAGACCGGTCTCCACAAGAACACGAGTCCGTTTTCAGCGTTCTTGCTATTGAGAAACAGCCAATTAGTTTGATCAGGTGTGTTTAATTAGGGTTGGAACTAAACTGTGCAGAGCTGTGCGGCCCTCCAGGAACTGGCTTTGACACCTGTGATCTATTACTATTGCATACAAAAACACATAAGTGAAGTGAAGTGAAGTGAAGTGAAGTGTAGTGTGGCCAAGTATGGTGTCCCATACTTGGAATTTGTGCTCTGCATTTAACCCATCCAAGTGCACACACACAGTTAGTGAACACACACATACCGTGAACACACACCCGGAGCAGTGGGCAGCCATGCTGCGGCGCCCGGGGAGCAGTTGGGGGGGAACGGTGCCTTGCTCAAGGGACTCACCTCAGTCGTGGTATTGAGGGTGGTGGAGAGTGCTGGTCATTCACTCCCCCCACCCCCAATTCCCGCTGGTACCGAGTATCGAACCAGCAACCTTCGGATCACGAGTCCAACACTCTAACCACCAGGCCACGACTGCCCCCGTATAGATCCAAATAAGTTTGGATCTATACAGTAGCTTCTGCTTACCAAAGCTGCATTTATTTGATAGAAAATATATTACAATTATGAAATATTATTACAATTTAAAATAGCTATTTTATGAGTAAATGTATAGTAAAATGTCATTTATAGATGTGATGTAAAGCTAAATTTTTAGCATCATTACTGCGGTCTTGAGTGTTCATGATCCTTCAGAAATCAGTATGATCTGATGATCAAGAATCATTTCTATTATTAATATTCATGTTGGAAACGGTGTTAAAAAATGATTGTCTTTATTCACTTCTAAGCTTGACTTTTGCACAAAATCTCCTTTTTGTATTTATAACGCAACACATGAATGAATTTGAATGAATAAATCATTGTTTTGAACTGAACCTGTTTAATGAATCTGTTGATATGGTTCATAAAACCATTATAAATTAATAAATATACCATTTTAAATTATTTAATAATTCTACTGGGGTGACACGGTGGCACAGTGGGTCACACGATCGCCGCACAGCAAGAAGGTTGCTGGTTCAAGCCCCGGCTGGGTCAGTTGGCGTGGGTTTCCTCCGGGTGCTCCGGTTTCCCCCACAGTCCAAACACATGCGCTATAGGGGAATTGAATAAGCTAAATTGGCCGTAGTGTATGAGTGTGAATGCAAGAGTGTATGGATGTTTCCCAGTGTTGGTTTGCGGCTGGAAGGGTAAAACATATGCTGTGTAAAACATATGCTGGATAAATTGGCGGTTCATTCCGCTGTGGCGACCCCTGATTAATAAAGGGACTAAGCCGAAAAGAAAATGAATGAATGAATAATAATTCTACTATAAAGAGCTAATAAATTACTCCAGACGACAAGGACCATGTTTATAGTGCATTTTCACAAGGCCTTCACACTATAAATCGCAAAATTATCATTATTGTGATAATAGTATATGTAATATACGTATCGCAGACAAATACATTTATTTTATGCATTGATTATATAAATGTGACCAATCAGATGGGGGCTGTACTATCTTTAGCTCCGCCCTCACCAGTAGTTGCTGTTCTGCTATTGGCTGGAGCGGCTCAAAGCTGAACCCAGAGCTGAAAATAAACACTAGTGGGCGGAGTCGAGATGAGAGAGGAAAATGACAACAGCCAATCAGAGTCAGAATATCTGCATATCAGGTTTTCATTCATTCATAGCGTTTTACAGATTAAATGTTTGCACCTCCATACAGTTTTTAGTCTGAATTAGGATTAATTAGATCTGAAATATACCTTTTACCAGTTTATTTTAATATGATCAAATTAATAAATGACTTCAAATCATAGCTAATAAAAATAGCATTTGTCTAAGGAAAGTTATATAGTGAGAAACATCATCTCAATACTCAACAACAATATTGTAGATCACATATGTTTCCAGTATCGCGCAGCCCTAATTTACACCATTTTGTAATTGCACGGGGGGAAATGAAACCAGAAAAATGGTCTCCTACTGTAATTTAGTAAATATGGCAGAATATTAGCTTATAGACATTATATGCTCACCGAAACAGTCCTTGTTTGAAGAGGTAAGCGCTGATGTGTCCTCCGTTGAGGTAGCGGACCTCGCAGCCGGGCCAGATCTCCTGTAAACTGCGGACTCCAGTGCGGGGAACATATGCGTCTTCCTTTGCCTGGACTATAATGATCAGACTGGGATCTACAGGCGCTGCAAAACAAGGGAATTTGTATAAATGGAAACAAAGAACAAAACTACTGGTAGGCCTGTCACAATAATCAATATATCGTCTTATCGCACAACACACGGACATGACCTCAATCATTTTTAGTGATGCAATATATATATATATATATCGCCCATACATAAAAAACAATTCTAGCAACATTTTAGCTGATTGTGCAACATCTCTATCTCTATTGGAGGCGTCAGTGTCAGTATGGTTAAAAACACTATAGTATATAGACTATAGTATATTTTCATGTGGGTGTCAATAGATCTAGTAGCAGATATCGCAGCCTCTGTTACTCTTTACCTTGCACTTTTGTGTTAACATTTAATATTATTTATTTAGGATATGCCTTCTGACTTCAATCCCTGATTATTAAACTGTTAAAATGACTATAATTAAATGAAATATTCTTAAGTATAAAATATGATGTGTTCTTTGGAAGAGTATACTTGCATTGTGATGATGTTATATTGTCATCCTGGCATTATATAATGTGTGGCATAAAATGGCCTTAAAATGACAATAATATCGTTTATCGCAATATATTTTGGTGCAATATATTAGACGTCACTTAGAGGTTTTTGCATTTGAACTCTTCACATGTAGTTTTGTATTTTGTTTTCCTTTAATAATAAAAACCTTCATTTCAAAACTGCATGATTGTTTACTTGTGTTATCTTTGAATATTTTTTTTTATTTGTTTGATGATCTGAAACATGGTGTCACAGTGGCGCAGTGGGTAGCACGATCACCTCACAGCAAGAAGGTCGCTGGTTCAAGCCTCAGCTGGAACTTTTCTGTGTGGAGTTTGGATGTCTCCCCGTGTTGGCGTGGGTTTCCTCCGGGTGCTCCGGTTTCCCCCACAGTCCAAACACATGCTATAGGTGAATTGGGTAAGCTAAAATTTCCGTGGTGTATGTGTGTGAATGAGTGTGTATGGGTGTTTCCCAGTGGTGGGTTGCAGCTGGAAGGGCATCTGCTGTGTAAAACATAAGTTGGCGGTTCATTCCGCTGTGGCGACCCCTGATTAATAAAGTGACTAAGCCGAAAAGAGAATGAATGAATGAATGATCTGAAACATTAAAGTGTGACAAACATGCATTTATATAATGGTTGACAGTTCACAGTACTGGGCTTCTGCTAGGGCTGCTAGATTATGGGAAAAATAATCATAATCAATTATTTTGATCAATATTTGCTTTTATATACAATCCAGCTTTTATATATAATTATATACACAATCAAAAAAAAATAATAATTATATATATATATATATAAAATAACAACCTTGCTGCAAAAACAATGCAAGAAACTGAAAGGATCAAACACAGAAAATGTTTCTTAAAGCGAAAGTTCACCCAAAATTTTACATTCTGCCATAATTTACGCATCTTATTTCAAACCTGTAGATTTATTATAGAAAACTAAAGGATATTTTCTAAAGAATGTTGGACATCAGTATCCATTGACTCCCATGGTATTTGTTATTCCTAATATAAGTGTAAATGACTACAGAGTTTCAACGTTCTTCAAAATATCTTCATTTTGAAACTCTTGAGGATGAGTAAATGCTGAGTAAACGTTCATTTCTGGCTGAGCTGTCTCTTTAAGCCAAACCACATCAGAGATAAAAGCAGGTGTGTACCTGAAAAGTTGGCGATGTGTGTGCATTCGTCCATAACGCCCTTCATGAAGCAGAGAGACTCGCGCTGGAGCGACTGCCGCTGTCCCGATCCGCAGGCAATGCTCTTGGCGTGTAGCATGTCTAAATGTGGAGCGCTGCTGCTAACGGCGGACAGCATCTGATCCAGACCGTCCCGCTCCCGCCGACCCAGCAGCACAGACGAGTCTGAAACAAGGAGACTTTAGTCAAACAAAACTGGTAGTCAAAACACAATTTCATTACCTGAAATAACATTAAATATTCACAATGAACAGGATTCCCACTCTAAGCCAAACGTCAAAATCTTTTCCCGCACCTTCACTGACTAAACAGCAGAATTGTCATTTAAAGGGACAGTTCACCCAAAAATAAAAATCCTGTCATTTACTCAACCTTCGCTTGTAACAAACTTGTCTGACTTTCTGAAAAACTAACTGAAATAAAATAATAATTACCAAAAGATATTCATTCATTCATTCATTTTCCTTCAGCTTAGTCCCTTTATTCATCAGGGGTCGCGGAATGAACCGCCAACTTATCCAGCATATGTTTTACACAGCGAATGCCCTTCCAGCTGCAACCTGCAACCCATCACTGGGAAACATCTATACACACTCATAGACTACAGCCAATTTAGCTCATCCAATTCACCTATATCGCATGTGTGTTTGGACTGTGGGGGAAACCGGAGCACCCGGAGGAAACCCACGCCAACACGGGGAGAACATGCACATCGAAACGCCAACTGACACAGCCGGGACTCAAACCAGCGACCTTCTTTACCGCACTGCCCCAAAAGATAATAATGGTTTTCAGAATTAATAAGCACCCATTCTGAGACTGAAATCTGTACCTGTAGATGCGCATTTACAGACAAACACATCAGTCAAGAGCAGGATTATATACACAAACATATTTTCTCTATTTTTATTTTTTTAAGTTGCATTTGTGTGGTTTTGTTTTCAGTATTTTATATCAAGAGTTTTGCACGAGAGCTCAAGTAAACTGTGCAAAAACTAAACTTTACACTGTATGTGTTCAGTTTACTCTGATAAACTAAAATGACTAAAACTGAAAATATATAAAAACAAAACAAAGAAATGTGTTCACGAAATAAAAACTAAACTAAAACTACCAAAAACCATGAACTGAAACATTAAAATAGTATCAAAATAACAAATGTACGTTCATCCTGATAACTTTAAACAAACATGTAAAAAGTAATTGGCCACATTTTACAATAAGGTTTCAGTTAATGTTAGTGAATGTATTTACTAACATGAACAATACTTGTACAGCATTTATTATTCATAACCCAAACAATTACTAATGCTTTATTAATATCCAAATTCAATGCTCGTTAACATTAGTTAATGCACGGAGTTAACATGAAATAACAATTAACGACTGTATTTTCATTAACTAACATTAACAAATACTGTAATAAATGTATGGTTCATTAGTAAATGCATTAACTAACATTTTAACAAATACAACCTTGTTGTAAAGTGTTACCAACTAATTAAAAAATGCAAAACTATAAAAACCTTGATCTGAAGCGGGACGTCCAGAATAGGAGGAGCGCAGCGCCACCTGCTGCCCGCTCTGCAGAAGCTCGTGGGTCAGATCCAGACCATCAAAACTACCTGGAGCATTTTTCACAAACTCCTGCCCCATGCGGAAAGAGTCTGTCTGAAACACAAGGGCACGTCAGTGATAATGTTGCACCTTCGACATATCATTTCACTGTCTGGGACCTTCAGTGTTTGTGCAGTGCTGGATCAAGCACACAAATCAGGCATTTGATACTCAAATAAATGCGCTGACCCCTCACAGATCTCTCTTTTACATTAATATTTTCTACAGGATGCTCTACAATAATATATTTGTGCATATACATTAGTACCATATCATATAATATTTTTTTTATTTAACGTCAGCAACACTGGCACAAACATTTCATCAATAAATACACAATTAAATATCACAAACAAATCATAAATTAGATAAGATTTTTAACTTTAACACATGATAAAAATAGTAGAACATTTCCTGGTGACACTCTGCTGAATATCTCCTTGAGTGAGTTAATTTCATTAAAAACCCTTCTGCAGTCATTAAAAGCAGGGCAGTCTAATAGAAAGTGTTTTACAGTAACAGGAATTTTGCAGAACAAACATTAGCTATGTTTCCATCCAAAAATGCGAATTAAATGTATGCGCATAACAGGAATATTGCATAAAAGATGTGCAAATAAAGCAGCGTTTCCATCCAACGAGTCAAAGAGAACAAAATAGTCCTGATTATCTGGCGCCATATATCAAAAGTAAAAACGGACATTGCTGCAGTTGGAGAAGCTGTGCGAGTCTTTTCCTTATTTAATAAATGACCTGCGGCTCAGACGACGATGCAGACACGCAGTGAATGTGTGGTGAAGACGTTAGACGCAAAGCACAGACGCTCTTAACAGTTCTGGAGGTCATTAATAATATAATTACACTAATACTAAAACGGTTACGGCGTTTTAGAATGACCAAAACAACATTTCAGATGTTTTACAGTGTGCTCAGCCGGCCGGTTTGTCCATTCACACACATTTTTATCATCCCATGATCTCTTATAACAAAATCAAAGACTTTTTTTAATGCGCATACTGGAATTTGTTCAGTAAAAGTGTTTCCATCGTAGTTTATGCGCATCTTTTCTTATCGAATAAAAGGTTTATCCTACTCAGTTATGAGCATGTTTTTTTATGCGCATTTTTTAAATTAATGTGCATCTTTGCGCTTCCATCAATCAATTTTTTTATGCGCAGATCCAAAATGCACATAAAAATAGGTGGTTGGAAACGCAGCTACAGAGTGGAATCTTTAAGCAAAAAAAACCAGTCTTCCACCTTAGCCACCTTCCACCTTAGCAGCAACCTAGAAACCCATCAGAACACCTTAGCAACCACTCAGAACACATTAGCAACACATCAGAACAAATTAGGCAACACCCTAGCAACCACTCACAACACATCATGACACTATAGCAACCACTCACTTCCACATAAAATCCAGTCTTAAAATGTATTCAAATTACACTCAAATAAATATGTTGTGGGAAAATATTAAATAATATTGTGATAAAAAAGGAAAAATCAAAAGAAACATTAAAAAATATCAAATTTAGGTGAAATTTTGTAGTTTGTAACATCTTATTGCAATAACTTGTTTTTGGGATTATTTTTATTCCTAATGTTTTGATGGGGCGGCACGGTGGCTCAGTGTAACTAACCTGTATATTATTCAGTCACAAGACTGTGCCAAACAGTCAAAAAGCGAGGCCTGGCAAACGAGCAGACACATAAGAATGTTGAAGTAAACACATAGATGTGAACGTATTCACTGACAATCAAGATGATTCTCAGTGCCCGAATGAGTCTGTGTTATTCAGCGGTTGTTATCTGGGATTAATACACCTTGAAATGCCACGAATGACCAATCAGAGTCGAGAATTCCAGACAGTTGTGTAATAAATCAGTAAAACACCTACCCCGCAATACTCCAGCATGCTGATGATTTCTTCCTCATAGACGGTGTGTGTGGCGTACTGTTTCTCCAGCTCTCTCCAGTTCACCGCTCGACTTAAAACACCCTGAACAAAACGGATCATTGTAGGTGCAATCAATAAATCCAGGGTTCACGCACACTTTTTTACTACGGAAATTCCAGGACTTTTCCAAGACTTTCAGATAAATATTCATGACCTAACGTTTCATGTAATGTCTACATACAGATTACCAGGTAAATAAGAAAAAAAAACGCACGTTCACATTTATTACAGCATATCAAAAAACATGTGAAAATCTATGTAGTTTATATTTATAAGTATATCTGTAAAATAGTTTTAGAAAGTATCTTGCTGCCTGTGTGAACATTTTAGAAATGTTGGCCTGTGTTTTCACAAGACTTATAAGAATAGTACAAATTAGCTTTTGCTACTGTACCCACAGTATCTTCCCTCTGTAGTTAGAGATTGTTTCTAGACACCACACTCAAAATGTTGCTTGAATTATGGTGAAAGCGAGTGAAAGGGAGGCGAAGCTGAAACTGCGATCTGCTTTTTACCCCACACAGAGAACGTCACATGAAGAGATGGCCAGCGCGATTGTATTTAAATTTTACACAATATTATCATCGCAAATATAGTCAAGTACACAGATATTTGTTAAACAAATTTCCATGACTTTTCAAAAAAAATTTGGGTTTATTTATTATGGCCTGGAAAATGCCTTGTCAAAATTCCATGACTTTTCCAGGTCCGTATTAATCCTGTAAATCAGTGTTTCTCAACCACGTTCCTGGCGGACCACCAGCACTACATGTTTTGGACGTCTCCTTTGTCTGTCACACCCGTTATAGGTCTTTCAGTCTCTGCTAATGAGCTGATGATCTGATTCAGGTGTGTTTGATTAAGGAAACA
>CAIGQV010016735.1:974693-986381 GCA_903798115.1 Danio jaintianensis
ATATAAGCTAAACTAAATAGATGTTGCGTGTTTTACGATATGCTGTATTAAATTTGAACATGCATTGTTTTTCTTTTACCACGCATATGTAGACATTGCATGAAACATTAGGTCATGAACATTTACTTGAAAGAAGTGTGCCTGTTTTAAAAGACAACGATTATTAGGAATGTAAATAAAAATCTGAGGACTTGATGCATCTTTGTGCTGTGTTTTCCTCATGCCGACAGATGGCAGTAATGTTCCGTCTAAAGACAGGAAGAAAACTGAAAACAGCCTTCACAGACATCTCACTAATCTGATTTTAGCAGCTGAGAAAGAAAAACATACTTAGTGTACTAATGCATCAACGCACAACACAAAATCCTATTTAAATACGTCTGCTGAAAAATAAGCAAATATAAAATCAGCGAGTGACAGATATTAAAACTGAATATAGAACATTTACAGGTTTCACGTTTCTTTTGCGAGCTAATTTGGTCGACAAATAACGCAAACTGAAGACACAGGCAGAAACATCTATTCAAAGTATTATAAATTCTTTACCAAATGCTCGAAAACTCGTTATTTTTTATTTTTCTTTATTGCATAACAAGAACAATAGCATACACAAAATTGAGGAATACAAAGCTTACATTTTTTTCCACATCAAAGGAACAAATCAATAGAGAATAAAAAATAAAATTAAATAAAATTGCAGGGGATATATAAATTACAAAAAATTTGCATACAAAATTGCATACATTCTTATAGCTTTTTTATTTTTAATGTCTTTTAGGGTTTCGATATAATGCTTAAGATCAATTTTAAACAAATAAATGTTAGGTTTATCATTGGACCATTTTTGTTTGTGTATATGCTACTTCCCATATATAATCATTAAATTAATAAACAAATTTTGCTCAAGTTTTATTATTATTATTGTATATCAAAAAAATATCTGCACAAGAAAACTGAATTTTTAATTTTGTAAGTTTAAATATAAGATATTCAACATCAAACCAAAACATTTGGGCATATGTGCATTCAAAACACAGGTGTTTTATCGATTCCTCGATCCTCTAATTCACAAAAAGTGCACGCAGATTCCATGTCTCTAAAGAATTTTTTAACAATTAGTTTCACTGGATAAATTAAATGAATTAGTTTATATGTCACTTCTTTAACTTTATTAGTGAGACAGTATTTACTAGGTAAGTTCCAAACTTTTTTCCACTCAATCTGCGTAAATCAGGAATTACAAAAAGGTTTGCATTTAGGCAACAATGCGGTTCTGCATAACTTTTTAATGTAAAAGTTATGAAATTTATTGTCTATAATTTTCACACCATTGATACTTAACTGATTAGTATGTAAAAGATTGGATTTAGAAGACATATTACCAGATAAGAGCTGAACAAGTCCAGTAGGAATTGCATCAAATACTATTGCAAATACTTTAGCAGTTATGAGGATCTAATTGTAATAATTGAGAAATTCACAATAATTAAAAAGTTGTCCATTACTTTTGAATAACTGTCTCACCAATATAATATCATTATTGTACCAATTTCTATAAAATAAGGATTTATTTTTAAAGGTTATACACTTGTTGTTCCATATCACTGATTTATGTGGAGGAAATTATGCTTATAAGTGATCATCCATAGTAAGCATACTTGTTTATGAAAAGAGGAAAGTTTTATCGGCACCTTGTTAATATCAAAATTACACCTCAAAAAAAATTCTAAACCCCCCACCTGGTCAAAAACTAATTCAGGGATGATACTCCAAATTTTGCCTTTAGAATTCAGGTAATTCTCAATCGATTTATTTGTTTCAAGAGTTCGCCCTTAGCTGATGGTTGATTATAAAGCGTGTTTGGCATGCTGTCCCGGGAGAGAGCCCTGAGCTCATGAGATCCTCGAGCCCGGGGCTCCCTCCCGTTGCAGGTTGAGAGGGGAGTTTGAGCTCAGGTAGGTCTCGAGAACTCCCCTGCTGATAAAGGTGAATTCGAATTATGAATAATTATGGAGAGAAATTGCTGAATTAATCGCTCGTCTATGGTGTCGATTTGGTTGGTCGATTTACTTATGTTACATGTTTTTGATCTGTGGGAGGAAACCGGAGAGCCCGGGGAAAACCCACACAAACACGGGGAGAACATGCAACCTCCACACAGAAATGTCAACTTTGTCAAGGTAAAGGCTTGAGCAAGTGACATTCTTGCTGTGAGGCAACAGTGCTAACCACTGGGCCTCCGTGCTGCCCTGTCGAGGAAAGGGGAGGAGTAGGGGTGGAAGGGGGGATTCTTCAAGACGAAGATGGCTAAGGTAAGATACTATGGTTATTTATAGTGATTTAGGAATCATCTGATTGGTGGATCATGCATTAGCTAATGCGGGACCAGCTGCTATCAATCATAAGCATGTGCTCCTCTCGAAATTAGTTTATGAATAAACTTCACAAAGACACAATGCTCGAAAACTCAGTGGCACTTCATTGACCTCTGCCCATGACATCATGTGTTTGAACAGCACGCAAAATGTCTCAACAACGCACGCGCCTGTAGTTCACGTCGAGATTAAGTTGACTCGTCTTCAAAACTCAAGAAAATTACATTATAATTACCTCAAATCAAAATGCCCTCCTTAATTCAGATGAACTACTTAATCGTTTGTGTCAAGAGGGAAAAGAATAGTTATTTAGAGTAAACAGAACCACGATAGTGTTTTTGAACCATAGTGTAGTACATATTATAGTAATGTACTTGAATTTATGTTGCTATGGTAACACAACAACTACAGTAATGAGAACAAAAAAAGACCCAATACTGTAGTTTTCTACAACTATAGGGTATGTTATACAATACAGCACAGTTTACTGTAGTAAAAACTAAAGTATACTGCACTATTTATTACAGTTTATTAGTTCACCATTTAACAGTACACTATGCTGGAGTATTCATTAGCAAAGAGTTGTAAATAAATACTTAAATATTTGCAGTATAGTATACACTTTACTATTGTACACTTCAAAAATGCTGAGTTGTTTTAACCCAACGTTGAGTTAACCTTCTCAATTCAATTTAAATTACTTTTTTGTCCATATATGACATATATTTACAATACGAATGTTAGTGTATGGTTCAAAAATAGACTTTTTTTCATGGGTGAACTTGTAATCAAAGCATAAAATTGTAGATTTCATGAACATAAAGTGAAGTTAAGTCACTTTTATTTAATTTATAGCCTCTAACTAAACAAGGCAAGGTGACAGTGGCAAGAACCGAAACTTCACAGACAAAATAAAGCAAAAATAAGCACAGGAGTGCACTTGATCATGATTATTCCTCACAACTGAGGAGGCTATAGGGGAGAGCGGGGCACAAAGTAACACTTTTTGGTTTTGGCCAAATAATGAGCAAAGTAATGGGGTTAGACAAACCCTATTTTTTTTACCAAACAAAACACAAGCCTCTCCTACAAATGAGTGCTGACAGTATGATCGCCGGACCTATGGTTTCTGTGCAGTATTGCCAAAAGTGCCAGGATTAAAAGCGTTACTATTTACCCCACCAGTGGGGCAAGATGTAACAGACAGAGGGTTAGTGGTAACACATGCTTATAAAGTCAGATTTCACACAATTAATTTAAATTCAGTTTACTTTAAATAGTATCTATATTTCCTCAGTACTTGGCTCAATTGTTTTTAATTCTACATGGCACAGTATGTTTATTTATTGGATAAACACATTTGAATTTATTTGCATTTTTATCCATTATTATACAATGCATTTATTTGCATTATTAGCAATAAAATTATTTCTTTTCTATGAAAAAAAATGTCTATTAAAAAACATTTTAATATAAAAATTTCTTAACATCACACTCAAAATTCAACAATTATTGTGCTGGTTTAATTGGTGTCCAACAGTGTGTGGCTTATTTATAACACCCTGTTGCAACTAACCCCGCTGTGTCGTGTTTTCCCCAAAACTGGCCAGCAGTCGCTGTGTGTTTTTTACATCTTTCAAAATGTTTCCAGCGTCACGGTGGCGCAGTGGGTAGCACGTTCGCCTCACAGCAAGAAGGTCGCTGGTTCGAGCCTCGGCTGGGTCAGTTGGCGTTTCTGTGTGGAGTTTGCATGTTCTCCCCGTGTTGGCGTGGGTTTCCTAAATTGTCCGTAGTGTATGTGTGTGAATGAGTGTGTGTGGATGTTTCCCAGTGATGGGTTGCAGCTGGAAGGGCATCCGCTGCGTAAAACATATGCTGGATAAGTTGGCGGTTCATTCCGCTGTGGCGACCCCGGATTAATAAAGGGACTAAGCCGAAAAGAAAATGAATGAATGAAAATGTTTCCATCTTTTAGTCTAGAAGACGGTCGTCACAACAGTATAAGATTTCACATACACACTTTCACAGATTTGTTTTTAATAAAAACAATCGACTGTAAAAAATACTGTTATGCTGCAGAAATGGATTCTCCTCTGTTTCTCATCCAAATTTCGCAGAAGTTTTTCAATAATTGGCAGGTCGTCTGCCGACACTGTGGTGAAAACCTTGGAAGCATGCCATCGGTTAACCCTGAGCAAATACCTTAAAACTCTGTGTTACATTTTACCCTGCGTTACTTTGTACCCCGCGCTCCCCTATAGACTACAAACTATATATTCTAAAAAAGGCTGGGTTGTGTTAACCCAATATTGGGTTAATTTTTAAAAATGCATTTTTAACCCAACTATTTGGTTTCTCCATATTTGACCCAGCATTGGGTTAAAACAACCCAGCATTTTTAGAGTGCAGCACAGAAATAAATGACAGTTTTTCTTTTCTTTTTTTTATTTAAGCTGCAGTTTGTGAATTGCTTTATATCATAGTGAATATATGTTTTCATTGGGTTAACTTTCTCAAATAAATTTAAGTGAAGTTTATTTATAAACAAATTTTGAGAGGAGCATGAGATTATGATTGAACACGGCTGGTCCCGCATTAACCAACGCATGATTCACCAGTCAGATGATTCCTAACTCGCTATAAATAACCAGTTTCTCACCTTGAAGAATCCCCCCTTCCACCCCTACTCCTCCACCTTTCCCTCTATAGGGCGGCACGGTGGCCCAGTGGTTAGCACTGTTGCCTCACAGCAAGAACGTCACTGGTTCAAATCCTTAACAGGCCAGCTGTCATTTCTGTGTGGAGTTTACATGTTCTTCCCGTGCTCTCGTGGGTTTCCCCCGGGTTCTCCAGTTTCCTCCCACAGTCCAAAAAACATGTGTCATAAGTGAATTGATCAATCTAAATGCGTAAAACATATGCTGGATAAGTTGGCGGTTCATTCCGCTGTGGCGACCCCAGATTAATAAAGGGACTAAGCTGAAAAGAAAATGAATGAATGAATGAATGGGTCAAATGTGGACAAACATGACTGTTGGTTTGAAAAATGTAACTTAAATTTAATATTAAAAATTGGGTTTGTCCAACATTGGATCAAAACAATCCATCATTTTTAGAGTGTGTGGTTTTCCACAGAAATTAATAAATAAATAAATAAATATCTTTTTTTTTTTTACATTTAAATTTTACATAAATGCTGGGTTGTGTAAACCCAATGTTGTGTTAATTAGCTTTTTCATTTTAATTTACATTTTTAACCCAACTTTTGGGTTTCTCCATATGTGACCCAGCATTGGGTTAAAATAACCCAGCATCTTTTTAAAAGTGTAGCTTACAGAAATAAAACATCATTCAGTTTTACATCTTTTTATACTGCAGTTTGTTAATTGGTTAACTGGGTCGTGTTAACCCAACATTGGGTTTTTAACATTTTTAACCCAACTGTTAGGTGGCACGGTGACTCAGTGGTTAGCACTGTGGCCTCACAGCAAGAAGGTTGCTGGTTCGAGTCCCGGCTGGGTCAGTTGGTGTTTCTGTGTGGAGTTTGCATGTTCTCCCTGTGTTGGCGTGGGTTTCCTCCGGGTGCTCCGGTTTCCCCCACAGTCCAAACACATGCGCTATAGGGGAATTGATTAACTAAATTGTCCGTAGTGTATGAGTGTGTGTGTGAATGAGTGTGTATGGATCTTTCCCAGTACTGGGTTGCAGCTGGAAAGGCATCCGCTGTGTAAAGCATATGCTGGATAAGTTGCCGGTTCATTCCACTGTGGCGACCCCTGATGAATAAAGGCACTAAGCCGAAGGAAAATGAATGAATGAATGAAAACTGTCGTTTGTTAATCGGTGTGAATGCATGTTTCTGACAGTTACCGGATGGTTTTTATTAAATCAACAGAGGGCAGTAGTGCTCCATTTTCCTGTCAATTTCCTCCTTCCTTCATTCTGGTCTTTTTTCTCCTCCTCATTGCCCTCAGTAACCCGAGTGATTAAACTGATGGCGGGAGAAATGTCATGGCGTCAGACTCTCAGTGTTGCACACATGCTCCCGTCTGTCCACTTCTTGCTGCATTTGTCTTCATTTCTGTGTGGTTAGTTAGTAGCTTAACCTCGTTACTTCACCTGTTCTGCCGAATTCACACAGGCGGTGCAATTAGCACTAATGCAAACTAATTCAACACCAAATGAAGCTTGATTCCGTGTTTCCCAGTGATTTACTTAAGGGAGAAGATATATTTCAGTTAAGTCATGCAGCAATAGATGCGTTTCTCATAATTGAGACATTATAAGTAGAGATTTAACAATCAAGTCGGAGGAGGTTTCAATTATTGGAGGCACTCTTTTAATTGTTTATTGTGTATTAACCGCTCGTGTCCTCTGGGAAATGTCTATAATGAAAGTCAAATTTAATGCTTTTCTCCATCTTCACTGTATTTGATGGAGAGGAAGGTGAAGCGTCTGTAAACTGCATGTCTTTCAGCGTTATTTGTCCGCCATTTTTTTGCTTATCGCGGTGACATCACTAATCAATAACTCCTGTTCCGAGGGGAAAGTCAACAAAAAGGCTGCTGATTAAATCAGCCACGGGCTCATTTCAAGGTCCTGATGGGATGAGAAAACACCAGGTTGGATGCACAAGCGCTGTTCATTGACATTCTGTGGATTTACTCAGATTTAGGATTCAGATTTCTTCAACACATTTCTAAATATATTAACTAATGTCTAATAGCTGATTTGTTTTCTCTTTGCCATGATGACAGCACATAATATTAGACTAGATATTCTTCAAGACACTAGTATTCAGCTTAAAGTGACATTTAAAGGCTTAACTAGGGTAATTAGGGTAAAGTTAGGGTAATTAGGCAAGTCATTGTATAACAGTGGTTTGTTCTGGAGACAATCCAAAACTAATATTGCTGAAGGGGGCGAATAATATTGACCTTAAAATGGCTTTAAAACAATTAAGAACTGCTTTTATTCTAGCCGAAATAAAACAAATAAGACTTTCTCCAGAAGAAAAAATATTAGAGGAAATACTGTGGGAAATTCCTTGCTCCATTAAATATCACAGGAGGGCTATTAATGTGTCCCTCAATGTATTTAAAAACATTGGTATCATATTGCATGAAAATGAATGCAAACGTATGTATTTAGTTTATTTAGAGTGCTGGTTGTTTGTCAGAATGTGGATGTTTCTGTAGTCCTCCTGTTTGTTTAGCGTGCTCCTCTTTGTCCTGATGGGTCTGTGTGTGTTTTCTCCTGGCTGTCGGAGCAAAACTGAAGGCGTTTCTGCCCTCGGGAAGGTTCTGGTTCAGGAGAGATGATTCTCTGATCGCTCAACCATTGCTTATATGTAAGTTATGGCCAAATGGATCACAGGGACTCATAAAGGCTTTCAGGAGTTCCTCTGTTTCTGCAGCCTGTATGTTTTGTCTCTTGTTTTGGTGCTTCAGTTCCTTAAAAGACCTTAAAGTTGTAACCTAGTATGCAAAAATCACTTTTATAAGGGGTTTAAACACAGTAACAGTGTGTGAATATAACCTTCTTATGGTAAAAAGGCATTCATTGTATTTTTTATAATCAGACTTGATAAAAACAGTCTGCAGAAACACTTTGATTGACATTCTCCCTTTGTACGTGTCATCAGAGGGGGAAAGCCCCGCACACTAGTGCCCATCTCTCCCTCATTAGCATAAACAGCAGCCCTGAGTGAGAAGCAGCCGTCTGTCCATTATCCATTAGAGTGTTTGAGCTGCTGAAGATAATGTCAACATAGACTAAGAGGATTATAGATGTGGAGTTTTACATGAAGCACAGATGAACAGCGACAGGAGTCTCCATAGACTGACAGAAGCATGAAGCACACATGCAGACCTGACCAGCACTGAGAACACAGCTAGTGCTGTTTTACATCTGTCGCTATGCTGATGCACAGGCGTTTGGAGCTCCGCCCTCTTCTGAAAAGAGTACAATCTCATTTGAATTTAAAGCGACAGTCACCAAAACGCCACAATTAGGATCAAAGCCTAAAAGGGTCAGTTTCAGAGAGGTAGAAAACATTATCTGTGTGCTATTCTGAGCTCAAACGCAAACACACACACTCTAGAGACAGCAGAGACGCATTTTACATCTTGTAAAGGCATAATAGAGCTTCTTTAATTTAAAATGATGTAATAACACACGTTTCATGCACCTACTATAGTAATTGGAATGAATTATGCATAATTACACACACACACACACACACACACACACACACACACACACACACACACACACACACATTTATATGAACATAATAAACACAGTAAATAGTAGTAAATAATAATAAATCAGAATAAACTGCACATTTAACAATCAATATTTTAGGATAAAATATTAATAATAAATGATAATCAGTATATTTACAATGATTAATTTATAACCATCTAGAAGTGTGTGTGTGTTCTCTCTCTCTGGCCATGCGAGGGCTTCTGAAGGGCACGCGTGTATCTGTGCCGCAGGGGGAGATGCTGAAGAACATCCCACTCCTCTGTCACTCGCTGACGGTAATTAATATCCTCCGTTAAATACAGACGCTGTAAATCATAACAGAGCCATTATATCTGTGGGACGCTCCATGCATCAGCTGCAGACTTTGACTCATGAGTCTTTGATCAGCTGACCCGGGTTAAGTACATGTTTGATGAGTGTAAATATAGCTACACACACACACATTGGTATTGGTGGTTTACAGGGACTCTCCATTGGCCCTACCCCTAAACCCAACCCTCACTAGAAACCTGCGGCAAAATTTGAATGTGAAAATACACAATTACATATGATTTTTGAGCATTTTGAATTTAGCATTTTGAAGGACACAATACATGTCCTCGTAGACCACCGTAATAGAGTACAACTAGCTTATACCTATGCCATTATATGAAAAACTGTCCTTGTAAAGCACCAAAACCCTTATGCACACACACACACACACACACACACACACACACACACACACACACACACACACACACACACACACACACACACACGTTAGTATTGGTGGTTTACAGGGACTCTCCATTGGCATAATGTATTTTATTCAGTAAAAACCGCTTATTATATGGCCCTAACTTACTCTGATTGTATTGCGATTTGCATAGCATTTCGACTGATTTGAATATTCACGTATTTGAATATTTAGTTTGTGATAAAACATTTGAAGGAAACAGCAAAATGAGCAGAAAATACAGAAGAAACATTTCAAATGACAGTGATTTCTCTACATAGACTCATAAACTCCTAACTTACTCCAATTGTATCGTGATTTGTTTTTGCATTTCAACTCATTTGAATATTCAAATTTCTCAATATTTATTTTGTGATAAAACATTTGAAAGAAATGCCAAAATGAGCTGAAAATACAGCATAAACTTTTCAAATGACAGTGATTTCTCTACATAGATTCATAAATATAAACTCCTAACTTACTCCAATTGTATCGTGATTTATTTTGCATCTCAACTGATTTACATATTTATATATTTGTATATATATTCATATATATTTGAGTGCTTTTCGGCCAGTTACATCCCTATCTTTCACGAACAGTTTCACTCAGATGCACGGCACATTTGGAAAGAAATACAGATGCATCTCCTGTTTTATTCCAACTTTAAAACAAACTTTTCTTTTCAGTATGCATACAGATGGCAGTGTAAGTAGGGGTGGCAGGGAGTGAAGTATAGCTCAGGAGTCACCCGCCAGGTCACAATTCATTTCCAATGAAAGTTGTAGGCGGATCGGAGAGTGGGCTCAATCCCATAAAATTGCTGCGAATGAGCAAAAGAAAAGTGGAGTGGTGTCTGAGACCTGTGTGTTGGAAAACACACCGATCCGCCCCGCGCACGATGGATGACGCTGGGAGATCGGCACACACTGCACACTTGAATCAGTTTACAGCTCTTCTCAATCGCTTTACTCATTTTTATTTAAAACAGAAAAGTGTAATTGTCACAACTGTTTTATACTCTGTTTCAACAACGAAATCTGATTTATGGCAACATATGCAAGTTCATATTTGGATTTTACATATATAAAAATGACAAATTACAAATATGTAAATATATATGCAAGTATTCATTCATTTTCCTTCGGCTTAGTCTCTGATTTTTCAGAGGTCACCACATTGGAATGAACCGCCAACTATTCCGGCATATGTTTTACACAGCGGATGCCCTTCCAGCTGCAACCCAGTACTGGGAAACCCCCACACACACTCATTCACACACAAACACACACACTCAAACACTACAGCCAATTTAGTGCATCAATTCCCCTATAGCACATGTGTTTGGACTGAGAGGAAACCCACGCCAACACGGGGAGAACATGCAAACTCCACACAGAAACGCCAACTGACCCAGCCGGGACTTGAACCAGCGACGTTCTTGCTGTGAGGCAACAGTGATAACCCCTGAGCCACCGAGCCGCCATAGTCAAATATATTTGCTATAATTTTTTTTACATGTTTAAAAAAAATTTAATATCAAAATAAATGTTGCATGTATGACATATATTTTCCATATGTGAAAATCCTTTCTATGTCATAAATATATTTAGCATATATTTCCATGTGTCAGTTATATCTATATGGGCTGCATGTCTGCAAAACCTTACTATACATTCTATAGATGTTTCAAAACTGAATTTTGTGTCAGTAAATATAAACCTTTTATTAGAACACCACCGCAATCATCACAATCATAATTGATTTCAAAACTCAAGGCACTTAAGTTGAACCAATAATCAGTGTACATTAATACACGGTTTTGTTTTGGTAATTTTTAATATTAAAACTTGCTCATCTACTTCCACTCTGGAATAGCAGTCGCTCTCTGATGACTCTGATTGGACCAGAAATGCTTAGCCACGCCCCTCCAACCATTAGTTTGCTACAGGTGAAAGATTAAAGGCGGAGCTCAAAAATAAACCCGCCTCCTACTCAATAACGATCACTCTGATTAGACCAAAAATGCTTAGCCACGCCCCTCCAACCATTAGTTTGCTACAGGTGAAAGATAAAAGGCGGAGCTCAAAAATAAACCCGCCTCCTACTCAATACTGATGACTCTGATTGGACCAAAAATGCTTAGCCATGCCCCTCTAGCCGTTAGGTTGATGCAAGTGAAAGATTAAAGGCGGAGCTAAAAAATAAACCCGCCTCCTACTCCATACTGATGACTCTGATTGGACCAAAAATACTTAGCCACGCCCTTCTAGCCGTTAGGTTGATGCAAGTGAAAGATTGAAGGCGGAGCTCAAAAATAAAACC
>CAIGQV010016735.1:1029919-1050005 GCA_903798115.1 Danio jaintianensis
AAACTAGCCTAGAGTGCCATCTGCTGTTAAACACTAGCCTAGAGCACTGTCTGCTGTTAAAAACTAGCCTAGAGGTCCGTCTGCTTTTAAAACTAGCCTAAAGAGTAGCCTAGAGTGCTGTCTGCTTTTTCAAAATTAGCCTAGAGCACCGTCTGCTGTTAAACACTAGTCTAGAGCGACATCTGCTGTTAAAAACTAGTCTAGAGCACCGTCTGCTGTTAAAAACTAGTCTAGAGCGACATCTGCTGTTAAAAACTAGTCTAGAATGGCATCTGCTGTTCTAAACTAGCCTAAAGTGCAGCCTAGAGCGCCGTAAAAAGCTTAGAACTGATTCAAGCAAGAATAGCCATGCATTTTGAAAATCTTGGAACTGATGCAGAATCAATTTCTCCAATAATTTTTTCCACAGCTCTAATAAATACCGGTCACTGCTTTGCTAAAGTAACCCCACCCTCATCAAAAATACAAAAAAATAAGTATAGACATGCTGAAGGAAAATGTTTTATTAGGCCAAAAGAATGAACTTGCCCTTCCTCACCTCATGTAATGGTTCAACCGGCACAGTCAAAAGCTTGATGGTGGGTTAATGAAATCTCCAAATTTCCCCTTTGAGAAAAGAGTGTATTGATTGGAGGCTGCCGGAGCAATCCAATATCTCCATGGTGATCAGATTAATCATTTCGGCGTGCACTTTAAATATTGGGTGGATGTGGTTATGAAATATCATATCTGTGATGATACATAAAACAGCCGACTTTGCCACCTTATACCCCGTAATAATGCTTCACTGTCACAACAAATGCAAGCGTGGTGAGAAATTAATATTATGAGGGTTTTGTCAAGTCGCTGTGTGTATGAATGCAGGGTATTATTGCAGCTTCTTTTATGTCCTCCTCTATATCGATACACGTGTAATCAATAAAAGCACTTCGTCTTTAGCCACTCGGGTCGATGAGGGCTGCGAGCTGTGATTCTCATGCCAAAACCCAAGGAAATTCATAGCTTGAAGCGCAATGTTGTGAGGAGAATCCTGAGGAGATCATCAAGGCCGTTTACTCATGCATGTGACTGATGGTTATGATTCAATTTAGATTTTGGAAATTGATTCAAATAGGCATGGGTGCTGGTGTAAGATCCTGACGCTTTATGAAACTCACGGTTTCACTAGACCTGTCTATTTTTTGTTGAACAATATATTGCACCAAAATATATTGCGATAAATTAAATTTTAATTTCATGTCACTCATCAGGGATGGGAATAATGGCGCTATAAATAAACGGCGTTCCTGACGGCGCTACTTTTTTCAGTATCGAGTAATCAATTGAATGACTGTTTCCGCCGTTACCGTTACTGACAATAAAATGCGCGTTACTATAATTGAGAACACTGAAACGGTTTTCATGCGAGCAGCGTCTCTCTCAGCCATAGGATCTCTCTTTCTCTGGTGTATGTGTGTGTGTGTGTGTTCGGGGCTGGGGCGGGACACATAACCAACCAGTGATGATGATTGGTGTGTCTGTGAACGTGGTGTAACTGAGAACGTGATGATTGGCTTAGATAGAGTACATTTCCATTGTTTGCCAATCAGAGGCAGAGTAGGGCGGGTGTTCACACAAGTCAGTGGCACACACTAATGACCAGGAATCAGAACGATGGCAAATCAACAAGTTCAAAGGTAGCGTATGCAAACTGGAAATATAAGCACTACTTTTCCCTAGATGAGGTGAAAGGCAAGAATGTTTCTGTATCGTGCAACTTATGCCCATGAAAAAGAGTCTCTCTGCGTCGGTGACGAGTAATTCTAATCTAATGAAGCGCCTCACGTCGTCACGTGCCGCCACAACATTAGTGGCTACACAGGTGATAACGTGAGCTCTGCTACCAAAGGAGGAGACGAAGCCTCGACGTCAAAGCAAATAAACTAGATTTTTCCCCACCGCAAACACTTATTACTCACACAGAATTAAACACAATAATATCTAGATATATAGTTGAGCACATGCTGACGTTGTCTCTCACACTGTCCCACAACATTAAAATAGTGTAGATTAGTGGACAATGTTTTATATTTATTTACATTTTTTTTGTGATTAACAATTTTTATTGGTTCTTGGACAGATTACATAGTAAAATACAGAATACAACACTGAAAAGAACCAACATTTTACCCTGTTAACAAACCCACCCCAGGCTGCTCCCTAGTACGCCATTAAGGTGATTAAAATCCTGACTTGGCTAACATGGATACAGTAAAAGTCTCCATCTTTATATAATAATAAGAAAATTAAAATGAGGTACAACAACAACAAAAGGAAAAAAAACAAACAAAACAAACATATCAATAACATATCACTTTTATATTGTCCCAATCAGTATATTTCTCGTACATTTATTACCGTTCTATTTTTAAACCAATTAAATACTTGGACTATTTCTTATAAAATAGGTTTAGCTTATCCATTTGCATGTAAGACATTTTTTCGAAAGCAGCTACTCTCGCCAGTTCTACTACCCATTCTTGATAGGAAGAGGCATTTTCTGATTTCCAGCTCCTAAGGATCATTTGTCTGCCAATCAATAAGCTGGTTTGTACCCAGGATTTTATGTTTCTATCTTCTATTTCATTATCTGTCCATCCACCTAGTACAAACAATCTAGAGCATAGTGAAATGTGAAAATCTAAAACCAAACAGATGTAACATGAACTCTTTAAGAAGTGACTATAACTAATTACTCATTTAAAGGAACGTGCACAACACTGCTCATTATATAATGCCAGAATGACAGTATAGCATCTTAATGCAAGTCCACTCTTCCAAAGAACACACAGTAATTTATTCTTAAGAGTATTTAATTAAATTATAGTCATTTTAACAATTTAATAATGAGGCATTGGAATCAGAATGTGAAAATACATATCCTAAATAAATAATAATAATAATGAAAAATGTTAAAGGTGCTGTATGTACAGTAAGTTTTAGATTTTTCTAAAGCAAAAAAATACCTTAATATGTTTGCAGATATTCAGAAACATGCTGAGTGAACATTCTTGTTTATCTGTGAAACAATGCTCAGATGAAGTCAGATATTCTGCTTTGAACATGTGTTTTCCGTGCCGGAACGGCTGTCTTTGTTTTGGTAATTTTAACCCGCCCACTGCCACTTTAGCCAATTATATTTCAGCACCCCGGGTTGCCTTGATGGAAAACAGCATATTTCATTCATTCATTCAGAAAGGCTCTCAAAGCATGCGTCTGTGACCGAAATGCGACCTCCGGTGGACAGTAGCAGACTCAAAAATGAGACGCAGATTCAGAGTTCCACATGAGGTTATTAATTAGCAAATAATATAAATATTATGAGCGTAAACATTAGGTGAGCAGGTTACATTGTAACCCCGTGTCCTAACAACACGCTACGTGACCAGATACGCAGTGATGAGCAATTTGGCTGTTTGCACTAGACGAAACACAACAGAAATGTAAATACAGCCATTCAGAAGCACAGAATATGCACTCACTCACCAAATGGTAAGGTTTATAATCTAATTAATATATATTAAACCTCTTTAACATTATTAAATGTAGATGCTGAATCACTGATATGTGTTGGTTTGCACTGAGTCACAGTTCTAAAGTTCAATTTCAGACGGTTTATTTTATTTTCCAGATCTGAGGTGAACTATCTGCTGCTGCTTTCAGTAGTATGGCAATAAATGTCATGTAAAATGGCATTCAAACTCACATTATTAGCATTTAACACTGAATAAAGCACATGAGGTGTACCTGAGCTGATCATTGTCAGTTTTCTGTTGTTCAGCTGCAAGCTTATCAGTTCCAGGTGTTGGTTAGAACAAAAACTCCTTTTAATATGAGATTATTCCTTCTATCGCGTGTCGTTGCTTTTATATAGAACACGACTTAAATCAGCCTTTAGGCTTGATCGTCAGACTCGCTCATGCTGGTCCTCAATCTGGCAACCTGCCCTTGCGTTTGTTTTGATCCAGGAATGCAATACCAAGTTCAACCACTGAGTGTCAAACTTACATACTGCACCTTTAACAAAAAAGTGTAAGGCAATGCCATAAAAACTTAAACATAAAGTAAAAACTTAACTTTTTTCATGGCAAGGTTGACATTTGCATGGAATTGCTCTTTTCCAAACCCACAGTAAACCTTGAAAACTGTTATCGTCCCATGCCTAGATTGAAATCAGTTGAAGGGTAATGGTGAAGTCTCGTCTGCCAGGCTTTTCTCCCTAACGTGGAATTAAGAAGGATAAAAATGAAGCGTGCAAGCTGTAAGGTATGGACGTTGATCGCTCTTTTGTCCAGACATAAGCCCTCAGGACTTTAAGGCAAATGTGGGCTATAAATCTACAGGTTTCCAGAACTGACTAATGAAAACTAATGGACTGCTTGTGAATGGATTCATCTATCCTGCTTGTTTTCTCTGACCGGCTCTGTGTCATATGTAACTGCAGTGCATTGCTCTTCTTTTAGTGCTCTTTTTTTTTTTTTTTTCTTTTTCTTCTGAGATTCAGGATTGCAACAGAAACCAAATATTAAATGGTACTTTTGGAATATGGCTGAACAGTATATAATTTGAGCATCCATATTGCAATGCGGTGGCGTAGTGGGTAGCGCTGTCTCCTCACAGCAAGAAGGTCGCTGGTTCGAGTCTCGGCTGGGTCAGTTGCCATTTCTGTGTGGAGTTTGCATGTTCTCCCCGTGTTGGCGTAGGTTTCCTCCGGGTGCTCCGGTTTCCCCCACAGTCCAAACACATGCGCTATAGGGGAATTGGATTAACTAAATTGTCCGTAGTGTATGAGTGTGTGTGTGTGTGTGTGTGTGTGTGTGTGTGTGTGTGTGTGTGTGTGTGTGTGTGTGTGTGTGTGAGAGAGAATAAGTGTGTATGGGTGTTTCTCAGTGATGGGTTGCAGCTGGAAGGGCATCCAATGCGTAAAACATATGCTGGATAAGTTGGGGGTTCATTCCCCTGATTAATAAAGGGACTAAGCCAAAAAGAAAATGAATGAATGAATGAATGATATCACAATGTGTGTATTCAGCCTGATCTCACGAGGAAACGTAAGTATTTTACGTTTGCCAGTATAGTGGCTAATTCATACGAGTTCAGTTGTACGAAAATGTGTGATTTTTAAAAAGGAGGCGTGGCACCAGACCCCACCCCTAAACCCAACCGTCATCTGAGCAAATGTCCTGGAGGACTCGTGTGACGTGACACAAAGCGGCTGCAGTTAAACTCACAGCGGTTTATCATAAACTTTTCATCTATAATTTTTCCCACAATTGACAGCAAGAACAAACATAGAAGCGTTGTCTGATTGACAAGCAGCACCTACATGTATTCAAAAGAATCTAAAACGCCAACAAATTTATGCCGCATTTTCTGAAGCAAATCATACAATCTGTATTTAGCTTTTTCGCTTGTACGGTGGCTCTAAACTGTCAAAACACCTCTCGAAACGCGTTTTCGGACATTACATATTTGTACATATGTACATTACTGTAACACGTTTTATTCAACAACATTTGAGCAGGTTTCAGTTCTTAGTTCTTTCATTTTCATTTTATTTCAAATATATTTATTTAACTTTAATTAAATCCCATTTTGTTGTTTAACCTATTATTTATATGCAACGGTCAAGTTGCATGTTCATTTGCTATGCGAAGAAAAGGCATGCTGATTTATGTGAAATTGTGAATATAGGTCTATATAATCACCTTGCAATTTTGAAATTATTATATAATAATAATATAATTTTTTTCAGGCTATTCAGTTCATAAGATCAGTTCAAACTTTTATGAAGTTTTAAAAATAACATCAGTTGTTCACTGTATAAAAATATAACATTTTGAACTATTTATATTTATCGGCCTATATATATCGGTTATCGGCCTCCAAATCTAAAGAGTTATCGTTATCAATATCGGCCCAAAAGTCCATATCGGTGCATCCCTAAATTATATTCATATCGCAATATATATTGCATTAAAAAAATCCAATAGCGTGCAGCCCTATTTTGCCCCATTTTTAATGTTATTAGAAAATGAGAGACTTTTAAAGGACATATTTTTAAACGTGAATCCTTCAGAAATGGTACAATTTTATCAGAAGTAAACCTTAAAGTGATTTATTTTCTGTCTTTTTATTGTTATATTTGTTGTTATTATTATAAAAAAGTCAACATTTTTATTTGTAAAATGTTGTAAATTGGTTGTGGTTTTGCCATGAAATAGCCAGAGAAGCCGATATGGTAATAAATACTCTTTCTTTTGAGATGCAGGATTGAACCAAATGCTAAACATATACTATATATATATATATATATATATATATTTTTATATGTAGAGACTTTTATAGGACATATTTAATTGTGAATCCTTAAAAACTGGTACAATTATCAAAAGTCAACCTTAGAAACTTTAAAAACGGTAAAAAATGTTAGTAAATGCTAAACATATACTATATATATTTTTATATGTAGAGACTTTTTTTAGGACGTATAATTAAATGTGAATCCTTCAGAAATGGTACAGTTTTTATCAAAAGTACTGTTTTAGATTTCTATGTTATGTATTATTTATTGCTGTTGATGTCTTTTTATTGTTATATTTGTTGTTATTATTATAAAAAAGTCAACATTTTTATTTGTAAAATGTTGTAAATTGGATGTGGTTTTGCCATGAAATAGCCAGAGAAGCTGATATGGTAATACATCTATAACACTCTTTCTTTTGAGATGCAGGATTGCAACAGAAACCAAATGCTAAACATATACTATATATATTTTTATATGTAGTGGATAGTGTTTAGGACATATTTTTAAACGTGAATCCTTCAGAAATGGTACAGTTTTTATCAAAAGTACTGTTTTAGATTTCTATCTTATGTATTGTTTATTGCTTTTAATGTATTTTTATTGTTATATTTGTTATTATTATAAAAAAAAATCAACATTTTTATTTGTAAAATGTTGTAATTGGATGTGGTTTTGCCATGAAATAGCCAGAGAAGCCGATATGGCAATAAACTCATAACTCTCTCTTTCTTTTGAGATGCAGGCCACTTGAACAGACAACAGTGATTCTTTAAGCCTATGGTGACACATGTGCGCACAAACAAACACGCTTTGGTGGAATATACATCACGGCAGGCCTGGAAATCACAGATTAATCCTGGGAAACAGATATTTTGTGTGAAATTCCATTTCCTGCCTGTAAGGGAAATGTTTTGAGTGTATCGCGCCAATCAGTTCTGAAGCCAGGAATTCAATGATCGCCTGTGATTATGGAGTAAATTGCATTTCATCTCTGATTTGATATGGGCAGGATTAGTTGTGAATTATTAGTGTGTTGTCAGTGATATGAGCAGGCAGGGGCTCAAGAAGCACACACACATTGGTATTGGTGGTTTATGGGGACTCTTCATAGGCATAATGTATTTAATACTGTACAAACTAGGCCACAATAATCAATATATCGACTTGTCATGCAATACTTGGATATGAGCTCAATCATTTGTTGGTTTTGCAATATGCAGTCAAGCCCAAAACGATTCAAACCCCTGGAAAATTTTGACCTAATTTTGACACACTGGTATTGGTGGTTTATGAGGACTCTCCACAAAACACAAGAAACGTGGCAAAATTTGAATGTCAAAAGACTCAATTATGTATTTTTAAGCATTTAATTACAAAGACAAGGCATGTCCTCATAAACCACATATTTTTTGTAAATCCTAGGTCATGCTAATGTCATTATACTAATATTTTTCCATGTAAACCACCCAAACCAGTGTACACACACATTGGTATTGGTGGTTTATGAGGACTCTCCATATACGTAATGTATTTTATACTGTAAAAAAACTAGTCCTGTCACAATAATCAATATATCTAGTTATTGTGCATTACTTCAATAACCTCAATAAGGTTTTTGCAATATATATTTACAAATTCACAAATCACATTAAGCCTTCTTACAAGGACATTTCCGTTCTACCTCACCGGTGTCAAAGTTAATTATTGGACTTTTACTTAATAGGACGTTTAATAGGATATACAATAGGACATATTATAGGACATTTACCTTTTGGACATCAAATTACAGAATCTAAATAACTTTGAGTCCCTTGATCATTATTTAATCAGTGGCATAAAATTATCTCAAAATGACAATAATATAGCAATAATTTCTGTGACAATATATCGCACAACATATATTGTTCTTTGTCATGACAGACCTAGTTAAAAAAAAAAAAGCTTATTATATGGCCCTACACAAAAACACAAGAAACATGGCAAAATTTGAATGTCAAAAGACTCAATTATGTATTTTAAGCATTTAATTACAAAGACAAGGCATGTCCTCAAAAACCACACAATTGTTGTAAATCCTAGGTCATGCCCATGTCATTATAAAAATATTTGTCCATGTAAACCACCCTAACCAGAACACACACACATAGAGATATGCATTGGTTGTTTACGAGGACTCTCCATAGGGATAATGTATTTTATATTGTAAAAACTAGGCCACAATAATCAATATATAAACTTATCGTGCAATACTTGGATATGATCTCAATGTTTGGTGTTGCAATATATATTTACAAATTCGCAAATAAAGTTAAAGCCATTTTACAAGGACATTTGCATTCTACCTCAGCGGTGTCAAAGTTAATAATTGGAAAGTTGCTTAATAGGACTTTTAATAGGATATATAATATAATTTAATAAGATATATAATAAAGGAGATTTACCTTTTTAACATCAAATAACAGAATCTAAATAACATTAAGAATCCCTTGAAAGTGTCGGCACGGTGGCTCAGTGGTTAGCACTGTGGCCTCACAGCAAGAATGGTTCGAGTCCCGGTTGGGTCAGTTGCGTGTGTGTGTGTGAACGTGAGAGTGTATGGGTGTTTTCCAGTACTGGGTTGTGGCTGGAAGCGCATATGTTGCATACAACATATGCTGGAATAGTTGGTGGTTCATTCCGCCGTGGCCACTCCTGATAAATAAGGGACTAAGCCAAAGGACAATGAATCCCTTGAAAGTGTTTATGGCAATTTTTTTTTTTAAGTGTTTTGTATTACAAAGACATAAGGTATGTCCTCATAAACCACCTCAATGTTGTAAATCCTAGCCCACGCCATTATACAAAAGTTTGTCCTTGTAAACCACCCAAACCAGTGCGCGCACACACATACGCACACACACACATTGTTATTGGTGGTTTATGAGGCTGTTGTATAATCATTCAAACCAGTACACACACACACATCCTCAGACTGATCTCAGGCCAGCCAAATAGAATGTGACTTTGATTTTTCACCTCATTTCATTCGCAACTGTCAAATTTGTTTCCATTCCGATGACATCTCCTTTACCGGGCCGCAGCCGTTATGGTTTTGCACTCAAAAAAAAAATGGAGTGATGGAGAGAAGATCAGGCAGCTGTTGCCCGCCCGCCGCTCGTTCTCATCCAGTGTCTGTTCCAGCACTGCCATTCAAATGACTCAGAAAAAACAATGAAGTCATGCAAATGCCCTCTCTGGAGTGCCTCCCTTCCCGCGGACAAAAAGTGTTGACAGGCCAGCCTTGAATTCGTGCATGACCGCAGATTCTGATTTCTGCTCGCTATTGTTGCCACTTGAGAATGTGAACTAGTGTTCGGTAACATAGGCATTGTGATTTGTGCACCTGGAGGAAAGTACGTGCCAATTTGCATATAATTCAGTGCCTTTTTTTAGTATAAATGGCAAGTAAGGGTGTTCACCCTGAAAATGACCAAAATAAATTCCCGGATATGCACTTCATTAACCAAAAATCAAACGCTGGATGCTTGATTAGCTCAGTTGTTGCTGTTTTTATAGCTTTAAGCATTTGACTGTAGTGGAAATGCTTTAAGTAGAAAGAGAAATTCAATATGTAAAATAACACTGCATATAGTCTTTATTGAAAGAAGGAAAGAAGAAATGTCCGCGTGTGTCCTTATCGCAAACACAACAGCAGTCTGGTAGTGATTGCGCTGCTTTTTTCGGGGTTAGTTATTGTGATATTGCGATTGCAGCAGAGAAATACTGTAGACTGTAATACTGTAGGGAGATATCTCTGTAGACTCCCGTTCAGCCTTATAATCATAAAATGTGAGCAAAATCAGCTGTTTTGTCTTCACTTTAGACATTACGCTAGAGAATCATTCAAACACTAGCTCTAAAGTGACGTTGGTGAATGAGCAACGGTTTCTGCTGTTCTGACGTCAGCTGCAGATGTGAATGAAGAAAGTAGTTCCTCTTACAAAAGGGTTTTGAGACTCTCCGTGTTTAATTTTCTTTTTTATACACACGATTATGCCGTCGAACTGTTGTATAAACGCAATATCACACGAGTAGCAGTGCGATGTGGCTGTATATCGTCACTTGTGGGACACTAACGCGCGCCTCCCACCGGTGCTGATATACAGTCACATTGCACTGCTACTCGTGTGATATTGCTCATGTGCGTAATAATATATGGTAGCTTGTTTTTTTTCTGTTAAATTATTGTTCTGTATTGTAAAAAAAATTAACTAAATAAAAAAAGTCACATTTGGAGTGAGGTCAAAATAAAGTTAATGTTTTGTGTATTGCATCATGGGTAATGCAGTTTTTCTGCTTGAATTCCTGAATTAAACGATTGTTTTCAAAATGTTGAATTAATGCATGCAGGTGGATTTACCAAAAGCAAATACAATCGATTCACAACAGGTCTGTGTTTTAAAAAGAGGAGAAAATGAATGAGTTTTAGCTTCCCAAGGCCAACTGTTACACTCAGTATGATGTTGGATATATCAATAAATCTGAAGCTTGCTGAAAATGTGTAAACAAAAATATTATTTACCTCATTCTCTCATGTAAAAGCGAGTGCAGCCATTGGAATCTAACTTCCATCAACTTTTTATATTTGTTCTGTTGTTTTCATCAGTGCTTCATTTTTTTATCTTCTATAATTTGGTATATTTTATGCAGATGCACTCCCCTACAAATCATCTCAATCAATATAAAATTAGGAATTCTTTCCAAATAGAGTCGTCTTGTGAAACTGCATTCATATCTCAACAAATATTGCAGAAAAACAATATATCGCAATGCCAATTATTACAATATCATGCATCCCTGCTAGTGTTGCTTGTTCACTTCCTTACAAGTGCACTAAGTGACCCTGAAATCAGATTGATACCCAAAACACACTTGCAGCCAATCAGCAGTAAGGGGCGTGTCTAGTAATTATAATGGGTATATTAAAATGGGGGAGGGTTTTTGTTGGTTTATTTGTGCATTTGTTTTCTGAAACGATATATCGTGCAGCCCTAAACACTAGTGAGCAAGCAACACGGTGCCATTTTTACTTCACTGGATTTATCTTTAGCTTCAGAAAAGCACTGAAATGTATTTACTCTTCCTGGAGTGGTTGTCTAGTCTGGTGCGTCCCCTGAGGTTCACAACAAATTAAAAAAGCAAAATAAAAACAATTGCTGTGGCAAATAGAAGTTTCTAGACGACCTCAAGTCCCAGGCGGAATCTGGCCACATGAATAAGACATGCAAGGTGCAGAAATATCCTGTAATCGTCATCTTTCCGTCTGGATTCCCAGCGGCCCAAAGCCCTGAGCCGATAACCAGTGTGTTTTCTGAACTGACCAGCGCTTGGATAAAGTAGCTCATGTTGCAGCAGCGTTGTCTTGATGCGTAGATTTATTAGCCATCGGGGACAGTTCAAGCCCTGCCTATGTATTGTTCAGCTATCTGGAGCGTCACGCGGTAAGAGACACCGTCGTTCTACCCTTCTGAGGATTTATTTAGGGGAAAGTGATAGACTGTAGATCAACTCTTGTGCTCTATTTTATTTTTTTTACTCCTTCGATCGCTCTCTCTCTCTTGTGTATATAAGTGATTATATAATACATGTATACATACAGAAAAAATGAGAAATTTGATTCATTCATTCATTTTCCTTCGGCGTAGTGTCCATTTCAGGGGTCACCACAGCAGAATGAACCGCCAACTATTCCAGCGTATGTTTTATGCAGCGGATGCCCTTCCAGCTGCAACCCAGTACTGGGAAACACCCATATACACTCATTCTCACACACGCACACACACACACACTCATACACTACGGCCAATTTAGTTAATTCAATTCCCCTATAGCGCATGTGTTTGGACTGTGGGGGAAACCAGAGCACCCGGAGGAAACCCACGCCAACACGGGGAGAACATGCAAACTCCACACAGAAACGCCAACTGACCCAGCCGAGGCTCGAACCAGCGACCTTCTTGCTGTGAGGCCACAGTGCTAACCACTGAGCCACCATGCCGCCCCCAATTTAATTAATACATACACAAATAAAAAAGGCTAATATTTGAGGATTGAAAAGATAGTAAAAGAGAAACAAATATTATTAATATATATATATATATATATATAACAAAATAAAATATAATAGACAACTGTCTCTCTCTCTCTGTCTCTTAGCATGCTTCATTCTTTAATACAAGAAAGAACTACAATCCCATGATGCATTGCACAGTCAAAATAAAGATGATGGTGAAAGATAACATTTCAAATGATGTTGGTTATATGTGTTACATTAATGCAAATTATTAGTAATCCCTATAATATTCTGTCTTATTTCTTTTAGTTTGGCTGCAACAAAACACTTTTTGGTCAATAATATTAATGGTCAGTATTATTAACCCTCTTTAAAAATGTTGGAACCATAAACATGTCAGGCTGAATTATTAAATTAAATCACTGACTTCTGCTGTCTTTACGTCTTGAAATGGCATCTTTAGAGATCTTTCTGTTCTGTGGATATACAGTAAAACCACTGCACTGTTCAGCTCTACAGCATGCAACTATGATAATAAACAGCAACTATGCAGTTTATTTATAAGGATAGTGCCTATTTTAAATATTCATAATTTCTGAGAGACAGCGCATCGGCGGCCATTAGCCTGTCTTTGAGCAAAGACGGTTGATGATGTTCATCCACAAGATGGCGACAGAGACCGCATAATAAGCCCTAAGAGAAAACAGCATAATTTCAAACTACAGCTGATCAAATCATTATTAAGCTGGTAAATGATATTCTAAGTCGATCTCTCTCTTTTGTATGTTGTAGTGCTGTATTTATACCATAGTAATATTGTGATCTCCTTGGTTTGTAAGTGATTTGTTTTTCAGATGTTTACTGAATTGTGGGTTGACTAGTAGCTTTTGATGTGGGGCTCATTTTCTGCTGGACACAATGTTGGCCTAAAAATACTAAATAAATAATCACATAAAAGAAAACACAAAAAAACGTACACATGCCATAGGAACGGTATAACAAAATATTTTCCAAACTGCAGTAAACCTTGAAAACGGTTATCGTCCCATGCCTAGAGTGATGTTTCTGATGCTCCATTCTCCATCTCTTCCTCTAGTATATGTTTGGTTTGGTGTTATTCTGCAGATCTGCGCTCTCCTGTCGGTCTGAGTGATTTTATTAGGGCTCGAACCCCCAGTAATCCTAATGATGCACAGCATTAGGGCCCGCTCTCCAGTGCTTTGTCAACAGGCTTCCAGCTATCTTCCATTAGGACTGAGCTGCTGCTGCATACTGTATCTTGCTTTTGATGCGGGATTGGATGGTCATGTAAGAGGTTAGATGGCTTCAAAAGTGTCAGGAGTGTCAGTATAATCTAACACACACAGGTGCTATTGTCATTGAAATGAATGTCAATTACGTGCTCCGCTCGGTGTGTTAAGAGGTGCAAACACCTGCGCTGATGAACTCTGCCTGGGGGGCGAGAAGCAGGTCATTAGTATGCATGTTAATTTATTTGTCAGCTTGATGGAATGGCTTGTTTTCGTTTGCATATGCATATAAAAGTCTTTTGTTCTTTAGTTAGTTTTGCCATCTTTTAAATACTAGTGATTAGGGCTGCACAGTATATTGTTTTAGCATGGATATCGCAATGTGATCATTCGCAATAGTCGCATCGCAGGATCTGAAATGTTGAATTGGATTCTAGTTTATTATTTGCATGTGTGTTTTTGAGGCCTGTGACTGTGTGAGGATTTTAAAAGCATTCATGCATAAGGCGTTGTACTTTAATAACAATTCATTGTATTGAATTATTTACACAACGAAGACTAGGCAGTGTTATTTTCCATTTGGTTATTCATTTACTGTATACCTGAATAATAATAATACATGATTCCACACTCAGTCATGCTCTCATCAAATATGCCTTTGTTTGTTGTGAACACACGCCCTTTAGTGGCTAAAATTACATACTGTGCATTAGGGCTGAACAATATAGCTTTTGTCCAAATCAACTTACAATTGAGGAAGCATTCAGTGATTCAATAAGAAGCAGCAATACACACAAGAAGTTAGGCCTGTCACAATAATCAATATATAGACTTATCGCACAACACATAGACATGACCTCAATAGTTTTCGGTGATGCAGTATATATTGCCCATACATAAAAACCAATTCTAGCACCATTTTCGCTGATTGTGCAACATCTCTATCTCTATTGGAGACTGAAGTATTTACTGTAGTACTGTAGTATTTACTGTAATTTACTATAGTATATTTTCATGTGGGTGTCTGATGACTGAAAATGGATCTGCTAGCAGATATCGCAGCCTCTGTTACTCTTTACCTTGCACTTTTGTGTTAAGATTTATTATTATTTATTTAGGATATGCCTTTTCACAGTCTGATTTCAACGCCTGATTATTAAATTGTTAAAATGACTATAATTAAATGAAATATTAAGTATAAAATATGATGTGTTCTTAGGAAGAGTATACTTGCATTGTGATGATATTATATTGTCATTCTGGCATTATATAATGAGTGACATAAAATAACAATAATATCGTTCATCGCAATATATTTTGGTGCGATATATTGTACGACAAAAAATAGATATTGTGACAGGCCTACAAGAAGTGCTAATCATACAAAGCAACTATTATGCCGCGGTCACACTCGAGTTTGAGCATGCTCTGAAATTCTGTAGTACGGCGCTGCGAAAAGGGGCGGGATTAAACAAGATGATTAGACGTTTAAAAAGCGATCGATTGGTCCATATTTAAAATTTCTGTCCGAAGAGGTCATGTTTTGATCTTCGATTGGTCTCATGCAGTCACCTGATGCGATTTCGCAGGTCAGAGTTCACAAAGCTTGAACTTTGCAATGCAACGAACTGCGAAACTTGTCGCACGAGCTTGCGTTTCCGGTCTGCCGCATTCGCGTGCGTATGAATGGAAGTCTATGGGGAGAAAAGTCCAGTGTGACCACAGCTTCAGCGCTCACTTCATAAATACAATGTTTTGTTTTTTTTCTTTAATATGGAGTGATTGTAATAATGTGTCTGGTGCAAATGTGCAAAAAAACACAATGGCCAATCAGCTGTGTTTAAGGACGTGCTCAAATGTTTGCGGGAAAGGGACGTTTGTACCGATTGATTCTGAACCCGATACTTTTGATAACACTAGATATGGGTGACTCTTAAAATAAATCCAGTTCTACAACACATCCACTGATGCCACAGTTTACCTACTGAATAACAAGTAAAATATAAGCCGTTCTGCAGACCGTCTAATGGAAACTCCCTTTTGACATCATCAACCCTGAAACCAAGGATTATGCGCAGAGTTTGAACACTGTAGCACTTACAGAATTCATAATCTTTGGGTATATTGAGATCATTTAGGCAGCTGGCAACTGGGTAAACTCTGAATGACATTGCCAAACAGAAAATGTGATGGAGAGAGAGGAGAAACTCATAAAATCCCTGTTCAATAATTCAGCGGGTAAATGTGATCTGGCTGTCCTATGTTTATAAATCTTCTGCCACCCACAAATGCACACAACGCCTCTGGGGTGCCAGCTTTTTTTGTGAAGATCCCACAATAACAAAACTCCGATATTACAGGCGAAAGAGAGAGGACAGGAAGTTCACTCTGTTTTTTCCTCCAATATATGTGTAAATTTGGTCACTTTTAAGCAGCTGGCTGATGAATAATGGAGCTGCTCTGCCCTTGATATTCATTGGAGAAACAAACGTCACTCAAAAACCGGTGGATCCGGGGTCGAGACCTTTCCCTCTGCCTGCTTTCTCCTTCTGTTTGCTGGGCAGGAGTTAAAAGTGAGATGCAGAAACAGGCCATGCTCTGATTCTGAGGGTCAGCTTTTGAAGGCTAATCAAACCCTTTCTGGTGTCGCTTTTCATGCGCGGAGTAAATGAGCTGCAGTGCTGCATTATCTAGCCTTTTCACAACACTTAAGATGTGTCTAACGGTCATCAGCGTCTTAAATCCTGGAAAGTTTTAAATATTTAGATTTAGATTTTTTTTAATAAAACGTATACACATTTATATGTATTTATGTATGCATTATATCCAGTGATGGGAATAACGGCGCTATAAATAAACGGCGTTACTAACGGCGATACTTTTTTCAGTGACGAGTTATCAATGAGTTACTGTTTCCCCCGTTACAACGCCGTTACCGTTACTGACAATAAAATGCGCGTTACTATAATTGAGAACACTAAAGCGGTTTTCATGCAAGCAGCGTCTCTCTCAGCCATAGGACCTCTCTTTCTCTGGGGTGTGTGTTCGGGGCCGGGGCGGGACACATAACCAACCAGTGATGATGATTGGTGTGTCTGTGAACGTGGTGTAACTGAGAACATGATGACACAGTAGTGTTTGCAAAAGCAGTACAGAAAAAGAAAAGCCCTCGCCTGATTTTACCACATTCTCACCCTGTTATTTACTTTATTTTTTGGCTTCTGTTTTTGTCTTACCCGCTTTCTGGAACCGTTCTTCACCAGACTCGAACCCCGTTGTTGTGGTCAACTCCTCTCTGCGTCTCAAGTCCACCGACGTACATGGTGAGCCACTGGACAAACTGGTAACAGCGGTAAAGCCGTCCACACGGAGGTAAGTGGTCAGCTGGTAAGCGCGAAAAGGAACGGCGTCATACCGCCCCGTAGCGTTTGCTTTAAAGACAAAATGCAGCCATACGTACCTCTCACTACATAATTCACCATCTCCACAAATGTATATAGGCCTATGTTTTCAGAATGAGCCTATGTTGTCTCTAGTCCTAAACTAATCCTAATTACACACCTTAATTACACCCAATTCTAAATTACACCAAAATGGAAAAAACATTTAAATATTTGCCTTTTTATCATGCATGCCATAACAGTTATGCTTATAAATATTGACCTAAATTACTCCATAGTCTAAAACATAAATAGTGCGCTCCAGTCTGTGTTTACGAGTCTTAAATCCTCTGGTGTCACTGTTAAAGAGCGCCACTTTCTTTTGATCTTTTTTTGTTTTATATTTGCACGTCCAATTATTTCCTCATCCGGATATTAGTAGGAGGCGCTGCATCCGTCTGATCCTCCGCAAAAAAAACGCCCTGCTGCGGTTTAAGGGCCACCAAGAAGAGGGACGGGGTGAAATAAATTTGTGCACCCTGCTGAGATGACTTTGTTTGCCTCCTCTAGGGAGAAACACATTCGCTTTAGCGTGCTGCAACACGAAATCTGGTCTTGTGTTTCCATTAAAAATGAATGAAAATAAATGAAGTGGATCAGCATATAGCCGGCTTGAGTGATGGCTGGAATGGTGTCCCATGTGTAAGTCTTTTGTTGTAAATAGATACGTTCTGTAAAACCCTGTTTAGATATTTACTGTCATTGTAATGCATTTTCATGCGACTGCCGTTCTAAATCTTGAGATATAAAGCATCATGTACTCGGCGCCGCTGCAACATAATATTATTGGATATGAAATGCGATGGGAATTGCCTCATCGTGAATCTTGGATGGAGAGCATTTTCCCTTTTCACACTGCGCTGCACCTTTGATGGAGTTAAACTCGCTGCGAGTCGTGATAGCAAAAACATAAGACGATATTTCCCATTACCTCTGACACATTTCATATCGCGCCGGCCTGGACGGATGCATCACGCTGATAGTAGACTAACTAACCCTCCTATCACATGCAGAATCCATGCATTACATCGCTGAAGTGCTAATGAACGCCTGCGCTTTATTTATGATCTCTTTTGTAGTGCGGGAAACTTTTACATGATCATCTCTCCTGATTTAATCCAAGCATGAATTGCTGGCTTTGCTCTTTTAAACCATTCACTTTTGAGATGCTGGAGTCTTACCTAAAGATAATGCTTATGTATTGACTATTTTCTCAATATAACTGGACAAACTGAATGAGTCATTTATAAAACTTAAAACATAATTTTTTGTGGTTTAAACCTTTATGCAACTTTAATTACATAATAGTTTTAATAACCAACTTATTTTGTCTTTGGCATGATGACAGAACATAATATTTTACTGGTTAATTTGCAAGATGATATTATTCAGACTAAAGTGCATCGAACTAACTCTGCTATCAGATGCAGAATCCATGCAGTACATCACTGAAGTGCTAATGAATGCCTGTGCTTTATTTATGATCTCTTTTGTAGTGGGTAGCACGATCGCCTCACAGCAAGAAAGTTGCTGGTTCGAGTCCCGGCTGGGCCAGTGGGCGTTTCTGTGTGGAGTTTGCATGTTCTCCCCGTGTTGGCGTGGGTTTCCTCCGGGTGCTCCGGTTTCCCCCACAGTCCAAACACATGCGCTATAGGTGAATTGATGAACTAAATTGGGTGTAGTGTATGAGTGTGTGTGTGATTTGGGAGTGTATGGATGTTTCCCAGTACTGGGTTGCAGCTGGAAGGACGTCCGCTGTGTAAAACAAATGCTGGATAAGTTGGCGGTTCATTCCGCTGTGGCGACCCTGGCTTAGTCTCTTTATTAATCAGAAAAGAAAATGAGTGAATGAATTACAATAACTTTGGACACAAAAGTAAATTCATGCATCTAAGCTCCGCTCAAAAATGACTTAAATAGTCTAATCGTTTGTTTAAATGGTCAATCTTTTAAAATTTCTGTACAAAAAAACCCATACGTATTCTTCTTAACCACAATAATTGTTTGTTAATGGTCTAAATCATTTAAGAGCATAAGGAATAAAAAATCTAGAGTATCTGTGCTCTCCGAAGCTTTTCTCATTAGTTTTCTGCATGATGATTTTGTGTGCAGAAAGTTGTGTGAAGCGGTGCGTGCCCTCCCTCCCTCCCTCTCTGCTAAGAGCGCTTCAGTTCCCCCCGCTGAACATCATTCTCAATTAAAACCAATGCAAAGCCTTTAAAAAGCTGAAGGCAGCAGAACATGAATTGGTTCACATCATCAAGATTGATTTGTCACTCAAAAAAGCGGTGCGTTCTCAGCCCAACAATGGTTCCTTTTGAGCACATCAAAGCTGAGTTTCCCTCAGGACACAATAGTGTGGCGCACCTGTTTTAATCTCAAAATTGCTGTTCTGATGTTTTCAGAAAACTGTCCGCCTTTGTCACAAACTTCACTCTTCATACCTTCTAGTCTTTCACATCTTTCCACATGAAAAAACCCAAACTATAATACTATAGTAAAGTGTATTGTACTCCATATATTATAGCATTTACACTCCTTTGTTAGTGAATGCTCCAGCATACTGAAGTATTAACCATAGTGAACTGATAAACTGTAATAAATTCTGTAGTATACTTTAGTTTTTACTTGTAAACTGTGGTGTATTGTAGTAAAATGTACCCTATAGTTGTGGAAAACTACAATATTGGGTCTTTTGTTTATATTAGTATTAGTCTACCATAGCAACTATAGAATCGCCACATCAGGTTAATTGCTATAGTAGGTATTACCATAGTAACTATAGAATTGCCACAACAGGTTAATTGTCATAGTAGTTGTGTTACCATAGCAACTGTATAATTGCCACAACAGGTTAATTGTCATAGTAGTTGTGTTCCCATAGCAACTATAGAATCACCAACAACAGGTTAATAGCTGTAGTTTTTGTTACCATACTAACTATAGAATTGCCACAACAGGTTAATTACTATAGTTGTTACCATAGCAACTGTATAAT
>CAIGQV010016735.1:1078292-1092531 GCA_903798115.1 Danio jaintianensis
GGAACAGATATATGTATACACACAGAATATATGTACTGTATGTGTGTATGTATGTTGGTAACAGATATATGTATATACGTACAAACACACAATATGTATGTGTGTGTTGGAAACAAATATATGTATGTGCACACACACACAGAATATGTGTATCTACAGTCGTGGCCAAAAGTTTTGAGAATGCCACAAATATTAGTTTTCACAAAGTTTGCTGCTAAACTGCTTTTAGATCTTTGTTTCAGTTGTTTCTGTGATGAACTGAAATATAATTACAAGCACTTCATACGTTTCAAAGGCTTTTATCCACAATTACATGACATTTATGCAAAGAGTCAGTATTTGCAGTGTTGGCCCTTCTTTTTTTAGGACCTCTGCAATTCGACTGGGCATGCTCTCAATCAACTTCTGGGCCAAATCCTGACTGATAGCAACCCATTCTTTCATAATCACTTCTTGGAGTTTGTCAGAATTAGTGGGTTTTTGTTTGTCCACCCGCCTCTTGAGGATTGACCACAAGTTCTCAATGGGATTAAGATCTGGAGAGTTTCCAGGCCATGGACCCAAAATTTCAACGTTTTGGTCCCCGAGCCACTTAGATATCACTTTTGCCTTATGGCACGGTGCTCCATCGTGCTGGAAAATGCATTGTTATTCACCAAACTGTTGTTGGATGGTTGGAAGAAGTTGCTTTTGTTCTTTATTCATGGCTGTGTTTTTGGGCAAAATTGTGAGTGAGCCCACTCCCTTGGATGAGAAGCAATCCCACACATGAGTGGTCTCAGGATGCTTTACTGTTGGCATGACACATGACTGATGGTAGCGCTCATCTTTTCTTCTCCAGACAAGCCTTTTTCTAGATGCCCCAAACAATGGGAAAGGGGCTTCATCGGAGAATATGACTTTGCCCCAGTCCTCAGCAGTCCATTCGCCATACTTTTTGCAGAAGATCAATCTGTCCCTGATGTTTTTTTTGGAGAGAAGTGGCTTCTTTGCTGCCCTTCTTGACACCAGGCCATCTTCCAAAAGTCTTTGCCTCACTGTGCGTGCAGATGCGCTCACACCTGCCTGCTGCCATTCCTGAGCAAGTTCTGCACTGGTGGCACTCCGATCCCGCAGCTGAATCCTCTTTAGGAGACAATCCTGGCGCTTGCTGGACTTTCTTGGACGCCCTGAAGCCTTCTTAACAAGAATTGAACCTCTTTCCTTGAAGTTCTTGATGATCCTATAAATTGTTGATTTAGGTGCAATCTTAGTAGCCACAATATCCTTGCCTGTGAAGCCATTTTTATGCAACACAATGATGGCTGCACGCGTTTCTTTGCAGGTCACCATGGTTAACAATGGAAGAACAATGATTTAAAGCATCACCCTCCTTTTAACATGTCAAGTCTGCCATTCTAACCCAATCAGCCTGACATAATGATCTCCAGCCTTGTGCTCGTCAACATTCTCACCTGAGTTAACAAGATGATTACTGAAATGATCTCAGCAGGTCCTTTAATGACAGCAATGAAATGCAGTGGAAAGTTTTTTCAGGATTAAGTTAATTTTCATGGTAAAGAAGGACTATGCTGTTCATCTGATCACTCTTCATAACATTCTGGAGTATATGCAAATTGCTATTATAAAAACTTAAGCAGCAACTTTTTCAATTTCCAATATTTATGTCATTCTCAAAACTTTTGGCCATGACTGTACAGTATGGGCGTGTATGTTAGGAACAGATATGTACACGCACGCACGCACGCACGCGCGCGCGCACGCACGCACGCACACACACACACACACACACACACACACACATTTAATAAAATTAGTGTTTATCTGCTATTAATCCATCTTTTCAGTCTCTATAAAGTGATGTGTATGATTATTTAGTTGTTCTGTAATACCTGTGTGTGTGTGTGTGTGATGTAGAGTGCGCAGTGCAGCGTTTCTGTTGTGAAAAGCAGTCGTTTGACCTTTGAATAATAATCTTGACATTCTTGACATCCTCATTACAGTAATGCATTGCCAAAGGCAGTAATGTGGTGTCTTTAATCGCTGTTCTGGAGGCCCGTGTGTGTAATTAACCCTGCATCCTCATCAGGATTCATATGCTGCGTTTGGCGGGGCGGCGGGCACCTATTTTTCTTTAGGGGCTCCAGTGGACCACTTCATGCCCTTGGCAGAAGAAGAGCACAGGGGAATAATGTTCCCGCTGTGGGTGTCTGTCTAATGCTCTCTTTAGCACGCAGGAGAGATGCTCAAATAATGACCAGTGCTGGATTTCTTTTCAGTGAATTAATCAGGGGTTTGACTGAACTTGACAGCAGTGATCAGCATACTTGCATTAATGGAAACATATTTGGGAGACACAAACTCACATTGCCGTTTATCAAGCAATGTATAAAAAAAATAAAAAATAAAAAAATTATATATATATATATATTATATATATATGCAGCTTTAAAAAAAAAACTGTTTTATGCAAATGCACACATATGAAACACATTGGGAAAGGTTTGACATAAAACAAACTCATAGTGCAGTTTACCAAGCTATTTATTTATAATAATAATAATAATAATAATAATAATAATAATAATAATAATAATAATAATAATAATATTATTATAATAAAAATATTATTAATAAAAAATATATTTATTTGATGATTTATTTTTATTTATTTGTTCATTTATTTATTATTATTATTTTTTTTTTTCATTTATTATTTTTTTCTTTTATTTATCAAATGAGAATTTTATATATATTTAAAACAAATATTTTATTTTATTTTATTATTATTTTTTTATTTTTATTTTATTTTATTATTATTATTATTATTATTATTATTATCATTTTTTTTTTTTTTTCTATTCCATTCCATTCCAAGCAGAAGTTTAACTGAACTTGACCGTAGTGATCAGCATGCTTACATTAATGGAAACATATTTGGGAAAAAGCAGATTTGCCATAAAACGCAATCTCATAGTGCAGTTCAAGCAATTTATTTATTTATTATAATAATAATATTTATTTATTTTATTATTATTATTTCTGTATTTTATTTTTTTTATTTATTGTTATTTTTTATTTGATTTATTTTTATTTATTTGTTCATTTATTTATTATTTATTTGTATTTATTTTTGTTTATTTATTTGTTTTATTTATTTATTTGTTTTTTCTTTTATTTATCAAATGAGAATATTTTTTGGAAGTTTGATATGTATTAAACTTCTGCATGTTTTAAGTACTGTTCTGCTCATACGTTTACATGCATATTGTAGAAACTGTAATACATATATCTTTTAATAATGTCCATTAAAAACACTGTCGATTTTATACTACAGGGCTGTTGAATGCTTGATTCCGATTGGTTGATGAGCATTCTGATGCATGCAATTATCTGTGCATTTCATTGAAAATAAAGTACTTACAGGCAGGTTTTTAAATTCTGACTTCAACTATATATACTTATAACTATATATATATAAACATTAGATCTCAAGTAGTTTTGTAAGATCTAGCCTCTTAAATAAATCAACTCTCACTGTAACAAGAATAAAAAAATGGAAAAAACACCCTGTGGTGCTAATATGAAATGCACACAATTTCATATTAGTAATAATTACTGTAAAATCCCAAGCAAGAGCAGATTTGATGAGAGCTGCAGGCCGGCGTCTGTCATGATCTTCTCTTCTGCTCCAGAAGCACAATAAACAGGCAGAAATGAAGAGCATTATTAATTCCTCATGTATATGATCCTGACGACTCTTTGTTGGACGGGAGCCGTGTTTGATGTGGGATTTAGCGGCTCTGAATTCAAGCTCAGAAATGGAAATGTTGTGTGGATTTGCAGAGAGAGACAGATTGAGTTTATCTGAGACGCGGTGGAGTTTGACTGCTGTTCTCTGGCCTGTGCTGATTTCCTTATCAACTCTAATTAAATAAACAAGATCTGCTTTTCCAAGCGATTCGCTGGAAGGTTAAACTAATGCATTCAGGTTCGTTTTGTGCCAGAAGAGACGGATAAAATAAAAAACTCTAAAAGAGAAATTAATCATGTTTAGGAAGGAGATTGCAGATGCTTTAAGGCCATCAAAATGCATCCCATTATTATTATTTTATCATATTATATTAGCACAAGATGCCTAATAATTTTGCCTTCAACTGCATATTTACAAATCAATGCAGCATCAAACATTCATTCATTAATTTTCCTTCGAAAGGTGACATGGTGGCTCAGTGGTTAGCACTGTTGCCTCACAGCAAGAAGGTCACTGGTTCGAGTCTCGGCTGGGTAAGTTGGCGTTTCCCCGGGCGCCGCAGCATGGCTGCCCACTGCTCCGGTTGTGTGTTCACGGTATGTGTGTGTTCACTAACTGTGTGTGTGCACTTGGATGGGTTAAATGCAGAGCACAAATTCCAAGTATGGGACACCATACTTGGCCACACTACACTTCACTTCACTTCACTTCACTTCACTGTATGGAGTTTGCATGTTCTCCCCGTGTTGGTGTGGGTTTCGTCTGGGTGATCCGGTTTCCCCCACAGTCCAAACACATGCACTATAGGGGAATTGATAAACTAAATTGGCCGTAGTGTATGAGTGTGTGTGTGTGTGTGTGTGTGTGTGAGAGAGAATGTGTGTGTATGGGTGTTTCCCAGTACTGGGTTGCAGCTGGAAGGGCATCTGCTGCATAAAACATATGCTGGATAAGTTGGCGGTTCATTCCGCTGTGGTGACCCCTGATGATTAAGGGATTAAGCTGAAGGAAAATGAATGAATTTGGATTGTGGGGGAAACCGGAGCACCCGCACCAACATGGGGAGAACATGCAAACTCCACACAGAAATGCCCCTATTATATACTATATATATTGAAAATGTTTTGCATTTACTCCGTTTTTTGTAAATTGTTTTACATTTTTCATGTAACCTACCTATACTTAAGTGGGTATAAAACATGAACACATGAAGATAGAATAAAAAACTTATTTTTGTCTGAAAGCAGAGGGTTGGTTCTTTATTATGATCATATATTCCTATCCAAAAGTATTCTAGGGGCTGTCAGATTTAGGTGAAAATCATCCAAAATGCTGACAGTGTCTTGCTTAAAAAAAAAAAAAAAAAAGGAAGGCAAGGAAAGAGTTGACATGCTTAAAATATGGTAGCGTTCTGTGAAGTTACTGATCATATTTCAGCTCTATTAACCCTCTGAGGGTGTTTTAGAGGACTGGAGAACTTCTGATGTGCCCTGACTTATATCAGTTATAAACATATAAGAGGCTAACATTAAATGCCACTGTAAACAGCACAAACCGGGCTACAATAAGAGGTTTGTAACATGTATGTACATGTTTGTGTTTTTGAGAAAGAAACCTTTATGCTTAAAGTCACTGAAATAACTCCATAAAGCACATTCGTCAGGTCCGGTGTGTGAAATGAACTCTGGTGAGCTTTTGCATGCGTTATGAAGGTGAAGTGAATGATTTTTGTGGTGTCTGGCATGCGGCAGTTCTTCTGTAGAAGCTGTGTGTGTGTGTGAGGTTGTGTGTGTGGATGCCCTTGTAAACCCCAATCCCAAACAAACACACGCACACACACACACACAAATGACACAAAAATGCCCTGTCAGTTTGCAGCATTCAATATGTCGCCAAAGGCACAGTTAATAGGACAGCGGGATGTGGCATAAAATAAACAGCGGCGACTTGACACAGCGACAGATCAGAGGACATCAAACACACATCCCACCTCGTTATGAGGAGAGACGCTAATTATAAGAGCCTTAATCTGAGCATGACTGACATTTTCCAGCATACACAGTCAGTCAGTCAGTCAGTAGCTGCTTCCATACACCTGCTTTTATAAGCATTTGGGATTATCTCATAAAAAAATGCTTAATGGAAATTCCAAGATAAACATATGCATATTATTTAGTAATATTACAGATATTAAAGCGGGGGCGTCACGGTGGCGCAGTGGGTAGCACGATCGCCTCACAGCAAGAAGGTCGCTGGTTCAGTTGCCGTTTCTGTGTGGAGTTTGTCATGTTGGCTGCTGCGCTGGCATTGTTCATTGGTCAGGCATCGGTCAATCAAACTGCTTTGTGTCTGTCATTCTGTATTTGTGAATGACTTCTTACAAATACATAACTATTAATCTACAACTTCGAATTCAAAACATCTTTATTGTCTGTGTGTGCAAATCGAGAGATTCAGCTATTCACATCAGAGCTGTGCGTGTAGGTTTCAACTCACATTCAGATTAGCGAGCTCTCGAGGTTTGCTTCTGATTTATCTTCATATCAACGTCCCAGAATGCAATTCACAACCGTAAATAAACAGAAAACATTACAAAATACAAAAACTGTTCATTACCAGATTTTTTTTATTACAAATGTACCTCATAAAACTAATTTTCTGTCTGATATTTGCCGGGAGTTTATCAGGAAGTGATGATTTTCTTCTCTTTGGGTTCTCATTACATGGAAACGCTGCTTTATTCGCAAATGTTTTATGCAATATGCCAATTTTGCGCATAATTCACATCTAAAATCTAATTCACATCTTTGAATGTTGTGTTAAAGCATCTCTGTACCTGCGGATGCTCCATATTCCTTCAGTGTGATCCGCTAAAGAGCCAGTGAATGCCAGACCGCCCTTAATCTTCATATGTCAGTGTCAGTCGTCTGCAAAAGCAGTATATCTGCCGCTCGCAGGGCTGTTTGGCTGGAGATGGAGTCACAGGCCTGCCTAAACGGCTTGGATTAACGACAATTTCAGTGGCTGTCTGTCTGTCTGTCTGTCTGTCTCGTGCCTTTACTTCTGTGAGCGAGTAAATATCCTGCTTTCAGTGACTGGAAGGAGTTTCCCCTGGGAGAAACACATTCAATCATACATCATTGCTCGCCCTTGGCCTGCCTGCGCTCCTTCACACGTCTGACAAACACACACACTAATACTGACCTGGTGCTTTTAGTGAGAGTCACCTTGCTCCCATTTTATTGTAGCATTTTTATTTTGTGCTAAATTTGCTTGCATTTTTGTGCATGGTGCATTTTCACATATTGCATTGCATTATATTACTGAGAGTCACGTTGCTCCGATTTTTATTCATGCCTTTTTTTTGTGCTAAATTTGGTTGCATTGTTTCATTATGGTGAACAAAGCAGTTTAGTTGGTGGATTAGTCTATTTATTAGTTATTATGAGCTAACTATATACAATATTACAGTATTTAGGCTATTCATAAGTTATGAATATACTGTTATTCATTGTTAATTGTCCAAATGTCCATTTTTAGTTATATATTATATTATATTATATTATATTATATTATATTATATTATATTATATTATATTATATTATATTATTCATTCATTCATTTTCTTTTCGGCTTAGTCCCTTTATTAATCCGGGGTCGCCACAGCGGGATGAACCGCCAACTTATCCAGCATATGTTTTATGCAGCGGATGCCGTTCCAGCTGCAACCCATCACTGGGAAACATTCATACAGACTCATTCACACACATACACTACGGACAATTTTAGCTTACCCAATTCACCTATACCGCATGTCTTTGGACTTGTGGGGGAAACGGTGGTACACGAAACGGTGGTACACGAAACGGTGTACGGTGGTACAGTGGGTAGCACGATCGCCTCACAGCAACAAGGTCACTGGTTCGAGCCTCGGCTGCGTCAGTTGGCATTTCTGTGTGGAGTTTACATGTTCTCCCCGTGTTGGCGTGGGTTTCCTCCGGGTGCTCCGGTTTCCCCCACAGTCCAAACACATGCGCTATAGGGAAATTGGGTAAGCTAAATTGTCCGTAGTGTATGTGTGTGAATGGGAGTGTATGGGTGTTTCCCAATGATGGGTTGCAGCTGGAAGGGCATCCGCTGCGTAAAACATATGTTGGATAAGTTGGCGGTTCATTCCGCTGTGGCGACCCCAGATTAATAAAGGGACTAAGCCGAAAAGAAAATGAATGAATTAATAATATATATATATATGTTATGTGCAATACACTTGAGCTCATGTTAGGTGTGTCTAACACAGTTTAAAACTATTGTTTACTAATTAATATAAAACTGAATATTATAATTTTTTACTTCTGGTGCCTTATTGTTCACTAATACAGCACTAGTTTAGAAAACACCATTATTTTGGTGTAGGGAACTTCTTCTCAAGCCGCTCTTAAAGAAGAACTGATTATAGTCCTGTGAGGGCCTGGGGCCCCAGGCTCTCTGGAAGCTCCTTTTATTGCAATTAATGTCCAAACTGCATTAAGTCCTTCACTGGGAGTAATACACAGCAGAAGAGTTGACAATAGATCATGACAAATATACAGCCTTAGCAGGTGATTTCTTTATTTCAGGCTGTTTGTTTGTGTATTAGTTTGAAACCTGGGGCCTGTACCATGAAACAGAATTAGCTAGATATATCCAGTTAACTTTCAGTTTAGTTTGCGCCAGACCTGATTGCAAATCATGAATCAGGTTGATGTATCAGGAATATATCTAGGATTTAATTGTTCTTTGTTGCCATGGCAACTTGCACTCCACAGCTAACCAGCTCAAGAGCAGGTTATGTTCTAGTTATGTTCTGGATATGTCCTGGTTATTTTTAGGTTATGTTCAGGATATGTTCTGGTTTTGCTCTGGTTATGTTCTCCATAGATCTTCCTCTCTATTAAATGATTCTTAATCTTCAGTCTTCAAATGCATCACAGAATACGTCATATGTTATTTAAAAAGAAAAGTTATTTATGACCACAGACCGAATAATTGGCAAACGGAAAATAATATTGCAGAAAACAATGTTTATATATGTTCTGGTTTTGTTCAGGTTATGCTCTGGATTTGCTCTTCTTTTGCTCTGGTTATGTTCAGGATATGTTCAGGTTATGCTCTGCATTTGTTTTGCTTTTGTGTTGCTTTTGTTCTGGTTATGTTTAGGATATGTTCTGGTTTTGTTCAGGTTATGCTCTGAATTTCCTCGGGTTATGTTCAGGTTATGCTCTGCTTTTGTTTTGCTTTGTTCTGGTTATGTTTAGGATATGTTCAGGTTTTGTTCAGGTTATGCTTTGAATTTCCTCTGGTTTTGCTGAGTTTATGTTTAGGCTATGTTCAGGTTATGTTCAGGTTATGCTCTGTGTTTGTTTTGCTTTTGCTCTAGTCTTGCTCTGGTTATGTTCTCCATAGTTCTTCCCTTCTATGAAATGCTTCATAATCTTCAAATGCATCACAGATTACCTCGTATTTAATAAAAAAAGAAAAGAAAAGTTATTATGAAGTTATTATAAGTTATGACCACAGACCGAATCAAATGCAAACTGACAATAATATTGCACAAAACAATTTTTATTTATGTTCAGGTTATGTTCTGGTTTTGCTCTGGTTTTGTTTTACTTTTGCTCTGGTTATGTTCAGGATATGTTCAGGATATGTTCTCCATAGTTTTTCCCTCTCTATTAAATGCTTTATAATCTTCTCAGTCTTCAAATGCATCACAGAGTACATCATATTTTACTTCAAAAAGAAAAGTTTATGACCACAGACCAAATCATTTGGAAACGGACAATAATATTGCAGAAAAGGAGAAAGACAGAACAATGGATGCTGTAGATCACTTTGCGATGGCAGAAAGAAATGATTCTTCTCTCTAACCTCTCATAAAGTTTAATGAAGTGAGTTATTATGGGCTCAGCGCAGTGTAACGCATGAGAATCACTGAGTTTCACACCCACACACATACGCACACACACACACGCCTTCATCACATCTGAAGAAGAACAGAGTCACACCATTGACACTGTTAATTCATGCTTCTCTCCTGTGGTTACAATATGAAAATGAACATCGGATCTTTCAAAGACAACTGTGAAAAATCACTTTTTATGATCAGGATGAGTTGCGAACATTTCACAGCTTACTGTAGCTGATCAGCAGTTTCTAATTATTGAGTGAATATAACCAAAAACTTGAAGGTTAGGAGTATTACCATGTTTTTGGTTTATTTCTACCGTGTTTAGCTTAGTTTTTATGAATAAATAAGGTTATACATGAAAAAAAAAAATGAATTATTAGAAAAAATATTCACTGATTCATTCAATTCTGCAGTTGTATATATTATTTATCAGTGGTTAGCACTGTGGCTTCACAGCAAGAAGGGTCTCTGGTTCGAGTCTCGGCTGGGTCAGTTGATGTTTCTGTGTGGAGTTTGCATGTTCTCCCCGTGTTGGCGTGGGTTTGTGTCGTGTTGTGCTCCGGTTTCCCCCACAGTCCAAACACATGTGCTATAGGGGAATTGATGAACTAAATTGGCGGTAGTGTATGAGTGTGTGTGTGTGTGTGTGAATGAGTGTGTATGGGTGTTTCCCCAGTACTGGGTTGCGGCTGGAAGGGCATCCGCTGTGTAAAACATATGCTGGATATGTTGCCGGTTCATTCCACTGTGGTGACCCCTGATGAATAAAGGGACTTATACAGCATATTTTTTATGCAGTGGATACATATACCTAACACTGGGAACCACCCATACACACTCTTTCACACACATACACTACGGCCAATTTAGCTTATTCAATTCCCCTATAGCGCATGTGTTTGGGCTGTGGGGGAAACCGGAGCACCCGGAGAAAACCAACGCCAACACGGGGAGAACATGCAAACTCCACACAGAAATGCCAACTGACCCAGCCGAGGCTCGAACCAGCAATCTTCTTGCTGTGAGGCGACAACGCTACCCACTGTGCCACCATGACACCCCTATTGTTATTATAATTTTTTTTTTTTTGCAATTTCTTTTAAAGATAAAATTATTACAAAATGGATGTATATGTATGCATATATGGTATATTGAGGGTCATAAAGTTTTTGCAAAGTTTTATTTACTTGAAAACATTTAACAAACATTTTTATCTGTCTCTTGCAGATCAAAAAAGACCCAAATACTGTGTTATATTGTGAATTATACTCGCGACTGTTCAAAAGTTCAGAGTCAGTAAGACTTTTATTTAGCAAGGACACATTAAATTGTCCTTACAGTAAAACATTTATAATGGTACAAAAATTCTTTCCAATACATGTTGTTCTTTTGATCTTCAAGTGCTTGCAGTGCCTCTGACGTTGACACAGTCTGAAAATAAACATCTGTAAATGACAACTATGAAAAATCACCTTTTATAATTGCAGTATTATGAGTTGCTTTATACTTCAGCAACCAGTGTTGGGTAAAAAATGTAAAGTATTGCAATGTTAAGCCTATCTTACTCTTTCATTAAAAAAAACACACATTATTTTCTTTTTGTTTAAAAGGTACACTGTAAAAAATGTCTGTAAATTAGCAGTTTTCTGTATTTTGTGATTATTTTTTTTAATTATTTCTGCTTTTGAATTGCATTATGAGAGTTTAATCTTTCTTCCAACAACTTTTAACCTTGAGAAGTAAAAAAAAATACATTTTTAATAGTGTAAATTGCTATATTGTCTGGGTTGGTGTTGTAAATTACGCTACAGAAACCTTGTAATAAACTGCCATTACGTTTTCTGTTATTTTACACACTTATTTCTCTAGATATTATTCCTTATATTATTTCAAATAACTACAATGTCAAAAAAAATCACTTTGTTAAAGTGTAGAGTTGAATTTTCAACATCAAAAGTGGACAGAGCAGAGATCAACATCCCATAATGCAATTCACCACCGCAAATAATCAGAAGAGAATTACAAAATAACGAGAAAGTCACTAGATTGTAATATATTACACTGTTCCCGACACTAGTAGCCACACTTATGTAGTTCTTGCATTCATGAAGATCTCTCTCAGCATGCGAAATGACTTTCACGCAAGTTGCAGAAGGACTTGCTGAAGTGTTTTAGAGCCTGCAGAATCTGGGGTCAAGCCATTACCCTCCTTAATGTGCTGTGAGATTGCATGCTAATTGATGCTGCACGCTAATTGATATTAGCCCTCGCCATATCTGTTTTACACATTCACACACAATGCAAAGGTGCTTTTACAGGCCAAGTTTCCGGACCAATCTACATCTCGCATCTCAAAGTAAGGCTGCACGATATTGGAAAAATTGGTATATATATTGCGATACTTTTGTTTTTCTGCGATGTATGTATTGTGATATGGATTCAGTTTCACCAGATGGCTTAAATAGAGATCTGATTGGAAAGAATTAATTCATTTGGATTGATTGTGATGATTCTGTAGTGGGTTAAATCATGCATAAAATATAATAAACAAATCGCAAGCATAGATAATTACAGGCACATCCTGATTTTGCCAAGTACGATGCGATGATCCTGGATTAACATCTATGTTGATCCTGGAACATCATTTTTGTTGGAAAATGTAATCCATACCTGTTCCCTACTCCTAAACCCAACCATAACTGTAAATGATTCCCAAAATCAGAGGGGAATAACAGTTGGATAACAATCATGTTGAAGTGCATAACCCTAAGCGTAAGCCTAAACTTAATATAAACTGTAAACAATTCAAAGAATCTGATTGGCTGATTGGAATGTTGTTCGAGGATCAACATCAACAAGACCTGGTTTCTCTCAAGGTTTTTTTTTTCCTTCACTTCGTCAATTGGTGAAGTTTGTTCCTCCACTGTCGCCACTGGCTTGCTTGGTTGGGACTTGTGCAGCTGCGCATCGATGGATTTGCTCTTTAGTGTTTGGACTTTCAGCAGTGAAAATTAAACCACACTGAACTAAACTAAACTGAACTTAAACTCTGAAAACTGGACTGACACAGTTTCAATCTACTAGAACTTCTGTTCAGCTGCTTTGACACAATCTACATTGTAAAAGCGCCACAGAAATAAACAGGAATTGAATTGAAATCAACATAGATGTCAATCCAGGAACATGTCCTACTTGGTGAAATCAGGTTGGCGTAATTACAGCAGACGGGTTTCTAGGGAATAAATAAATAATCAAATGTAAAATAATACTGTTTTCATTGTGTAAATAGTTCAATAAAATGTAATCTTTAAGTTACAAACAGTAAAATGTATTGTGCCTAAATGCTTTTATCTTTGTTGAAATGCTCACAAAGTCACAGGCCTTAAAACCACATGTATATGATAAATATTTACTCCATTATGGGTAAAATCTGCATTTTTACTGGTTTGTTCTGGAGACAATAAAAACAAACAAACGTTGCTTAAGGGGGCTAATAATATTGACCTTAAAATGGCTTTTAAAATAATTTAAAACTGCTTTTATTCTAGCCGAAATAAAACAAATAAGACTTTACTAAGCCTAACCTTCTGTTTTTGACCGGTTATGTTTATCTGTTTCGTAGGTGCGACTCTTGGGGTGAGGCTTCTAAAACTGTCACATTGCAATAGATGCTGAAACAATATTTAAGGGAATGACAATCATTTTAATTTGCCGCATTTATCATTGTCTGCATACGAATGTTTTATAAATCACATGTGAACCTTGTCGTAAGCGCTGAACCAAATTTATTTTACGATGTGACTATTGTGGATGCGCACATTGCTATATATATATATGTGTGCACTGAAGCGATATATTGTGCAACCCTATGACTATTGCACACATTGCGATATTGATGCTGAAACGATATTTATTGTGCAACCTTATCACTATTGCGCAAATTGCAATATTGACGTAAATGATACATTGTGCAACCTTATGACAATTGCACACATTGTGATATCAACGCTGAAACGATATGTTGTGCAACCTTATGACTATTATGCACATTGTGACATCGATGCTCAAATGATATATTGTGCAACCCTATGATTATTGCACACATTGCAATATCAATGCTAAATGATGCATTGTGCAACCCTATGACTATTGCACACATTTCGATATCGATGCTGAAACGATATTTATTGTGCAACCCTATGATTATTACGCAAATTGCGTTATCGACACTAAACAATACATTGTGGAACCCTATGACTATTGGGCACATTGTGATATCGATGCTGAAAGTGTATATATATAGTGCAACCTTAAAACTATTGTGAACAATGCAGTATCGATGCTGAAACTATTTATTGTGCAACCCAATGACTATTATGCACATTGTGATATCGGTGCTGAAACAATATATTGTGCAACTTTATGACTATTGTGTATATGTTATATATATTAATATATATTGTGCAACCTTATGACTATTGCGCACATTTCGATATCTATGCGATATATTGTGCAACCTTATGACTATTGCACACAT
>CAIGQV010016735.1:1163919-1178066 GCA_903798115.1 Danio jaintianensis
TGTTGTCCTGGAGATTAACTCTGAAAGAATCATTTGAATCAGTGAATAATGTACTTGAGACTCATTCTGAATGGATCATTTGAATCAGTGTGTCGTCCTGGAGATTAACTCTGAAAGAATCATTTGAATCAGTGAATAATGTACATGAGACTCATTCTGATTGGATCATTTGAATCAGTGAGTTTACTGGAGATTAACTCTGAAAGAATCATTTGAATCAGTGAGTTGTTTAGTGGGGACTCACTCTGAATGAATGATTTGAATCAGTGAGTTGTTTACTGAAGGATATCTCTGAGCAGATCATTTGAATCAGTGAGTTCTTTACTGTAGATCAAATCTGGACATATCATTTGAATCAGTGAATCATTTCCTTGAGACTCACTCTGAATAAATGATTTGAATCAGTGAGTTGTCTATGATATGCTTAAAAACACTACAGTATTTTCTAAATTACTTAATTTACTTAATTTCTCTATGGGTCAGTATGGTCATGAGTTCTCAGATCTGCTCTTACTGTTTGTAATGGACACTTCTGTTCTCCACAAGGCCACCGTCTCCTTTTGGAGGAAACATCCCACGACAGACTGCATGGTAATTACACAAAAGAAACTAATCAGCTGGAACATTGCGCCTTAATTAGCTGACCAAAATGATTGGAGAACGTGCCCGAGGGGTCATGCTTTGCTTGAGTCCCACCGCTCTCCTTTCCAAACCTTTCCGGTTGGTTTAAAAAAAATATATTTTAATTTAAATTGTATGTATATTATTTTGTTTTAATTTATTTAATTTAATTTTAGTTTTATTTGATTAATTTAATTTATTTGGTCTTTAATTTATATTATATTTATTTTATTTTTAAATTTATATTTTATTGATCTATTTAATTTTCAAAAATTTTTCTTTTCTTTTTTTTACATTTTATTTTATTTTATAATTTTATTTTATTTATTTTTTGCATTCATGCTCCTAAAGCCTGACCGGATGAGGCATTTAAAAATATTTAATTTAATTTAATTTAATTTAATTTAATTTAATTTAATTTAATTTAATGTATTTATTAATTAATTAATTAATTAATTAATTAATTAATTAATTTAAAAAATATATTATTTATTCATTTAATTTAAATTTTAATTAATTAATTTTATTAATTTTATTTTTATTGTATTTATTTATTTATTTAATTTTAATTAATTTATTTAATTTTATTTTATTATTTTGTATTTTCTTTTTATTTTTGTATTTTTTTTTTATTATGAATTTTAATTAGTTTTTTATTTTATTATTTTTTTATTTTGTTTTTATTTATTTATTTATTTATTGATTGATTTATTCATTTATTTTTTTACATTTTTTTTGCATTCAATAACCTGAGTCTAGATGAGGCATGAAACAACCGCCCAGGAAAGCTCCATCACATCTCTGTGTCTGCTATTAGTGAGATGGAGATATTTTAAGGTTGGCGAGCGCTCAGTCTTTTCCCTCCGAATGCAAATGGCGATGGCGAGAGGTCAGCTAATCCATTCTAATCAACTTTGCTGCAGCACTTTAGGAATTCATTAGTAAACAACTGGAGGGAAAAGGCATCTCAACAACGCTGAAATAGCCTTGATTACCATTCACAGGGATTTGCTTTGGACACTCGTGTTAGGTGTGAGATAAAGAGCTTGATTAACACATAGCCGGAGGGTCTCCTCTACTCAAAACAAACAAAAACAATGAGATATAGGTTTTTTTTTGTCGATTTCAGACACAACAGAAAACAATGACGACGTGTCATGTTAACTGGCTGCATCTTAATTTTGTTAAATAATTGTAAAACTTGTTGTATTTTACAATTAATTTAATATAAAAGTAAATAACACACTAACACAACACACACTCTTTTAATATATGCAATACCATTAGACAAATTAACTTTAATAATAATAATAATAATAATAATAAGTGATGTATAAAAGATAGGGATGTGACGAGATCTCGGGCTACGAGATCTTGCGAGACTAAATCGTGATGAGATTTCTCGTCGAGGTGAAACGTTGTCTCGTGAGTTATGATGTTATGATGGAGCATGATGGTGAATTTAGCACTGAAGATTGGAGGCATTATTGGATTTGAAATGCACATCTAATGCTTTGCACACATCTGCCAACGCAAGCGGGTGAGTGTGATGTAACCGTTTTGTTCTTCACCGGAGTTCAAAGGTTGCGTCACAAAGCAGAGGCTGCTACAACTGCATCCACACGCATTAACCATAACACGCATTAATCATAACATACGATGGAATGCAAGTGTGACTTTACGTCATAAGATGGCGCCGCGGATGGCCGCCTCGGTGTGGAGCTCTCCAGTTTTTGCACTGTTTTTGTTCGTTTGTCCTGTTTTATGTTCATCGTACGAGATCAGTTATTCCAGGGACGAGCTGCTGAACATTCGGCAGTACACTCCAATTAATCACCAACCGGTTTTTGATTTCTCTGGCGTTTTGCTGAACATTGTTGTCGGTGGAGCAGCTGCACTAGGGAAACGCTACAGGACGCGCAGGCGTGGGAAGCGAGCCGGCGCGCTCGTCAGGCTCAGACAGCGCGGCTTCAGAACGGCGCTGCCGAGCATCCATCTGGCGAATCTCCGCTCTCTTCCTAACAAAATGGACGAACTACTTCTGCTCGCACGCAGAAACAAGAACTTTACCAACTCTGCTGCTCTGTGTTTCACGGAAACCTGGCTGAACGAAGCCATTCCGGACAGCGCGTTACACCTACCGGACTTTCAGCTGTACAGAGCGGACCGTGATACGGAGTCAACGGGCAAAACGCGCGGTGGTGGGACATGCTTTTACATCAACAGAAGGTGGTGTACGGATGTAACTGTGTTAAAGAAGATGTGCTGTCCTGACGTGGAAGTGCTTTTCATTAACTGTAAGCCGTTCTACTCGCCGCGGGAGTTTTCCTCGTTCATTCTCATCGGTGTTTATATTCCACCGCAAGCACACGTGAGTACTGCACTGCAACAGCTGGCTGATCTGATCACAGAGACAGAACAACAACACCTGGACTCTGTTTTTATCATTCTCGGTGACTTTAATCAGGCGAAACTCACACATGAGATGCCTAAATTCAAACAGCACATTACATGCCCCACCAGAGACAATAATATTTTGGACCATTGCTACACCACAATAAAGGATGCATATCGTTCCGTCGCTAGAGCAGCTCTAGGACTCTCCGACCACTGCCTGGTTCATCTTATACCAACTTACAGACAAAAACTTAAAACTACTAAGCCAGTATTAAGGACTGTTAAGAGATGGACCAACGACACAGAACAGGCCTTACAAGCCTGTTTTGAATGCACTGACTGGAGTGTTTTTGAAGCTGCAGCCACCGACCTCGACGAACTCACAGATACCGTAACATCATACATCAGTTTCTGTGAGGAGCTATGCATCCCTACCAGGACCTACTTATCATTTAACAATGATAAACCATGGTTCACACCAAAACTTAGACAGCTTCGTCAGGCCAAAGAGGATGCCTACAGGAGTGGGGACAGGGTCTTGTACAATCAGGCAAGGAACACACTGACAAAGGAGATTGGTGTGGCTAAGAAGAGCTATGCCAAAAAGCTGGAAAACCAGTTTTCTGCCAACGACCCGGCATCAGTGTGGAAAGGCCTGAAAGACATCACAAACTACAAGACACCATCCCCCAGCATTGATGGCAGTAAACAACTTGCAAACGAGCTGAATAAGTTCTACTGTAGATTTGAGACACCCCACACCCACCCTGACGATCTCTCTACACAGCCATCAACACCTCCAGCCATCTTTCTCCCCCCCCCTGCACTTCAGATCAGTGAGGATAATGTGCGTCAGATCTTTAGGAAGCAGAAGAGAAGGAAAGCACCTGGCCCAGATGGTGTTTCACCAGCCTGTCTGAGAACCTGCGCTGACCAGCTGGCTCCCATTTTCTCACAGATCTTCAACAGATCACTGGAACAGCGCAAAGTTCCATCCTGCTTCAAATGCTCCACCATCATCCCAATTCAGAAGAAGCCAAAGATCACAGGACTCAATGACTACAGACCTGTTGCCTTAACATCTGTGGCCATGAAGTCATTTGAAAGACTGGTGTTAGCATATCTGAAGGACATCACTGGACCTTTGCTGGACCCCCTGCAGTTTGCCTATAGAGCAAACCGGTCTGTGGATGATGCAGTCAACATGGGACTGCATTATACCCTACAACATCTGGACAAACCAGGGAACTACGCAAGGATTCTGTTCGTGGACTTCAGTTCTGCCTTTAACACCATCGTCCCATCATTGCTCGAGTACAAACTGACCCAGCTCTCTGTTCCTAGCTCTGTCTGTCAATGGATCACCAGCTTTCTGACAGACAGACAACAGCTAGTCAGAATGGGCAAAATCACATCCGACAGCCGCACCATCAGCACCGGTGCCCCCCAGGGATGTGTTCTCTCCCCACTGCTCTTCTCCCTGTATACCAATGACTGCACTGCAAAAGACCCCTCCATTAAACTCTTGAAGTTTGCTGACGACACTACTGTTATCGGCCTCATCCGGAACGGTGATGAGTCTGCATACAGACAGGAGGTGGAGCGGCTGGCTCTATGGTGCAGATGCAACAACCTTGAGCTGAACACGCTCAAAACGGTGGAGATGATAGTGGACTTTAGGAGAAACCCCCCTGCACTTCCCCCACTCACCATCATGAACAGCACTGTGGCTGCAGTAGAGTCATTCAGGTTCCTGGGCACCACCATCTCTCAGGATCTGAAGTGGGACATTCACATAGACTCTATTGTGAAGAAAGCCCAGCAGAGACTGTACTTCCTTCGTCAGCTGAGGAAGTTCAACCTGCCACAGGAGCTGCTCGTACAGTTCTACTCAGCTGTCATCCAATCCATCCTCTGCACTTCAATCACCGTCTGGTTCGGCTCAGCTGCCAAAACCGACCTCCGTAGGCTACAGCGAATAGTCCGGACTGCTGAACGAATCACTGCCACTACCCTTCCTACACTTCAAGAACTGTACTCTTCCAGAGTGAGTAAAAGGACTCGCAAAATCACTCTGGACCCTTCACACCCAGCACACTTTCTGTTTGAACTGTTACCGTCTGGCCGGCGCTACAGAGCACCGAGCACAAAAACAGCCAGACACAGGAAAAGTTTCTTTCCTCAGGCCATCTACCTCATGAACAGTTAATTATTCCCCTACTGTGCAATAAACATGTGCAATACTTTTTCATACGCATTTGTACACAGCACCTTATAACAGTATACAATGCAATACTTTCTCCATACGCATTTGTACACAGCACCTTATAACAGTATACAATGCAATACTTTCTCCATACGCATTTGTACACAGCACCTTATAACTTGTAAAACTTGTATATTTATAACAAATCTGTACAACAATTCATCATCCAGAGCTCTTTTGTCTAACTGCATCTCTGTTTAATGTTTGTCGTATTTTATTTTTTTTTATTTTTTTTCCTCATATTTATTTTGTGTTGTCACTTGTCACTTTATGTACACTGGAAGCTTCTGTAGCCAAAACAAATTCCTTGTGTGTGTAAGCACACTTGGCAATAAAAACCGATTCTGATTCTGATTCTGAATAGCACTTTAGATATGCTGAAAGTCATAATCGTCATAAACACAAATCAAATTACGACATGTGGAGTATTCCTATTTCAGTTGCATTACTGAAGTGCAGTGCAGACATGTAAACACCGCAATCAAACTATTACCGCCGTGTAGGACTTTTAATGCCAACTGATCCAGCCGAGGCTCGAACCAGCGACCTTCTTGCTGTGAGGCGACAGCGCTACCCACTGCGCCACCGCGTCGCCCATATATCTATATTTTAATGAATTAAAAATACCCCGCCCCCTGGATTTTCCTAGAACATTCTATTGCAGAATAACTGCATTTTCTTATTACTTTTCTCAATAAAATCATGTCATAGTCTTGCAGATCTTGTCATTTAGGGTCACAAATAAATCTATCTGCTCTATGAATTAAAATGATTGTGGTCGCTGCAACGGCACACTTGGGGTTTGTTTCATCCTACAAATGCCAATAAATCCTGTGATTATTATTAATGATTTTTTTGCACCACATTGATTGGTTGCCGTCTTGTTATTCCACATTAGGACGGAGACGAGGCTTGTTATGTGTGACCCTGGAGAGCCGCAAACAAAGTTTCAAAGTTAAAGTTGCACGGCTTATAAAATTGAATGGGATTTACCAGACTGACGCGTGCTGACAGCCGAATGGGCTTAGGTTAACACTACGTTTTTTTAGACAGGAATGTGTGTGTGTGTGTGTGTGTGACACCAACAATGATTATTTGAAGGCTGTGCTAAAACACTCATAAAGCATGACCTTGTATCGTAGCACAGAACAGTTTGCAGATACACATGGAAACAGTCAATTACTGTACTTTATTAAACTACACTGTGTGCAAAGCAGAATCATTTTTATTAAACACCATCGGGACGGTGCATTTTTTCTCTCTCTCTCTCTGAATATTAAATCCAGTCCTCCCGGTGAACACTCTCTGGTTTATTTCTGAGGAGTGGATTGGAATAAATGTAGTTGTGTTTGTTTCTGAGTTTAAAGTGTCTCAGCGCAACGCTCAGTTGCAGAAGCGTTATATTATAGTTTGCAACGAAGCTTATAGAGTAGGATTTGTCTGTTAGCATAGCCTTAAAAATACTATAGTAATGATGACATACAGTAATACACTGGTATACATCAAAGTGCAAACCATCGTATTGTTATTGCACGTCCAAGAAGCATGTTTTACCATAGTAAACATAGAAAAAACATGGTGATTTTTAATTAGTTAAAAAAAAAATGCAATACATGCCATGGTGGCAGCATGCATAATTATATATATATTTACATAATTATATACTATTTCATTTCATATATCAATATTATTCAGTCATAGTACGTCAGCAAATTAGTTTTTGATTATTACGGCAGAATGAGAGTAGTTCCTAGTCATATCAGCCTAGAAAATAACAACTTTTCATTATAATACATAATATAACTACAGAAAAGGCAAGTGTTAAATAGGTAAATTATACAAACTCTTTGGGCACTTTTGAGCGAGATGCTAATGGTCTAATCTGATTCAATGATCTATGCTAAGCTAAGCTAAAAATGCTCCCGATAGATCTGAGGAATGCATTAAAAAGATAGTAAAACTTGACTGTTTACCTCTAGGAGAGCTGTAAGATTGAGCCTATTTACAAAAAAAGTGTTTTTTTTTTTAATAAGATGCTAATGGTCTAATCTGATTTAATTATCTATGCTAAGCTAAGCTAAAAAGGCTCCCTACAGACCGGGAGATCGGAGGAATGCATTCAAAAATAGTAAAACTCGACTGTTTAACTCTAGGAGAGCTGTAAGATGAGCCTATTCACAAAAAAGTGTAATTTTTTTGAGCGAGATGCTAATGGTCTAATCTGATTTAATGACCTATGCTAAGCTAAGCTAAAAATGCTCCGCCAGAAATAAATGCGAGACCAGGAGATCAGAGGAATGCATTCAAAAATAGTAAAAAAAAAAAAAACGTGATCTTTGTTAATGTCAACTAAGTGAAGTTTCACAAACTAATTTCGAGAGGAGCACGTGATATGATTGAGCACAACTGGTTACTCATCGGTAATCAGTATTAATCCAATCAGATCGATTCAAGCTCACAATAAATGAACCGATTTCCTCTACCGATCTATCTTCATTTCGGAAGAATCCCCCCTTCCACCCCATCTCCTCCTTTTTCCTCCCTTTTCTAAGGGGAGCTCTCGAGACCTACCTGATCTCGAACCCCTTTATATGCTTACTTGACTGGGCGGGAGCCTTGAGCTCAATTATCTTCGAGCTCAGGGTTCTCTCCCGGGACAGCATGCCAAACCTGCTATTCACGCTAAAGCATATCTAAGTGGGAACTCTTGAAACATATATTGATGTGCTATTTAATACATTAGTTAACATGAACTAATGGTGAACAAGGACACAATCTTTGTTAATGTTAACATATTAATATGTTGTTTAATACATTAGTTAACATGAACTAATGGAGAACGACGACACTCTTTGTTAATGTTAACTGCTCTTATTCTAATACACCCTTATTAAAGTGTTAATAAGGAATAAGCTCAAGTTTGGAGCAAGTAAATTTTCATTTTTGAGTGAACTCTCCCTTTAACATGCTATTTACCCTCCTCAGCATGAAATCAAGAAAAGCCTCTATCCTCTTAGTACTTTTTCCTAAGCATGATAGGATGTGACAGCATTGAAACAGGTGGAATTACTGTCACACCAACCCGCGATGTCTTGTGACAAACCTATGAAGCTGTAATCTGTCCTGTTTCAATCAATAATATGAACAATTCCATGGAAGTCAATGGTTACAGGTTTCCAGCATTCTTTAAAGTATTTAGTGTCCGACAGAAGAAAGAGGTAACACTTTACAATAAGGGTGTATTAGTGTTAATGCATTAGTAAACATTAATTAACAGTGAATAACACATCTGTTAAGCATTATGTAAGCTTTGTTAATGCTAACTAAACATATATTGTTGTGTTATTTAATACATTAGTTAACATGAACTAATGGTGAACGACGACACAATCTTTGTTAATATTAACTTACTCTTATTTTAATACACCCTTATTGTAAAGTGTTACCAAGAAATAAGGAATAAGCTCAAGTTTGGGGCAAGTAAATGACCGAATTTTCATTTTTGAGTGAACTCTCCCTTTAACATGCTATTTACCCTCCTCAGCATGAAATCAAGAAAAGCCTCTATCCTCTTAGTACTTTTTTCTAAGCATGATAGGATGTGACAGCATCGAAACAGGTGGAATTACTGTCACACCAATCTGCGATGTCTTGTGACAAACCTATGAAGCTGTAATCTGTCCTGTAGAGTCTCTGAAGGTTAGCTGTCCAGAAAAGCAGGACTGCATGATGTTTTTTTCTCCTCCACAACATCTCTGAAGCTTTCCTTCCGGCCGTCATTTCAGCGCTGGATCGGATGCCAGTTTGATATTTCAGCGTGTGTTTGGTGACATTTGTCTGACTGAGTGCAGATGGCGGGGACAGGTAGTGGCAGAGGGAGAAAAAGAGCTGTCATCTCTCCGGTTATCACAGCGGTGTGCAGATTTCCAAATGCCCTTTTTTTTTTTTTTTTCTCATAGTATGTATTAAGCGTAATGGTGTGACATGGCAGTTTGGAGCTGCAGGAGAGCCACTTTTTCCAGTGCTCTGGGTTTTTCTCGCCAGTAAGATCTCAAATAGACGACTTGAAAGACAAATGGACTCTGACATTTAACAGGAGAAACACAGAATGGTGTCAGGATTTCATCTCCGGGCGGCTGCTGTGGAGAGCTGCACTGGAGCAGATTTTTTTAAGTGCACTTTAGACTTGTTAGACCAGCTTTTTAGGCAAGCAAAATTGTTGTAATTTTATTTAAAGTGACAATTTTTTTTCACTTTCTCTTTAATGTTTTATTTTTTTTATATATATTTGAAGACAAAGGCACGGTGGCGCAGTGGGTAGCACGATCGCCTCACAGCAAAAATGTCGCTGGTTCAAGCCTCGGCTGGGTCAGTTGGCATTTCTGTGTGGAGTTTGCATGTTCTCCCCATGTTGGCGTGGGTTTCCTCCGGGTGCTCCGATTTCCCCCACAAGTCCAAAGACATGCGCTATAGGTGAATTGGGTAAGCTAAATTGGCCTTAGTATATGTGTGATTGAGTGTGTATGGGTGTTTCCCAGTGATGGGTTGCAGCTGGAAGGGCATTCGCTGCTTAAAACATATGCTGGATAAGTTGGCGGTTCCTTCCACTGTGGCGACCCCAGATTAATAAAGGGACTAAGCCGAAAAGAAAATGAATGAATGAGTTTGAAGACAAAATTATTCACCCTCCTGTGGAATTTTTGTGCATTTTTTTATTTACTTTCTCAAATGATGGAAGAACATTTCTCACAGTATTTCCTATAATATTTTTTCTTCTGGAGAAAGTCTTATTTGTTTTATTTTGGCTAGAATAAAAGCAGTTTTTAATTATTTAAAAACCATTTTAAGGTCAATATTATTAGCCCCCTTAATATACTTGTTCAGTATTAGATTTGGATTGTCTCCAGAACAAACCACTGTTATACAATGACTTGCCTAATTACCCTAACTTTACCCTAATTAACCTAGTTAAGCCTTTAAATGTCACTTTAAGCTGAATACTAGTATCTTGAAGAATATTTAGTCTAATATTATGTGCTGTCATCATGGCAAAGAGAAAAGAAATCAGTTATTAGAAATACTATATTTAGAAATGTGTTGTAAAAATAATTTGTGAAATTACACTTAAAACCTTCTTTCATTGGCTAATCTCTGTGCTATATTAATAATAAAATAAAATTTATATTAAATACTGAATAAGCTTTCACAGTAAATTTATTTATTTTTTTGTTTGTTTATTTTTTTTACTTTATTTATAGAAGTGTTTCTGAAAACATAACACCCAATAGTGTACATCATGTATATATGTTAACAAAATTATCTCAGTGTTATTACCTGATACCAACTAGAACATGCACCAAAACACTAGCAAACAATACAGCAATTATACAGCACCATCCCAAAAAATCTCAGCCAGACTCATGGAATAAGAAACAAAATAGTGGTTAGCACTGTCGCCTCACAGCAAGAAGGTCGCTGGTTCGAGTCTCGGCTGTGTCAGTTGGCGTTTCTGTGTGGAGTTTGCATGTTCTCCCCGTGTTGGCGTGGGTTTCCTCCGGGTGCTCCGGTTTCCCCCACAGTCCAAACACATGCGCTATAGGGGAATTGATGAACTAAATTGGCCGTAGTGTATGAGTGTGTGTGTGAGAATGTGAGTGTGCATGGGTGTTTCCCAGTACTGGGTTGCAGCTGGAAGGGCATCCGCTGTGTGAAACATATGCTGGATAAGTTGGTTCATTCCGCTGTGGTGACCAATGATAAATAAAGGGACTAAGCCGGAGGAAAATGAATGAATGTTAACATATACATCTAAGGAAAGGGCCCCGTATTTTATTATACACCTTCTGTTTGCCAAATCTAGAGAAACGTAACCTTTCCAGCTTGAGGGCAAAAGCTTTCACAGTAAATGTTGGGATAAACAAAATATTGAACTTAAAGCATATATTGATGATATTGATGATTCTGTTTGGGCCACGTTGTGCATGTTATTTTATTAAGGCAAAGATGCAAGAACAGAATTGAATAAACTCCAGAATCAATCTTAAATTGTCTATTTTGGTGAATTAAAAATTTTCATAATAAAAATTTAATTTTTAGACAATCATTTAATAAATATCTATAATTGAACAATTTTTGAGGCATCTGTTGGTGAAATGGTACCATTTTTGGACATTATAATTACTTACTCCCAGGGCCATTTATATCGAAGTTAATATTTTGCCGCACCATACTGGTGTTTCGTAACGTCTAGTTTTTATGAGGTGAGTTGTTAGCCCAACGCTCACCCCCCAACTTGGAGAACCAGAACATACACACATACACTACAGACAATTTAGCTACCCAATTCCCCTATAGCGCATGTGTTTGGACTGTGGGGGAAACCGGAGCACCCGGAGGAAACCCACGCCAACACGGGGAGAACATGCAAACTCCACACAGAAACGCCAACTGATCCAGCCGAGGCTCGAACCAGCGACCTTCTTGCTGTAAGGCGACAGTGCTAACCACTGAGCCACTGTTTCGCCCACCATTTTTGGACATTATAAATATATTTGTTTCTAGATTGATTATTTTTGTTTAGTTTACAGTATTCATGTAGCAGAATGTGAAACATATTGTAAAAACAAAAATGATAAAACATTTGATATATATAACATATATATAAAAATAAGTATTGAACACGTCATCATTTCTCTCAGCAAACATATTTTTAAATATGTTGACTTGACATTTTCCCCAGATGTTAGTAACAACCAAAGAAATCCAGATATGCAAAGAAAACTAATCTAATTAGTTTACAAATGAAGTTCTGTGTAATAAAATGAAATGACGCAGGGAAAAAGTATTGAACAGATGAAGAAAGGAAGGTGTATTCCGGCAGTGAAAGCCCAGACAGCAGCTGAAATCTCTCAGTAGTTCTTCAGCAACCCTCTGCCCTTCCTCGGTGAAAATGAATATCAGCTGCTTCAGTCCAACATCTACATTAGCAGAAGGATGAAGATCAAACCATTTCAGCAAGACAATGATCCAAAACACAGCCGAGGAGACTCTCAGATGCTTTCAGAGAAAGAGAATCAAGCTGTAGAACGGCCCAGCCAATCACCTGACCCGAATCCAATATAAAATACAAAATAAAGATCAGATTTGATAGACGAGACCCACAGAACCATCAAGATTTTGACACACTATTGAAGTCTGTGAGAAACTCACACTTGAGCAATGCATGTGACTTCATTCTCCATATGAGAGGCGTCTTTAAGCTGACAGCACCAAACAAGCCTTTTATATAAAGTATTAAACACGTTTCAGTAGTTCAGCACTTTCTCCTTCTGTCATTCCATTGTTATAACACATGTTTGGTTTTCTTTTTATGTTTGTATTGTTTGAGTTTTTACCAAAATCTGGATCAATTCCATCTCAACAGCTCCTTTAGATATATAATTCCCAGGAAAAAAACATGACAATGTGTTCAATACTTAATATATATTATATACTTATTAATATATATCATCTAAATACAAACTTTGTGCTCAATTGTTTGACTGCACAAAACAAAAGTTGTCTATTGCTGCATATTTTGAGTTGTGCATGGCAGGAGCCGACACACACTGCTAGTATGATTATCGTGACGGGTCATACACAACATTATATCATTGTTGACTTCAGCGTGAGCCCTTTGAAGTGTTGTGGGTGGTCCCAAAGTCGTGTCGCCGTTCAACATACGGCACTATTTGATCCATCTGTGGCAAATAACCTCCTGAAAGGCTTCCCGGTGGCCGCACAATATTTGGCCTCCATATAGCTGCCATGAGTCATGATTTATTGATTCACTTTTGGCATGAGTTATGGGAACTTGTGCAATGGCGCTGAAAACGAATAGCATAGGATTATATTCCGTGGATGGCACCTGAATATTAATCAGACGCCTTATAATTTATAGCAGTCAGTGTTGGGCTTTTTAACGCTGTAAATTTGCTGTGTTGTGACACGCTCCTGCTTCCGGATGTGAGCCGTTGCATTAATTCGATCAATATTTAAAACACATATGATGTCAGGGAAAGGGGCAGAAATGCTAGAAGGAGATGACAGGGAAGAAATAACATTACTGCTTTAATTTTCAGGCTGTTTTACAGGAGCGGGAATGCGTGAAGAGTGCAAACTGTCTTTTTTGTGTGTGTGTGTGTGTGTGTGTGTGTGTGTGTGTGTGTGCTGATGAAAAAGAATTTGAGACTCCACTCAGCATATAAATTGTCTGGGCTCTCGTGTGATGCCGGTGGAGGTTGTGAAGAGGGAAATAAGTAGAATCGAGAGCGAGAGGGAAATCTTGCCTATCTTCAGGCTTTCTTAAGTCATTTGCCAGCGATTATTGTCCAAGAATAGCAGCTGCCATTAGCATTCGTCATTTCCATTGCTGGTAATCATTCTGAAAGCCCGTCCCGTTCCACGTAACGCATGCTTTACTGCTTTATCAACACACATGCTCTTATTATGAAGTCTTCATAAACGTGTTTATGAAGAAACAACATTTTTTTTGTTCCAACTATTTATATTGTTTCATTCTTTTGCTTCTGTCATTCTCTCCTTTTAAACAGTTCCTTTATTTTTTATTATATTCATTCATTCATTTTCTTTTCGGCTTAGTCCCTTTATTAATCAGGGGTCGCCACAGCGGAATGAACCACCAACTTATCCAGCATATGTTTTACGCAGCGGATGCCCTTCCAGCTGCAACCCATCACTGGGAAACACCCATACAATCATTCACACTCATACACTACGGACAATTTAGCTTACACAATTCACCTATAGCCCATGTCTTTGGACTGTGGGGGAAACCGGAGCACCCGGAGGAAACCCACGCCAA
>CAIGQV010016735.1:1232205-1251403 GCA_903798115.1 Danio jaintianensis
GTGTGTGTGTGTGTGTGTGTGTGTGTGTGTGTGTGTGTGTGTGTGTGTGTGTGTGTGTGTGTGTGTGTGTGTGTGTGTGTGTGTGTGTGCGTGTGTGTGTGTGGTTTATTTGTGTTAGATATCGGTGCTGCAAGGCATGGATCCTTTTTTTTTTTTTTGCAATGCACCAAATTTAAGATTTATCTCCAGGGCCTAAAATGAAGATTTTATAACTACTAAATAAACCATAAATAACTCTCAACAACACACAATGCATCAGATTACTCAACATATTCACATGGAATTCTTTGAAATGCAATAAGCGCATTAAACCGCATCACATTTACAGGCATTGTTAATTAATAGAAAATGTAACCAGCCAACTGGCAAGTAACACTATTTCAGAAATTGCCAGTTTTCACTCATATTCGCTTCTTGGCAAGTGCAAAATTTATTCTCTGGTTTTGTGTAAGAAGAAAAAGCAAGCCTGAAATCAGGACTGTGCACATGGACTGCAGTCAGAGTTTTCTGTGCACTGAAATGCATTTCAGCTCCAAAGTGTGAGAGCTAAAAAATCTTGCATATCACTTTCTCAAACCTCGGCCCAGAGGGAAAGCTCCCGCTGCGCCAAAACTTCAGTTCAAGCTGAGCTTCTGCCTGCACCGAGAATTCTTAATTCGCACATATCGCCAGGAATATCACTGCCGCCCCAGTGACATCCCATTTAGAGATTATGATTTTCTAGCTCTGCATGGAGTTTTGTGTGAGACGCACAGATCTGTCTGATTGCAGAAAGGTCTTCTGTCTGTTTCTGATGCGCAGTAATGGAGTTGACATCCCTTCGCTTTCCGCTGCTCTTAAAAGCATGAATAAAAGCAGAAAAGCGTTCACTCTACAAAATGCTGGGTTGTTGTTACTCAACGTTGGGTTAGAACGTATAGTTTAAATTTAATTGACAAAAAAATACACGTCACAATTTTGGGTTATGTCAATCTAACATCTTTTGTATGTGTACTGTTTCACATGTGTAGAATGTCAATGTCAAAAAAATTAATAAAAGCATGAGTAAATTCAGAAAGCGTGCACTGTACAAAATGCTGGGTTGTTGGAACGCAACGTTGGGTTAGAACGTATAGTTTTAATTTAATGGACAAAAAAAAATTGCATTGTTGGGTTATGTCAGTCTAGCATCTTTTTAAGCGTTTCACATGTGTAGAATGCCAATGTAAATTTTTTTTTAATTAATTAATGCACAAGTAAAGGCAGAAAGCATTCACTGTACAAAATGCTGGGTTATTGTAATTCAATGTTGGGTTAGAACATATAGTTTAAATTTAATTGACAAAAAAACAATAGTGCAATGTTAATCTAATAATAATAATAATAATAATAATTACTTACATTTACATAGCGCTTTTCTTGACACTCAAAGCGCTTTACACATCGGGGGAATCTCCTCATCCACCACCAGTGTGAAGTATCCACTTGGATGACGCGACGGCAGCCATATTGTGCCAGACCGCACACCAACTGATTGGTGGAGAGGAGACAGAGTGATGAAGCCAATTATGATATGGAGATGATTAGGAGGCCATGATGGACAGAGGCCATTAATTTTGATTTTTTAATGACCACAGAGAGTCAGGACCTCGATTTAACATCTCATCCAAAAGACGGCGCTCACTGAGCAGTATAGAGTCCCCTTCACTATACTGGGTCGTTAGGACCCACACAGACCGCAGGATGAGCGCCCCCTGCTGGTCTCACTAACACCACTTCCGGCAGCAACCTAGCTTTCCCATGTGGTCTCCCATCCAGGTACTGACAGGGCGCAGCCCTGCTTAGCTTCAGTGGGCGACCATGTGAGTTGCAGAGAGCTAGCTGCCGGCATAGTAATCTAGCATCTTTTTTAAAAGCGTTTCGCATGTGTAGAATGTCAAAAAAAATGAAAGCACAAGCAAAGGCAGAAAGCATTCACTGTACAAAATGCTGGGTTGTTGTAACTCTGGATTTACGCGAGAACAGCGGGCGCGAATGGCACTCGCGATAGAACTTTGAGATCTCTAAAAGTGTACACAGCGTCCTGTGGTGGATTCACGAAAACAAAAAACGCAAAAAAAAAAAAAAGTAGCTCCTGGGACATATTTGGCGCTCTTCAGAAATGTATATAGGGGTACGTTTTCAGAATGAGCCTGGGTTGCAGCATTTTGTACTTTTTTTTTTTTTTTTTTGCTACCTTAAATTATTTAATTGAATCAATTTATCTCAGTATCTGGATGCAGACTTGAATTTACAAGCTGATACTGCATATCTGAGGCATGCAATTTTAGACACAATGCACTCAATGGAGCTAGTGACATCACTGTGAGGGGCAGGGTTAGATGTGCCATTAAACGCATTGCATGCAGCTCAGCTTGCAACTGCACCAAGTCTGCATCCAGACCCCTCTCATTTATCCTTTCAAATCATCTCTCAATCCAACTGACTAAAAAAATGAAGTTAAATAATGTATAACTTAAAAAAGAGTTGAAACACGATTAACTTTTTAAAATAAGTTAAAGTAGCATAAAATCATTTGTTGTTATGACCTTTGTCAGAATAAATTGCTGGATTTATTCTCCATGTTCAGATCTGCCTCTGGCCTGGTGTTTGGCAGGAGTTGTTGACTCATGCAGGTTAAATACATCCGCAATCATTTCCCCAAAAAAACAATTTAGCATGCAGCGAGCACACACGGACGGCGAATGAAAGGCGTCGTGTGCGATTTCGGCTCTTTTGAAAGCGGAAGTGTGGATTAGCTTTGCGATTACGAGCAGGAAAAATGACTTGATTAATCTTCAGAAGCCCAAAAGCTGACCGCTGGCGTCGTGGGTTTTGGATGAAATTAGTGCAGATTTCCTGCGTGTAATAATGCACTCTCTCGGCTGGCTGTGCTTTGTTGATGTCCAGCAGGTTTAAATAACCAATTAAAGCTCATTTCCCTTTTCTTCCCCTCTCCGTCGTGCGTTTCTTCTTTTTCCGTCCTCCCCGCCGCTCGATAATTGTTAAGCACACAGCATGTAAAAATCTTGGGCTCAGTCGGCCGGGTTTATTGATGGCGTTGTTGTAAACGCTCTGATCTGTCGCTCTCTTTCGTGCCAAACGTGCCTTGCAAGGACAATTCCAGACATTTTTTTTTGTCTGTGCATTTAATTACCCAGACCATGTCTTTGGATTTGAGCCGAACAAAATGTGGGACTTTGACTTTCACTATCTCATCTACATTCAAATTAAGCAATAAGCCATACCAGAAGATTGCATAGTGATTTTATAATGGGGACATTTATTAAGTAAATGTATGAGCTAACGTCTCTCCGGTAGAAAAAGAAAAAAGTAGTCCTTATTTGTAGTCATAGATTTGGCATGGTTTAAAATCATTCCTATGTTACATGTATTTGCTTTATAAGAAATGCATGTGGGGCAGCACAATGGCTTAGTGGTTAGCACTGTCGCCTCACAGCAAGAAGGTTGCTGATTCGAGTCCCGGCTCGGTCAGTTGGCGTTTCTGTGTGGAGTTTGCACGTTCTCCCCGTGTTGGCATGGGTTTCCTCCGGGTGGTCCGGTTTCCCCCACAGTCCAAACACATGCGCTATAGGGGAATTGAATAAACTAAATTGGCCGTAGTGTATGAGTGTGTAGTGTGTATGGGTGTTTCCCAGTGATGGGTTGCAGCTGGAAGGGCATCCGCTGTGTAAAACATATGCTGGATAAGTTGGCGGATCATTCCCGTGGCGACCCCTGATGAATAAAGGGACTAAACCGAAGGAAAATGAATTAATATATATACTGTGAAACATTTTTCATTTCATTTTGGTCTGGGAAGCACTTATATTTGAAATATTTGAAAAAGAAATACATTTTCTCAGGATGGTGAATAAAAATATTTTTGATGGTTTGAAAATTAAAAATTTGTCTTCAACTGTGTGTATATATATATATATATAGGTGTTGATGTTCAGTTAGTCACTTGTAAAGTCTATTTTAGTTACCTTAAAATAGTAACACACACCACCAATGCGCCTGAACAGCTTACTTTCACATCAGCACACCCATGATGAACTTGCTGTTAAATCAATGTGACACACAAGCTGAAAATTATAAACATTGGTTGAAATGACAAAAAAGCACTTACATAGGGTGTATATATATATATATAGGGCTCCATTATTCTGGCGTTTTACCCGTCAGAGTGCTGTGATGCAGTGAGAGGACAGAGAAGGCCAGAAATCTGGCCGAACGCTGAGCTCTAATGCAGCTGATCAGTAAAACTGACAGACTCTGTGCTGTGAGAGTAGACATAGACAGCTGCAAAGGTCACCGGATACAAAGCAGCTCCAGCTCTTATTATAGAAGGAATCAGCTTATAGTGAAGCTGCCCTTTCCTCTCCGTCTCCCAGCAGAATCCAGATGTGCTCTGATGGAGAGAGGAACCACCACATCTGAAGAAGCGCTTTACACATGTCCAGGCTTCTCAGGCCATGTCCACACTAATACAGTTTAGTTTGAAAAAAGCATATTTTTCTCTCTGTTTTGACAGCATTTTCAGGAAACAAATATGACATTGTAAAACTGATGTTTTGGATGCTGTCCATTTAATAAAGTTTGTAAACGCTCTATATTGCCTCTCTTCAAAGCACAGGGAACATTTACTGGGAGCTGTTGCTTTTTCGACATTTTGGTGCAAAGAGACAAAGTAAATAAAGAAGAGGTGGATAGGATGAAGGTCTTGGGCTCTATTTAAATGACCTAGAAGCAAAGTCTAAAGAGCATGGCACAAAAGCATTAAGGGCATGTCCGAGTCCACTTTTGCTATTTTAAAGATGGAAAAAAACGTTTTGCTCCGGCGCATGGTCTAACAGGGTTGTGCTTATTCTCTTAATGAGTTCTGGGTGTGTTTTGAGCATAACGTGCATTAAACTAATCAGAGTCTTGTCTCCCATTCCCTTTAAGAGTCAGTTGCGTCGCGCCATGGAGCATTTGCTATTTACATGGTGGACTTTGTAAGTGGAAAAACTGAACGCTTCACTAGAGAGAAACAGTTAAACAGAGCATCTGTAGCGTGAAGATAAAGAACGAGCCTCCTCCATTCGGCCTCTTTACTTTCTCTTTACTTTCTCTTTACTTTACTTTTACTCTTTACTTTACTCCTTTACTTTGGTGGAGTAAGGGAACGGTGGAAACTCACTCCGCTGAAGACATCCATTAGCCTACATAATTAATTTCCTTTGTTAAGCGCAGAGATTTGATTCAAAACTATTTCTAAATTCAGTTCTAATTTCCAGCAAAGGAATAAATGAACAATTATAATGAAGTGTGGTCAAAACACTGAGTTATATCCAAACACACGTCCTGTTCTTATGCCCCATATGGTGATGCAGACGTCTCCAAAACCCCACATGTGGACAAATCTAAACTTGCTTTTATTAAAACAAATATAAATATGCATATAATAAATAATAATGCTAATAATAATAACATTATACAGATGCAGATCGTCACGAATGAACTGAAAAAAGCCCCCCGGACATGAAGAAGGCATGTAGGAATGAAGAAGGCATGGAGTCAGTGGTTTTTATATTTATGTAGCAAATAATAATTTTTGTAACATTTTAAACCTTTATTTTTGTTCATCTGTAAAGATATTTGTGTATTGCTGTACATCCTGTGTGTATTAAGCAATGTGTAAGCTTTTGGACCCACACAGGCGCATAACTAACGCACTCTGTGCTGGACTTTAGAGAAGCTTTTAGTTAAAGTAGTTATAGTCAACAGCGAGGTCTATTTCAGTTTTTCAGAATAGCAACGCGTCAACAATGAGCCTTAACACACCTCCTCTTCAGACCAGCACACCCATGAGTCCACAAAGTGGTGCAAATGGATTTGCTATTTAAACAGCATGGCGCAAAATGTGAAATTTAGGGTTGCACTGGTCTATAAAAAATAGCAACAAATCGTGCCAAATATGTCTTGCGCCTTATTGCGCCTGGTATATGAGAGGGCCCCTCATGTCAGAACATGAACAAAAGTGTTTTCAGTTGTTTTAGTGTGGATGACCATTTTTTTCGGGAAGAATTGAAAACGATAGTGTAGACATGAAGTGTTTTTAGAAAACGTCATTTCAAATTGATCTGGATTAGTGTAGATGTAGCACGAGAATCATAAATATTTGCATTGCCCAATGCTTTTTTATTTTTTTATTTTAGGGATGCTTTAAGGCCCGGAGAAATTAAAGTTGTCTTAAAGATAGCCATAGTGTGCTCCGAAACAGTGACAACATTCGCATTTAGAAGATATAACGGTAATATATAAAAGATATTAAACACATTTCATACACAATAGTAACTTAAAGTGCTTCACATAAACAAGGATAAAAGAAACATAAAAATACAGTAAGTATAAGAAATAAAAAAACAAGCTAAGAATTAAGCTAGTGTGCTCCAAAAACAGTGACAACATTCACATTTATTTCCCAGTACTGGGTTGTGGCTGGAAGGGCATCCCCAGCATGAAACATATGCCGGAATAGTTGGCGGTTCATTCCGCTGTGGTGACCCCTGATAAATAAGGGACTAAGCCGAAGGAAAGTGAATGAATGAAATTCACATTCAGAAAAGACGAAAGCTTGCAGTTTGTCACTTTGGCCTAAATGGACTAACAATTTGTTGATGATGAAATGCAATGACAATGAAATGCAATGCCACCCACTGGCAATAGAGCGTTAGACCTAATTATAATTTTTGAAAAGCGTAAAATCCAGGGTTTCTGCTGGTCTCACCGAGTCAAATTTAACACATTTTAAGATCTTAATGAAGTCAATTTCAGATTTACACAGTTCTAAACACTAAGGATTTTTTGTAACGTCCAGTGGAAAATAGTTTTACTTGTTTCATTTAAACAAAATGGTTAATTTGGTTATTTCTTAGCCCCATATTTCAAATAATGTATCAAAGCAAGCAAACTCTAGATATATACATTGACGTTTTAAAAACTCTATTAAACTAAATGTATGCACAACAGTCTGTCCTCACCAGGTATCTATAAATACATGGAAAACCTTTAAACAAATGTCATTGTAAGAATGTAGACAACAAAATTAAAGCAGATTGGTAAATAGAGTTAATAAATGTAACTTTATTGAGATGGATTGTTGGTGATTGGATGGGAGTTGGCCTGGATTTGTTAGCTTTACATCGACAAAGAAAATTAAGACCTGTTTTAGATGATTTAAGACCTACAAAAACATATTTCAGTGAATTTAATTTAATTTTAGGACCTTATTAGATCCCGCGGACACCCTGTAATCATTTATTCATGTTTCATAAAAGTCAAATTTTCAATAAAATGCATTGTTTTGATGAAATATATTGATATATTGATTCTCAAACATGTTAAACTGACTTGAAACCCAATATTTTCAGACTTAATTCTATTCATCTAAAATATCATATCTCAATAAAGTGTCTTGATTAAAATTATTACCCCAAAAATGAATTTGCTTTCAGTTTACTTAAAGACATTAAATCAATCTGAAATGATTTCATCCAGTCTACGTAATAACTTAAGCTAATAAGATTTCTGAAGTATAGCATTACATTAGTAGATCTAATAAGCCTGGAGGCTAATATTATGTATCATATTTACATAATATTAGTGTGATGACTAATATGACTAATATTTCCCCTCCATAGACCTCTGTGCACGCTTCATTTTCTTAAATACTACTTGGAAATCAGGGCATGAACATACTGTCAATTGAGCGCTTTCAGGGTTCTTTATTAAAAAATAAAAGAAAGATTGTCATGTCTGTTCATCAATTATTCAATTACTTGTCCTGGTATTTCAGGTTTGGTCCTGGTATCGTTTTAGCATTGGGTTATTTCAGTCAGGTATCGTATCATGAAGTCACAGTTTTTGTGTGGAGACAACACTGCATGAATTATTTGTGTAGAGATAATGTTTCCATAATGCGGAAGCAATGGTTGATTCAAGTTCCGCCACAGAGTTATTCTTTCTGAGTGATAGCGCTTCTTTATAAAAGAGGGAAAATTTACAGAGAGAGAGACTGATTACAGCAGGATTTACCATCTCTCCCTCAGGCGCCGGGTTACAAACACTCACGCACATATGCTCAAAACATAGCACTAAATATAAATACATGTTTTAAACAAATGAAAACCTGGTAACACTTTAAATACCAAGTCTCACGATTAACTACTGGCTTATTACTTAAGATATTAACTGTTTATCGGCACTTATAAAGTATGATTTTATTTTACGTCCCTAATCCTACCCAATACCTAAACCCAACTACTACATTTATAAGCAGAACATTTATTGAATTTTATACAAAAGTCACTGTATAAAATGTAATGACAAAAAGTCAAGACAACAATTATTTGGTAACACTTTATTTTGATGATCCATTTGAGTATTAGTAGACTGTCTGCTTAATATCTGCTGATACTGCTCCTTCAACAGACATTTAGCTGACTATAAGAAACTTTGCAAGCACATGTCAACTTACACTAACCCCAACCCTAACAGTCTACTTATAATCTAATGAGAATTAGTTGGCATGTAGATGCAATGTAACTTTAAATTCAACAAATGGACCATCAAAACAAAGTGTGACCAAATATTTTGATGTTGCTTTAAATTATTTAAAAAAGTTAATCAGGTTCCAACTTAATTTCGTAAGTTATACAAAGTTTAACTAATATTTATACTACTATTTTTAGTCCGTTTGATTGATGTAAGGTGAGATGATTAGAAATGATAATTTGGTTAAACTAAAAGAGAATTAATTCAACAATAATTTTTGAATAATAAGTGTTATTTCTTAAAATAAAATTGGGGGACAAATTGAGTGTTACAAACACACACGCACATATGCTCATTTCTTTATTGTTTGATGTCATTTACTGGAAACACAAAACGTAAATATAAATACATGTTTAAAACAAATGAAAATATACAAACCTGGTAGTTTAAAGGTGCTGTATGTCAGTTTTTGACTCTTCTAAAGCATCGAAATACCATCATATGTGTGCAGATATTTCAGAAACATGCTGAGTGAACATTCTTGTTTATCTGAGAAACAATGCTGAAGTCAGATATTCTGCTTTGAAAATCTGCGTTACGTGCTGGAGCGTCTGCCTTTGTTTTGGTTCCTTAACCCTCCCACTGCCACTTTAACCAATTGTATTTCAGCACCCCGGGTTGTTGGAAAACAGCGTATTTCATTCATTCAGTCAGAAAGGCTCTCTAAGCATGCGTCCGAGACCGAAACGCGACCTCCGGTGGACAATAGCAGACTCCGAAATAAGACGTAGATTCAGAGTTCCACACGAGGTAATTAATTAGCAAATAATATAAATATTATGAGCGTAAACATTAGGTAAGCAGGTCACATTGTAACCCCGTGTCCTAACAACACGCTACGTGACGAGATTTGCAGTGATAAGCAATTTGGCTGTTTGCACCAGACGAAACACGACAGAAATGTAAATACAGCCATTCAGAAGCACAGAATATGCACTCACTCACCAAATGGTAAGCTTTATAATCTAATTAATACATATTAAACCTCTTTAACATGATTAAATGTAGATGCTGAATCACTGATATGTGTTGGTTTGCATTATTTCACAGTTCTAAAGTTCAATTTCAAGCAGTTTATTTTATTCTCCAGATCTGAGCTGAACTATCTGCTGCTGCTTTCAGTAGTATGGCAATAAATGTCTTGTAAAATGGCATTCAAACTCACATTATTAGCATTTAACACTGAATAAAGCACATCAGGTGTACCTGAGCCGATCATTGTCAGTTTTCTGTTGTTCAGCTGTGAGAAATAGAAGCAGTTTCTAATATATCAATTCCAGGTGTTGGTTAGGACAAAAACTCCTTTTAATATGAGAATATTCCTTCTATCGGGTGCCGCTGCTTTTATATAGAACACGGTTTAAATCAGCCTTTAGGCTCTATCGTCAGACTCCCTGTTGGTCTTCAATCTGGCAACCTGCGCTTGCGTGTGTTTTGATCCAGGAATGTAATACCTAGTTCAACCACTGGGTGTCAAATTAACATACTGCACCTTTAAATAACAAATCTCACTATTAACTACTGACTTGTGCTAGTGTCAGACACAATCTTTGCACAGATTTTTTTTTACTTAAGGTTTACAATGCAAATCCAATTAGATCCATTTGTTTGGTAATCAAAGCCATATAATATATCTATTAAAAGACAGAAAACATTACTTCACAAACTGCATTGTAAACACATCATATAAACATTTGCATATTAGTCAATCATATTACTGGAATTAATGTAAAAACGGAACAAATATTGTATATGTATTTACACACATGTAAACAAGTAAATAAATAGACTCAGAGATGAGCTAAAAATCTCACTACCTGGTTGTTATTAAGCTATTGACTGTTTTTAAAGCATGATTTTAATCCACTTCCTATTAATAACTATTAACTATTAATAAGCAGCAAATTAGCAGTTTATTGAGGCAAAAGTCACAGTTAATGGCTTATTAATAGCAAGAATTGTTCCGTAAAATAAAGTGTGACCAAAAAAACAAATTTATGACATTAATAAATGCAGAAACGTGTCTGTGACATGGGTCAGAGTTAAATATTATGGTCCCATGCTGATAAACACACACACCCCTGACAGCACATTACATTACACTCGAGCTGCATTGATTTGCAAACAGCTGACAGGCTAATGAAGGTTAGTACGTGGATGTCAGAAAAAAAACTTGATTCTGATTGGTCGATTGCATCCAGCGGTCACATATTTCAAAATAATGACCGTTGCCCACAGCAACACAGTATGACTGACAGCTCATCTGGGAGAGCTTTGTTTCCTGCGTGCAGTAAATGTGTTCGCTGTCTCTCCCAGCACAGACATAAAACAATTCAAATCAATATTTCATGTCTAAATATTTATTTATTCCGTAAGTAGTTGTTTAATGAGTCGGAAAATGCACAGTCAGTTGGCTGTTATGTTAAAATACACACTGACAGGCTGATCAGGACTCGAATCAATATTTCATGTCGTGTTTTATCACAGTATAAAAAGTTCCAGTTCATTATTTCACAAAAATGAATACCTGAATGTACACATTGATTCGTGTGGAAATTCATTCATTTTCCTTCGGCTTAGTCTGTATTTCAGGGGTCACCACAGCTGAATGAACCGCCAACTATTCCAGCATGTGTTTTACACAGCGGATGCCCTTCCAGCCACAAGGCAGTACTGGGCAACACACATTCACACACACACTCGGCCAATTTCGTTTATTCAGTTCACCTATAGCGCATGTGTTTGGACTGTGGGGGAAACCGGAGCTCCCGGAGGAAACCCACGCCAACACGGGGAGAACATACAAACTCCACACAGAAACACCAACTGACCCAGCCGAGACTCAAACCAGCGACCTTCTTGCTGTGAGGTGACAGTGTTAACCACTGAGCCACCTTGCTGCCCCATGGGGAAATGTTGATGCTAATTATTCTATTAATATTTGTAGATTTTACAACAACTAAAGTGTTAACCGTTACAAAAAATATGCTGTTTGTTAGATTGATGTTACTTGCATTTTAGTAGTATTAATTATTAACCATGTAACAATTTTTTAATCAACCAATTAGTCATGTGTGAGATAGCAAACAAGGGCTTTGTAATTTTAAGAAAAATATTTAATATTTAAATTCATGAATGCATTGATTTTCATAAGTCATTTAGCAATAACTTTACACGTAAAATCTTTGCATTTAGTGTTAAAATGACATCTAATTCAAAGTTCAATAGACGTTTAATTTGAAATATCACCAGTGCTATACATGAAGAATTAGCTCATAATAATAATAATAATAATAATAATAATAATAATAATAATAATAAGGGTGGCACGGTGGCTCAGTGGTTGGCACTGTCGCCTCACAGCAAGAAGGTCACTGGTTCGAGTACCGACTGGGTCAGTTGGCGTTTCTGTGTGGAGTTTGCATGTTCTCCCCGTGTTGGTGTGGGTTTCCTCCGGGTGCTCTGGTTTCCCCTCACAGTCCAAACACATGCACTATAGGTGAATTGCATTAACTATATTGGCCATAGTGTATGAGTGTGTGTATGAATGAGTGTGTATGGGTGTTTCCCAGTACTGGGTTGCAGCTGGAAGGGCATCCGCTGTGTAAAACATATGCTAGAATAGTTTGTGGTTCATTCCGCTGTGGTGACCTCTGATAAATAAGGGACTAAGCCGAAGGAAAATTACCGAATAATAATAATAATAATAATAATAATAATAATAATAATAATAATAACAATTAATGTTTGTGTAAATTTGTGTTATCTTTTAGTGTTGTTGCTGCCAGTATAGTATAGTAGTATTTTAATCATATTTTTTTTCCAAATATTCACCAAGTGCTGTTTAACGGAGATCATTTATTTTCAACATTCAGCTTTTAATTGTTTTAATAGCTATGTTTTTGTCTTTGCCATGATGACAGTACACAATATTTTACTAGTTATTTTGCTGGATGCCAGTATTCCGTTTATTATTAAATGCAGTACTCGATGACACATAATTGTACAAGAAAAAGAAAAGCACTGAAATCAGAGACACAGATAATAATATTAAGAGAAAAAACATAAATAAATTTGACTGAATTCAACAAGAATAACCAATGTTGGAATTTTTAAACAGATGATTCAGTAAAGGTTCCCAAAAAACATCACGTTGATCTGTTTTTCCAGAAATAATGTATCTTAATCTTTCCACATGCAGATTAGAGGAAAGTTTTAACAACCAGGTTTTAAAGGGGAGCTATTATGCAAAGATCACTTTTATAAGGGGTTTAAACACAGTTGTGTGGCAGCATTGTGTGAATATTCATTCATTCATTTTCTTTTCGGCTTAGTCCCTTTATTAATCAACTTATCCAGCATATGTTTTACGCAGTGGATGCCCTTCCAGCTGCAACCCATCACTGGGAAACATCCATACACACTGATTCACACACATACACTACGGAAAATTTAGCTTACCCAATTCACCTATACCACATGTCTTTGGACTTGTGGGGGAAACCGGAGCACCTGGAGGAAACCCACGCCAACACGGGGAGAACATGCAAACTCCATACAGAAATGCCAACTGACCCAGCCGAGGCTCGAACCAGCGACCTTCTTGCTGTGAGGCAAATGTGCTACCCACTGCACCACCGTGCAGGCCATTGTGTGAATATATCCAGCTTAAAATAAAATCTATTGTATTTGTTATAATCAGACTTGATAAGAACAGTCTGCAGAAACACTTTGATTGACATTCTCCCTTTGTACGTGTCATCAGAGGAGGAAAGCCCCACCCACTAGTGCCCATCTCTCCCTCATTAGCATAAACAGCAGCCCTGAGTGAGAAGCAGCCGTCTGTCCATTAGCCATTAAGAGTGTTTGAGCTGCTGTAGATAATGTCAACATAGACTAAGAGGATTATAGATGTGGAGTTTTAGATGAAGCACAAATGAACAGCGACAGGAGTCTCCATAGACTGACAGAAGCATGAAGCACGTTTGTATCTCCACTTTGTAACTCCACCATCAATCTCATTTGAATTTAAAGCGACAGTCACCAAAACGCCACAATTAGGATCAAAGCCTGAAAGGGTCAGTTTCAGAGAGTTAGAAAACATTCTCTGTGTGCTATGTTGAGCTCAAACTTCACACACACACTCTAGAGACATCACAGATGCATTTTACAGCTTGTATAAAGGGGCAGAATAGGTCATCTTTAAGTAAAGGATTTGACTTTGTCTTCCACACTGTAGTCTAGATTGTTTTATTGTACGTTCATCGAGTTCTCGCATGTCTGAAGAGCACAAATGCTAATTTTGCTCTAATAGTGGATCCTGTATCAGAGAAGAGTGAATTAAATTGCGCTGCATATGTGGAAACTCACAGATGTTATGATAGTTTTTCTCATCATCATCTGCCAAGGAAACAACTCTAAAAGGGGGAAAAACTGATTGTGTAATCTGACTTCAGGCTGTTTATCTGACCCCGGCGGTGTGCTGATGCTCCCCAAATATTACACAAATGCCTCGGTTTTCTCAAATGCTACGATTATGTAGTTTGTGATAAGAATTCTAACATACTTGTGCCATTTCTTCTATGGTCCTTTTCACAATTCTGTGTTTCCCAGCAGCAGAAGTCATCATAGTTGGTAAACTCAGAGCGCAGTGAATGGGAGAGTACAACAAATCATTTAGAATCAGAATCAGAATCAGAAAGAGCTTTATTGCCAGGTATGTTCACACATACGAGGAATTTGTTTTGGTGACAGAGCTTCTACAGTGCAGCAGAATTACAGAGACAGGACAAAAAACAGATCATAAATATATTTAAAAAATAAAAGTAAATAGCGAATGCAAATATACAAATTGACAAGTGTATGTACAGGAATATTACTATATACAACGTTATATGGGAGCTGTTATGTGCAAATTAGCAAGTAAAATATATTGTTAAATAAGTGTTTATGTGTATAAAAAGTATATAGCAAGCAGTGATGTTTGTTCCATAATTACTATCATCAAGTGTTCATGAGATGGATTGCCTGAGGGAAGAAACTGTTTCTGTGTCGGGCTGTTCTGGTGCACAGTGCTCTGTAGCGTCGACCAGAAGATAAAAGTTCAAAGAGGTAGTGTGCTGGGTGTGAGGTGTCCAGAGTGATTTTGGCAGCCCTTCTGCTTGCTCTGGATAAGTACAGTTCTTGGAGAGTAGGGAGGATTGTACCAGTAATTCGCTCAGCAGTCCGAACTATTCGACGTAGTCTTCGGAGGTCGGATTTCGTAGCTGAGCTAAACCAGACAGTTATTGAAGTGCTGAGGACTGATTCAATGATGGAAGTGTAGAACTGTTTCAGCAGCTCCTTTGGAAGGTTGAACTTCCTCAGCTGACGAAGGAAGTACAACCTCTGTTGAGCTTTTTTGACAATGGAGTCAATGTGAGTGTCCCACTTCAGAACCTGAGAAATGGTGGTGCCCAGGAACCTGAATGACTCCACTGCTGCCACAATGCTGTCCATGCTCAGTGGGGGGAGAGCAGGGGGGTTTCTCCTGAAGTCCACTATCATCTCCACTGTTTTGAGCGTGTTCAGCTCCAGGTTGTTGTGACTGCACCAGACAGCCAGCTCCTTAACCTCCTGTCTGTAAGCAGACTCGTCACCGTCCTGAATGAGGCCGATAAGTGTGGTGTCGTCTGCGAACTTCAGGAGCTTGACAGAGGTGTCCTTTGAGGTGCAGTCATTTGTGTACAGGGAGAAGAGCAGAGGGGAGAGGACACACCCCTGGGGGGCGCCAGTGCTGATTGTGCGGGTACTGGATGAGAATTTTCCCAGCTTCACCATTTATTACAATCCTATTAGCTGAAATAATGACAGAAAAACTCCAGGATGGTGTTATCAAGACTTTCAGAAAAGGAAAACAATAGTGTGAGACTGATAACGGCAGTGGGGCGACACGGCCTCACAGCAAGAAGGTTCGAGTCCCGACTGGGTCAATTGGCATTTCTGTGTGGAGTTTGCATGTTCTCCCCGTGTTGGTGTGGGTTTCCTCCGGGTGCTCCGGTTTCCCCCACAGTCCAAACACATGCGCTATAGGGGAATTGAATAAACTAAATTGGCCGTAGTGTATGAGTGTTTCCCAGTACTGGGTTGCCGCTGGAAGGGCATCCGCTGTGTAAAACATATGCTGGATAAGTTGGCGGTTCATTCCGCTGTGGCGATCCGCAGACATTTTCAAAGCAGAATATCTGACTTCAGCATTGTTTTTCAGATAAACAATAATGTTCACTTAGCATGTTTCTGAAATATCTGCAAACATATTATGGTATTTATATGCTTTAGAAGAGTCAAAAACAGACATACAGCACCTTTAAAAGTTGCTAAAACTGAATTGATGTGTGTAATGTACAAGCAGAAATGGCAGCAAAATGATCATTTAAATGTTATTTGCCTTATTATTGCATTTAGAATCATTGCTGCATTTAGAAAAGTAGGATCGCATATTTTTTTATCATTACAGTGTGGGATGTTTGTAGCAAAATGCAACGTGTATTTAAAAATGCATACTGAGCCAAAAAATGTATGGCAAAAACGTAGCAAGAGATACGAATACTAATAAAATACTTGCAGGGTTTCGTCAGGTTGTTTAGTCTGGATTTATCTTCTACATCTGTGGAAAAGAGCAGTAGTCATGCATTTATTTCTTGACTCGTTGAAATTTTAAAACCTTTCACTCAAAACAGTATTAAAAATGCAGAATAACTTTCATAATGAATAATTTCCAAGATGATAAATTAACTCTCTGAATTAAACATGCGATGGGATGTTCAAAACGTTTATCATTGCATAATGTTCAGGTTTAAATATTAATTAAATTATTAGGCAGTATGTCCTCACTTAGCAATAGGCTTGTATTCTAGTATGACTTTTTATGTGTTCAAAATATCAAACTACTAAATTATTATAATATGTATAATATGTGCACTAAATGGAGTAATTTTTTGTTTGTTTTTTTGGTCAAAATTAGTCACAAAGTGCATGTTTTTCAAAGTTGGGTTATACGTGTAATTAAAAAATAGGTAGGAGTTGTTCACATTTGACCTAAATTTCAATTTTAAATGTTATTAAAAGAGCAAACTGCTTTAATACTTTACTTTATTCAGTTTATTGTATCTATATGCAGTGTGCAGTTTTGTGTATGCAATAAAAATACGGATGTCTTAGTAGATTAACCAAAATATGCAACAAAATGCATCAAGTGTTAAAGGGATAATTCACCCAAAATTTTTTATTATGCCATCATTTTTCTCAGCTTTTACTTGTTCCTAACATGTCTGATGTTTTTTTTTTTTCTTTTGACTACAAGGGAAGATATTTAGAGAAATGCTGAAAACCTGTAACCATTAACTTCCAATCAGCTTTCTTCAATATGTCTTCTTTTGTGTTCAACAGAAGAAAGAAACATATAAATACTCATAACCGCTTGAGGCTGAGTAAATAGTAAATACATTTTAGTTTAGGGGTGAACTATCACTTTAAGGAGGCTGTATACTTCAATGCATTGTTCTCAAACTTGATCTTGAGTTTCAAGATGATGATGCTAGTAAAATCAAAGAGATTTTATTATGCTAAATCAAATTAGAAAGGCAACGTAATCATACCAGTAATCTATTTATTATTAAGGCGCAACACTGTAGCATGCTGTACTAATGTTGCATAGTGCATGTACAGTATATTAAGCTTATTCTGCGATGCGGAAGTACACTCGTTTTTGTGATTGTTTTAGAAATTACGCTTCAGTTGCCTATGGGAGAAATGACTAGGAATAATAAACGATCAAACTGCATGCTCTACAAATAAGTGTGTTCATGATTATACATAAAAAGTAGAATAATATAATAAGAAAATATCAGTTTGCAACATCAAGCAGCAGAACGAGCTGTTTTTAACGTCTACAAATCAATGGAAGTGAATGAGAGCGGAAGACTAGATACAAAAAGATTACAATATCTGCACCAGCTCGTATGTTGAGAATAAGGTCAATACTGCACATTATTCAGAATTCAAACTCAAAATGACTTTTTTTTTGCGCTAGATCTAATAAGAAATTCAAAATAATCATAAGCAGGAATCTATCTATACTAGTGCATGCTGTGCTAATGTTGCATATTGTGCATTTACAATATATACTGCACATTATTCAGTATATTCCCAACACAACCAGAATTACGCTTCTTTTAAATGTCTGCTGAAGCTTGTTTACAGAGCGAGCGTTTCTCTTTTGTTGACATGCACAATGTTTGTCAAAACGTCGACTCAAATATCCCCTTCGCGATGGAGTATTGAATCGCTGAAAAGAAAAATCTGTAAGAAATAAATACTTTATTACTTAATTGAATTATGCCAGGCGGCGCGGTGGCGCAGTGGGTCGCGCTGTCGCCTTACAGCAAGAAGGTTGCTGGTTCGAGCCTCGGCTGGGTCAGGTGGCATTTCTGTGTGGAGTTTGTGTTCTACCCGTGTTGGCGTGGGTTTCATCCGGGTGCTCCGGTTTCCCCACAGTCCAAACACATGCGATACAGGTGAATTGGGAAAGCTAAATTGGCCGTAGTGTATGTGTGTGAATGAGAGTGTATGGGTGTTTCCCAGTGATGGGTTGCAGCTTGAAGAATCTGTGTAAAACATATGCTGGATAAGTTGGCGGTTCATTTCGCTGTGACGATCCCTGATTAATAAAGGGACTAACCCGAAAAGAAAATGAATGAATGAATGATTGAATGAAGCCAATGAGTTAGCACAATTCAATTAAGTAAACTTACGAAAGCAAAATTTATTCAAATTAATTTTGAAATGCAATATGCAAAACGGCAATGGATTTATGTATTTAAATAAGCGTTTTCCGAGACCTTCAAATTAAATTATATAATTATACATTTACAATCACAGTTTTAAAAATGCTAATTGCATGCTCATTTTAATGCTTTAAAAGTTGCAACATTAAATTAAAATAATTGTAATACCCAAATTTAATTGATGTGTGACAATTGTTAAGCAGAAATGGTAGCAAAATGATCATTTAAATGTTATTTGCCTTATAATGGCAAAATAAAATGCAAAATAATCATGACAGTAATCTATTTATTACTAAGGCACTGTGGCATGCTGTACTAATGTTGCAGAGTATATGTAATGTAATGTAATGTGTATTTATATAGCACATTTATCGTGTATGGCATATACTGTACAATATATACTGCACATTATTCAGTATATTCCTAACACAACCGGAGTTAGGCTTCTTTTAAATGACACAGCACAAAAGCAATCGCTTATCTTTTGCCGAGTGTCTGCTGAAGCATGTTTACGAAGCGAGTGTTTCTCTTTTGTTGACATGTACAATGTTTGTCAAGACGTCGGCTCAAATATCCCCTTCGCGATGGAGTATTGAATCGCTGGAGCAGACTGTACTGTATCTGAGTGAATTATACAAGTTGTGAGTCTGGAGTATTGGCTGGGAGTGTAAAGGCTGAGTGTGGGAGAGAGTTAATGCGATATTTTCGGTGTGTGTGTGTGTGTGTGTGTGTGTGTGTGTGTGTGTGTGTGTGTG
>CAIGQV010016735.1:1313898-1324515 GCA_903798115.1 Danio jaintianensis
CTATCTATCTATCTATCTATCTATCTATCTATCTATCTATCTATCTAAAATCTGTTAGTTGTATAGTTAGTTGATTGGTTAGTTAATTGATTAGTTACATCTGTCTATCTATTGCTTTGTCATTCTGTCTAGATTTTTTCCAAGATTAGTTAACTCAGTAACTTCAGTAGTAAGCTTAAATCATATGATTTTCAGCCCTCACAACATTTAGGCATTAGTTCATAGCATACTCTAAGTCTTTACATGCAAAATGCTTGAACATGCTGTCATAATACTTTGTCATAATGCATTTTTATATACATTTTCATCATACTTTTTTCTAAATCTGTCCTGAATTGGTAAATTGCTCCCAAGTGAATCTGCACTTTCTCATCATTATATATATATTCATTCATTCGTATATATTCATTTTCTTTTCGGCTTAGTCCCTTTATTAATCAGGGGTCGCCACAGCGGAATGAACCGCCAACTTATCCAGCATATGTTTTACGCAGCGGATGCCCTTCCAGCCGCAACCCATCACTGGGAAACACCCATACACTCCCATTCACACACATGCACTATGGACAATTTTAGCTTACCCAATTCCCCTATAGCGCATGTGTTTGAACTTGTGGGGGAAACCGGAGCACCCGGAGGAAACCCACGCCAACACGGGGAGAACATGCAAACCCCACACAGAAATGCAAACTGACCCAGCCGAGGCTCGAACCAGCGACCTTCTTGCTGTGAGGCGTCAGTGCTACCCACTGCGCCACCGCGCCGCCCCATTATTTATAATTATTATATATATATATATATATATATATAGAACAGTTCTGTCTGGTTCTTGAATCTGATTGGCTGATAGCCGTGCGATATTCTGCCAGTAACAGCACTCAACCCGCCTTGGCCTGCAGCCTCGTGCCAATGTACGCCTCCCACCAGTGCCAATATACAGCCACATCGCACTGCGACTCGTGTGATATTGCTTATATATATATATATATATGCTCTTATCCATACACAAAGACACAAGGACTTGTCATTCTATTGGCACTGACATTACCAGATAGGTAATACATGGTGTTTTGCTATTTGTACGCTTTGTTTTGAGAAATGCACTTGTTGTTTTGCAAATGTCAATTCTGATCTGAGAAATGTACCAAAGTGACTGAGGAAAACTGCAATGATAATTAAACAGGGTCAGTTTAGATTTCACATTGATGTTGATCTCCATTAGTGAATGTTGTGTGTATCTGCTAGTTTTTGCTTCATTGCTACAGTCCAGCAGTAAGTGTAGCATGCTCTCCCTTGGGCTCGAGTCCTGTAATTTCACTTTAAAAGAAAGGAAGAAACTCTCCACTTTTGTACTGTGGAGCACAGGACTGTTGATTCCTTTGTGGTGCAGAGTTTTAATGAGGCTTATGGTGCAGGCTCTCAGATTCAAGTACAGTTCAGTGGGACTTCTCGTTTTTAAGGGCACTTGCCTGCATATACCTGCAAACTCCCTTGACAGCCTCCTCTTATGATGTCCCTGCCTTTCCTGGAGAAGAGACAAAAAACACTGAAGATTATGCCAGAGACAGCACAATTCCCACATGATCCAGCCCGTCTACTGCAATTAATTCACTGACACACTTATGTTCTGCTCTTATTTCATTCTGCAGTTTAAAGGTATATATGATATCTCATGTTTTTCCTGACTCCTGTATGTAATATTTTAGACCTTACTATTTATTATTATTATTTTTTATGTAGCACAAATGAACCAGTTGATTTCCCTATGCCCTTTTGAAATATATATATCAAATATATATATATATATATATCAGCTGCTGATGTGAAGGAATGGTGGAAGAAAGTAGTTTCTCTTACAAAAGGGTTTTTAGACTCTCTGCGTTTGATTTTCTTTTTTATATACATGATTATGTTGTCAAACTGTTGTATCAATGAAATATCACACTCGTAGCAGGGCGATGTGGCTGTATATCATCACTGGTGGGACATTAAGGCCTCGAGCCAAACCACGCCTCCCACATACAGCAATATCGCACTGCAACTCGTGTGATATTGCTCGTATATATATTTATACAGTGTGTGTGTGTGTGTGTGTGTGTGTGTGTGTGTGTGTGTGTGTGTGTGTTTGTGTGTGTGTGTGTGTGTGTGTGTGTGTGTGTGTGTGTGTGTGTGTGTGTGTGTGTGTATTTTGTATTTGTTTTTGGCAAGTATTTAATTGTTTTGCTCTGAGACTAACATTGGGCTATTCAAAAGATGTGTAATTCATTGCCTCCATCTAAATATTAATATTGGTATCCTTTTTCATATTATTGTAGATAGGCCAATAACATTCAATATCAGTCAATAAAATATCTGTGGCTGATATATTGGTGCATCCCTATCCTAAATGATTTTCTTTTATTTGCAATGCAACTGCATTATTTAAATAACAAAATATATATACAGTGGTCCCTCATTAATCGGGGGGAGTTATGTTCTAAAATAGCCGGCAATAGGTGAAATCTGCAAAGTAGTCCGCTTTATTTTTTACAATTATTATAAATGTTTTAAGGCTGTAAAACCCCTCACTACACACTTTATACACAGGCATTAACAATTTCACACTTTTTGTTTAAACACTCGCATAACTTCTACCTTCCTTTAGCATGTCCAGAAGTCCAACTTTTTGTGCGATGGTTAGCATCTTCCTCTGCCTTTTGGGTGCTATTGCAGGTGCCTTTGACAGTGCAGAACGTTTCATTGACATTATGGGGTTTGTTGGGGAGAAATCTTGTAAACATACAGTACAGCACATCAGAGTCACACTGCTAGCGATCGAAGATTTATGTAAATTTGGCAAGCGGAACGCATTCTGTACTGTACAGGAGACATGGCACAAAGGAGATTGATTGACAATAATCTACAGCCAATCTGGACGCAGAATACAATGCACGAATCAGGACGCAGAACACAATGCGCTGTAAAAAAAAAAAAAAAACTTGTCAAATTGCAGAAAGAAAAATACGAAAGGTGAACCGCGTTATGGCAAGGGACCACTGTATTTATTTGCTGATAAACCAATAATGTTCAATATCGGTTGATAAATATCGGTTGCCGATATATCAATTTACATTTAGTCATTTAGCAGGCAATTTTGTCCAAAGCAGCTTACAATTGAGGAGGCGTTCAGTGACTCAACAAGGTGAGGCAATACACGCAACAACTGCTGATTATGCAAAGTAACTTGTTTGCGCTCAGTGAATTTAGTACTAGAGTAGGATTTTTTGTATTGTTGAGAGAGAGAGAAAGAGGGGGAGAGAGTGCTTCTACAGGTGGTTTTGGTTTTATTCAGTTCATACCTATTCTAAAGAAATTAGTCTTTTATTTGCACTGCAATTGGATTTTTAAAATTAGAAATACTCTATTTAAGTTCTGTCTAATGATTGGTTTTGTCTGTCTTCAGTTATGACTTTTATCTTTGGCAATATCCCTACAAATGTTACTTCCTAAATTCTAAAGTCATTTTAGCCCAAACTAACCAATGCAGCATGGTGCACATCTGACATGCTGTACATATTACACACAGGTCTGATATTTTGCACATACCAATTTTTTTGCAAGTACAGTATTTAATGATTATGCCCTGAGAAAACAGTTGCTTTTTCAAAATATGTGCAAATCATTGCCTCTCTCTAATTATTAACTATCTGTATTGACCTTTCTCATATTATACAGTTGAAATCAGAATTATTAAACCCCCTTTGAATTTCTTTTCTTTTTTAAATATTTCCCAAATGATGTTTAACAGATTCAGGAAATTTTCACAGTATGTCTGATAATATTTTTTCTTCTGGAGAAAATCTTATTTGTTTTATTTCGGCTAGAATAAAAGCAGTTTTTAATTTTTTAAAAACATTTTAAGGTCAATATTATTAGCCCCCTTAAGCAATATTTTTTTGATAGTCTACAGAACAAACCACTGTTATACAATGACTTGCCTAATTACCCTATCCTGCCCAGTTAACCTTATTAACCTAGTTAAGCCTTTGAATGTCACTTTAAGCTGTATAGAAGTGTCTTGAAAAATATCTAGTCAAATATTATGTGCTGTCATCATGGCAAAGATACTATAAATCAGTTATTAGAAATGAGTTGTGAAAACTATTATGTGTAGAAATGTGTTAAAAAAAATCTTCTCTCCGATAAACAGTAATTGGGGAAAAAAATAAACAGAGGGGCTAATAATTCAGGGGGTTTAATAATTCTGACTTCAACTGTAGATCGCTTTAAATGAATCAAATTTCGCCAATAATTATCGGCAGCCGATATAATGGTGTATAATGGATATAATCTGTAAACAATTTTTGTATTGTCTTTGCACTAAGATGAATGCATTTTTGTAAATGAGAAAATCTCCATTTAGACCTTGTCTAATAATTACTGTCTTCAGCATCACTTTTTATCTTTTGTATTATCCCTTTGACATTTTACTTTCTAAATTCAATTTATTTATTCATTTTTTTTGCGAGTGTTTAATGATTATGGCCTGAGAAAACAGTTGCTTTTTCAAAATATGTGCAAATCATTGGCTCTTTCTAATTAATAACTATCTGTATTGGCCTTTCTCATATTATAGATCACTTTAAACGAATCCAATTTCACCAATAATTATCGGCAGCCGATATATCGGTGCATCTCTATTCCATAAACAATTTTATATTCTGTTTGTACTAAGATGCATGCATTTTTAAAATGAGAAAAACTCAATTTAGACCGTAGTCTAATCATTTCTTAGTTTTCTTTGTCTTCAGTATTGGTTTTATCTCTCTGTAATATTCCTTTGACGAATGTTACTTTCTAAATGAAATCATTTTGGAGGGCAAACATCAGTAGGTGTCAGCAATGGATCAAACGAGTGCTGTGATACTTTGTGGAATGAGATGCATGTTTTCCAGTTTGATTCAAATATTCATTCATTCATTCATTCATTCATTAATTTTCCTTCGGCTTAGTCCCTTTATTCATCAGAGATCGCCACAGCGGAATGAACCGCCAACTTATCCAGCATATGTTTTACACAGCGGATGCCCTTCCAGCTGCAACCCAGTACTGGGAAACACCCATACACACTCATTCACACTCATACACTACGGCCAATTTAGTTGATCAATTCCCCTATAGTGCATGTGTTTGGACAGTGGGGGAAACCATAGCACCCGGAGGAAACTCACACCAACATGGGGAGAACATGCAAACTCCACACAGAAACGCCAACTGACCCAGCTGGGACTCGAACCATGACCTTCTTGCTGTGAGGCCACAGTGCTAACCACTGAGCCACCGTCTCGCCCTTCTTTGATTCAATTAGATAATTAGAAATATACTTGTAAAAAAAAATTCTATTTGACTACAGAGTTAATCCCTCATTAAACAACGAGTATATACTTCCATCACATTCATTAGCATAATCAAAAAGTGCTCGAGCTTGACCAGAGCATCTTCCCCAAAGTCTCCAAGAAATGCTTCAACTCTAGCATATTTATCTGAATTACAGAGATCAAAAGGCTCTGCATAACACCAATGACCCTCATATCTGAGACGTTCTGCTGTTCAAACGCAGCATTTCCAGCGAATTAAAGGAGTTTTAGGTTTGCATAGGCCATCTGAGGTCTTTTAGACGCTTTTCTCTTCTTTGATGCTCGACTCGGTGACATGTTCTGTTACGGTGAGTTGCAAGTAGAGCTGCACGATATTGGACAAATCTGATTTTGCAATATTTAATTTTTCTGCGATAAATATTGTGATATGAATACAGTTTCGGGCGACAGGATGGCTCAGTGGTTAGCACTGTGGCCTCACAGCAAGAAGGACGCTGGTTTGACTCCCGGCTGGGTCAGTTGGCATTTCTGTGTGGAGTTTGCATGTTCTCCCCGTGTTGGCGTGGGTTTCCTCCGGGTGCTCCGGTTTCCCCCACAGTCCAAACACATGCGCTATAGGTGAATTGAATAAACTAAATTGGCTGTAGTGTATGTGTGTGAATGAGTGTGTATGGGTATTTCCCAGTGATGGGTTGCAGCTGGAAGGGCATCCGCTGTGTAAAACATATGCTGGATAAGTTGGCAGTTCATTCTGCTGTGGCGACCCCTGATGAATAAAGGGACTAAGCCGAAGAAAATGAATGAATGAATGAATGAATGCAGTTTTAGAAGATAGTTTGAATAGCATCATTTGATGGTTTTCTGGGGAGCCTAACAGTATTCTGTTACAGAAATTGAATAATCACAATGCAAAAATATGCTTTTCTTACTTCTTGCTTTGTCTCGTTTGTAGTTCAAATATCAAAAAATTCTTAGATCAAATAAAAATATAGTTTGAGAAGAACTTGAGAAGAAATAAGTCAAAATTAAGAGTTTTTCCAGAAAACAAGCTAAATTATCTGCCAGAGGGGTAAGTAAAATAATCTTGTTTTTGCTTTGAAGTGTAGATATTTGGACTAGAAACAAGACTATTTATTTATTTATTTATTTATTTATTTATTTATTTATTTATTTATTTATTTATTTATTTATTTATTTTCTTTCTTTTGCATAAATCATATATATTCCATATAGAGTTGAAGTCAAAATTATTCGCCCTCCTGTGAATTTCGTTTTCTTTTTCAAATATTTCCCAAACAACATTTAACAGAGCAAGGAAATTTCTCACAGTATTTCCTATAATATTTTTTCTTCTGGAGAAAGTCTTATTTGTTTTATTTCGGCTAGAATAAAAGCAGCATTTTTTTTATTTTTATTAAAAATTATAACTATAATAACTATAAAAATATAATTATATTTTAACTATAACTATAAGCATTTTAACTATTTTAAGGTCAATATTATTATTATCCTCCTTAAGCAATATTTGTTTTGGATTGTCTACAGAACAAACCACTGTTACAGACCATTTTGATGGATGTAAACAAAAACAATGGTTCCAACGTGTTTCCTGTTTTACATTTTTAATTTCTATAGCTTCCGAGAATCCAAAAAGAGCCACATATTGATAAATAATGTTATGATAGCTGTTTTAACATTAAGTTATGACTGCATTGCCTCTTATTACAGTTATGAAATAGTTTGATAACAAGCAGGAAATGTTCATGGGCCAATGACATGATCACATTGAAATGATCTATACAATGACTTGCCTAATTACCCTTGTTACGGCCCAAAATCCAAAACTGGCTCTAATAATAAAATCAGGATTTGAGCTGAACATATGAAAGACAGCCTCTTGAATATGGCAAATTGACGTCTCCGTCGATATATTTAATCTCGTTTAACCTTACAAGAAGAAACAAAAACTAATAACAAATAATAATAGACAGGTAGGGCAGCTAAACAAAACAGTTCCCTGATTACAGCTGTTCTTCCACTAGGGATCTTACCTAGCTCCCGTGAAAAAGAATAAAAACAGGTGAATCTTCCGGGCTACTGCTTCCCTCACTGAACTAAGTGAATAACAAAACGTGTCTATGAAAATTAATATCCACTACCTGCTATAAAAATAAACAAAGTATCAAAATAAACAAACGAACAAACTAAGCGAAATAGTTAACACGTTACGAATACTAAAGAATCAAAAGTTAACAAAAACATAACAATGAAAAAAGCGCTATGAGGAGCGATCCTGGCATGCGCGGAGCACTGCCAGCCAGACAGTGAGAGAGTGAATGAAAGAGATAGCCATTGCCATCTGGCTTATATACAGGGACTCCCAATGATGTCACCTGTGTCATCCAACCCGGGCAAGCCATTCGCAAGCTCCACCTAATAAACTCAGAACACAAGCGCACACAAAATATAAAACATACTCACGTAACACCGTAATTAACCTAGTTAAGCCTTTAAATGTCACTTTAAGCTGAATACTAGTGTCTTGAAGAATATCTAGTCAAATATTATGTGCTGTCATCATGGCAAAGAGAAAATAAATCAGTTATTAGAAATGAGTTATTAAAGCTATTATGTTTAGAAATGTTTAGAAATTGGGGGGAAAAATATACAGGGAAGCTAATAATTCTGGGTTCAACTGTAAATACAGTAATTAAATATAATTCCGTGGCTCCTGTTCAGCTATAATCCAGTCTCAACATTGCTTATCTGTGACTATTGCATGTGCACACATTGCGATATCGATGCTGAAACCATATACTGTGCAGCCCTACTTGCAAGTCTTCTTCAGTTCTGTGTGTCTGACGGCGCAGCTTGACGAACTACACGACTGGTTCATTACCATTCAATCCCAGTGCCTCTGGAGCTCCAACATCTGTTCTGGCCTCAAACAAACGTAGAGGAGGGGAAATGTGTTTTCTCCGATCTGTTCTTATTAGCTGTGTTCTCGCGCAGACTAAACACACACACACCTCCGACAAGAATTGAACGTGTCAGTGACTTGACAGAGATCCAAGTGTTGCAGTGTGCCGTGAGCCGCACTTTGCGGTGTTGTAGTACACACAGGATTTGTCAATGGGAGAAGCTTTTCTTTCTAGTTGCACTGCTAGGTTTTAAAGATTTTGGTGAAAGAGTTTTATTTTAAGGTGTTCCTTGTTAGATGTTACAGGTAGACTGGGTTGCAAACAATTTATATGGGCTGAATTTAAACAAACAAATTAACTTGACCATTAGTTTGTTTAAATTCAGCCCATATAAATTGTTTGCAACCACTTATTCATTCATTCATTTTCTTTTCGGCTTAGTCCCTTTATTAATCTGGAGTCGCTACAGCGGAATGAACCGCCAACTTATCCAGCATATGTTTTAGGCAGCGGATGCCCTTCCAGCTGCAACCCATAACTGGGAAACACCCATACACTCTCATTCACACACATACACTACGGCCAATTTAGCTTACCCAATTTCCCTATAGCGCATGTGTTTGGACTGTGGGGGAAACTGGAGCACCCGGAGGAAACCCACGCACACACGGGGAGAACATGCAAACTCCACACAGAAATGCCAACTGACCCAGCCGAGGCTCGAACCAACGACCTTCTTGCTGTGAGGCAACAGCTCTACCCACTGCGCCACTGTGCCACCTTGCAACCACTTACCTTTAAATTATTTAATAAATAACTAATTCATTAATTTTCCTTCAGCTTAGTCCCTTTATTCATCAGGGGTGCCACAGCGGAATGAACCGCCAACTATTCCAGCTTATGTTTTATGCAGCGGATGCCCTTCCAGCTGCAACCCAGTACTGGGAAACACCAATACACACTCATTCACACACACACACACACACACTCATACACTACAGCCAATTTAGCTCATCAATTCCCCTATAGCGCATGTGTTTGGACTGTGGGGGAAACCGGAGCACCCGGAGGAAACCCACGCCAACACGGGGAGAACATGCAGACTCCACACAGAAACGCCAACTGACCCAGCCGGGACTCGAACCAGCAACCTTCTTGCTGTGAGGCCAAAAAACATATGCTGGAATAGTTGGCGATTCATTCCGCTGTGGCGACCTCTGAGACTAAGCCAAAGGAAAATGAATGAATGATAATCACAAGTATAATTAACAGCACTGCATTTTTTTAATTTAAATTAACTAATTCTAAATTACTTTTAGCTTACGTTTAATTTTGATGGTCTTCCTTAGACATTGGATCTTATTTACTGAACATGTATTGAGATGTAAGCCTGATGACATTATTTTGTCATGCATTTCTAGCTTCAATTTAATTAATTCTTCAGGCCTCTTTCTTTAAATTCGTTGACTTAAACACTAAATTAACCACATTTGGTTTCCGACTAATGAAATTGGGTAAAATTCAACAATTTGGACATAAAGCCGCATTGAAATCCACACATCTCTGGGACACAACCATACATGGCCATAAAAAATAAAGATTTCAGAATAAAAGTTGCCGACCGGTGGCTCAATGGTTAGGTCGCAAGAAGGTCGCTGGTTCGAGTCCCAGCTGGGTCAGTTGGCGTTTCTGTGTGGAGTTTGCATGTTCTCCCCGTGTTGGTGTGGGTTTTCTCCGGGTGCTCCGGTTTTCCCCACAGTCTAAACACATGCGCTATAGGGGAATTGATTAAAATAAATTAAATTCATCTTTATTTCTATAGCGCTTTTACAATGTAGATTGTGTCAAAGCAGCTTCACATAGAAGATTATAGTGAATTGAAATGGTGTCAGTTCAGTTTTTAGAGTTTAAGTTCAGTTCAGTTCAGTGTGGTTTAATTTTCAGTTCAGTGTGGTTTAAAAAAAACCTCGAGAGAAACCAGGCTCAGTTGGGCACGACCATTTCTCCTATGGCCAAGCGTCTTGTGCAGAGCTGCAGTCTAGGCGCCGGAGGCTGGAGAACGCTGAACGTCAGTGAAGACTCGTCTGTCACTGGGGTCTCACTGGAATCAGTCCTTTTCTCTCCACTCCTCCATGACCACCACAGCAGCTGCTCAGGATACGGCCTGGTCCGGGATTATGGAAACCTTGGGGTCATCTCTTCACAGGTCTTGGATTGCATTAGTGGCGCTGCATAGTCTCTGGGGGCCTCGGGATGAGTATCCCCAGGTGGAAATAGAGAATAAAGAGAATAATTAGCGTAGCTGCTGTTCATAGTGTATATAAACGAGATGCAAAAAC
>CAIGQV010016735.1:1324915-1345358 GCA_903798115.1 Danio jaintianensis
AACACGGGGAGAACATGCAAACTCCACACAGAAATGCCAACTGACCCAGCCGAGGCTTGAACCAGCGACCTTCTTGCTGTGAGGTGACAGCGCTACCCACTACACCACCGCGTCACCCTGTCCTTAATTGTTAAATAACTTATTGAATTAACAAGTCTAAAGCTTTATGCATTCTCCCCCTCCAAAATCTGAAAATGTCTTTGACATCAGAGTAAATATTACATCAGTCACATCAGTCAGTGGCCGATAGATCATAATCATATTTTTACTCCAGGACACATGATAAATATTTTAACAGACAAAACAATTTTTTTATGTTAATCTAGCTCAAATTGTTAATTAAGTGAAAAAACATTGCTTGTTAATATGAAGTTTTAGGGCCCTATCATACGCCTGGTTCAAGACGTGTAATTTTCAGAGCAGCGCAACAGTAATTTTCACGTTTTGCACCACATTGTTTAAATAGCAAAGCCATTTGTGCCACTTTTGTGGACTTATGGGTGTGCCAGTTAAGGCTCATTGTTGGCGCGTTGCTATTTTGAGGAACTGAAATAGACCTCGCCATTGACCAACTAAAAGCTGCTCTAAAGTCCATCAGCGTGTTAGTTATGCATGCAGGTCCAAACGCTTACACATTGCTGAATACACACAGGATGTACAGCAACACACAAATATCTTTACAGATGAACAAAAATAAAGGATTAAAATGTTACAAAAATTATTATTTCCTACATAAATATAAAAACCACTGCCTCCTTACCTCGGGGGGGCTTTTTTCAGTTTATTCATGACAGTTTGCATTTGTATAATGTTATTATTATTAGCAGTATTATTTATTATATGCATATTTATATTTGTTTTAATAAAAGCAAGTTTAGATTTGTCCTTCTGTGGGGTTTTGGAGACGTCTGCATCACCATATGGGGCATAAGAACAGGATGTGTGTTTGGATATAACTCAGTTTTTTGACCACACTTTGTTATTACTGTTTATTTATTCGTTTGCTGGAAATTAGAACTGAATTTAGAAATAGTTTTAAAACAAATCTTTGCGCTTAACAAACGAAATTAAATATGTCTGCTAATGGATGTCTTCAGCGGAGTGAGTTTCCACCGTTTCCTTACTCCACCAAAGTAAAGGAGTAAAGTAAAGAGTAAAAGTAAAGTAAAGAGAAAGTAAAGAGGCCAAATGGAGGAGGCTGGCTCTTAAAGGCAATGGGAAATGAGACTCTGATTGGTTTAATGCTCGTTATGCTCAAAACACACCCATAACCCATACGGTATGGTATTAGAGGAGTAGCCTTGGAATGGATAAGCAGTTATTTAAAAAATAGGCAACAGTTCGTGGAAATTGGCAACCATAAATCTTCATATTTAAATGTAAATTGTGGCATACCACAAGGATCAGTTTTAGGTCCAATATTGTTTATAATTTACATTAATGATATGTGTAAGATATCAGAGTTCATTCATTCATTCATTTTCTTTTCGGCTTAGTCCCTTTATTAATCTGGGGTCGCCACAGCGGAATGAACCGCCAACTTATCCAGCATATGTTTTACGCAGCGGATGCCCTTCCAGCCGCAACCCATCACTGGGAAACATTCATACACACTCATTTACACACATACACTACGGCCAATTTAACCTACCCAATTCACCTATACCACATGTCTTTGGACTTGTGGGGGAAACCGGAGCACCCGGAGGAAACCCACGGCAACACGGGGAGAACATGCAAACTCCACACAGAAACGTCAACTGACCCAGCTGAGGCTCGAACCAGCGACCTTCTTGCTGTGAGGCGAACGTGCTACCCACTGCGCCGCCGTGCAGCCGATATCAGAGTTGTTTAAGTTTATTTTATTTGCTGATGATACAAGTATCTTTTGTTCTGGGGATAATTTACCAAATCTTATGGAGTTGATAAAACAAAGTTTATGTTATTTGGGAAATTTAAAAGTTGTCATAATATAGATTAAAAAATTGATAATGAAGTTATAGAAGAAGTATATGCAATTAAGTGTCTTGGTGTATAAAATTAGTTGGAAACTGCAAATAAATAATGTGATATCAAAATTTGTAAAAACTGTAGCAATAGTGTATAAAGCAAGATTTATTCTGGACAATAAATCAATGCATGTATTATATAACACACTTATGTTGCCATATATGAGTTATTGTGTTGAAATTTGGGGGAATACATATAAATCTAACTTGCGATAAAAAAGTAATTAGACTGATAGAAAATGTGGGGTATTTGGAGCATACAAATCCTTTATTTTTTAAATTGAAGATACTTAAGTTCAATGATTTGGTTCAATTTAAAACAGCACAATTTATGTTTAAAGCTAGTAAGTAAGTAAGTAATGTGGATATATATAGCGCATTTATCGTGTATGGCCATACACCCAAAGCGCTTCACAATCACCAGAGGGGGTCTCTCCACACCACCACCAGTGTAAAGCGTCCACTTGGATGATGTGTCGGCAGCCACAGGACAACGGCGCCATTGCGCTCACCACACACCAGCTATAGGTGGGGTGGAGAGACAGTGATAGAGCCAATTCAGTGGATGGGGATGATTGGGAGGCCATGATGGTTAAGGGTTGATGGAGGGAATTTGGCCAGGACACCCCTACTCTTTACGAGAAGTGCCATGGGATTTTTAATGACCACAGAGAGTCAGGACCTCGGTTTAACGTCTCATCCGAAATACACTGCTCACTAACAGTATAGTGTCCCCTTCACTTTTTACAGGGGCATTAGGACTCACACAGACCGCAGGTTGAGCGCCCCCTGCTGGCCTCACTAACACCACTTCCAACAGCAACCTAGTTTTCCCATGTGGTCTCCCATCCAGATACTGACCAGGCTCAGCCCTGTTTAGCTTCAGTGAGAAACCGCTCTTGAGCTCCAGGGTGATATGGCTGTGGCTAGGAATAAATTACTTCCGAAATGCATACAAAAGTTTTTTGAAGAAAGACAAGGGGATATAATCTGAGAGAAGAACAACATTTTAGGAGGTTGAAAACAAGGACAACTTTAAAAAATGTGTGTATGTCTGTATGTGGTGTGAAACTATGGAACAGTCTAGAACAGATTCTGAAACAATGTCAGGATAGTAATCAGTTTAAAAAGTTGTATAAACATATTATTAAAAGGAATATAATGATGATAGAGGTGATTGAAAAAGAATCAAATGAAAAAGGTATGGTGAAATTTCAATTAATGGCTGTTTGCAATACTATGTATTTTTTGGGTCTATGTTATAAAATGTAAATGTACAAATGGAATCAAACATATAATATGTCAAAGATGCCAAAAGGGTAAAATATGTCTCATGTAAAGCTCATATGTCTCATTTAAAAAGAAGAGATAAGTAAAAGAAGAAGTAAGTTAAACTAATAGACGAATGTGTGTGGTAATGGGCTGGGGAAATAATGAGCTTGTGCTTCATCCCGCTCCATTTCGACCATGTTGAAATGTATTTTTTTGTTAAAGAACTTTTATGTATGATTTTTCTGTTAGAAATAAATCAAATAACTCATTAAGAGAATAAGCACAACACTGTTAGACCATGCACCGGGCGCAGAGTGTATTTTTACGTCCTTAAAATAGCAAAAGTGGATTCAGACTTGCCCTTAATGCCCTATGAGCTTTAGACTTTGCACCTAGATCATTAAAATAGAGCCCCTTGTGTTAATTTCAGTTGAAAAAAGGCATTGTTTATTAGTAAGAGGCATGTTTTTGTTAATTTTAGCTGGAAAAAGTATTGTTTGATAGTAGAATATATTTCTATTAATTTCAGCTGTAAGTTAGTAAGTAATAGTTTGTTAGTAAGAAGCTTGTTTTTCAGTTTGAAAACTCTGTCATTCAAGTGCCTCAAATGAGCATCGGCTGCAGATTCATTGGTTTAATCCTTCTAAGCATCCATAAGCTCTGTCTGATGAATTTGATGATAGACACACACACACTCGTCCTGCGTATGGGCTTTTTTCCACTCATTAAGATGAAATGCGAGGATCTCAGTCTCTGCAGGGGTGTGTGTGTGTGTGTTTTTAAGGTCAGCCGCAGCAGGAGGTTTGCACACGTAAGCTATAGGTGTGAAGTTGTGGTGTTGTGGATAAAGTCCTCCGGGACGCTCTCAGCCAGATTGTGGTGCCGATGGGAAGAGCAGAGCGAATCCTTCACAAGCTGTTTTTAAGCTTTCACCGCCGCCAAACACAACACAGCACTGCCGCTGATACTGCCGGGGATGTTTGTTTTTGCTGAACACTGTTTATTTTTTTTTCTCCACTAGATAGATATATATTTATATATACTGTATTTATCACAAAGACACCGTGCCTCGCAGTAATGTAATTTACAAGACTCATCCCATCAGTGTAATTCATAAAATATACATCGGCTTGAACTGCTGCAGCTTTGGAGAGTGGAGGAACAGGGCGGAGCGTTTCATAACATTTACAATACACCAACATGAAAAAACACTACAGTACTTGAATAGGAATTCCTTAGTTGCTATAGTAACACAGCAGCCTTTTTTTGTTTAATATAAACTAATGACGCTGTGGCGCAGTGGGTAGCGATGTCGCCTCACAGCAAGAAGGTCGCTGGTTCGAGCCCCGGCTGGGTCAGTTGGCATTTCTGTGTGGAGTGTGCATGTTCTCCCCGTGTTTGCGTGGGTTTCCTCCAGGTGCTCCGGTTTCCCCCCACAGTCCAAACACATGCGCTATAGGTGAATTGAATGAGCGAAATTGGCCGTAGTGTATGTCTGTGTGTGTAAATGCGAGAGTGTATGGGTGCTTCCCAGTGATGGGTTGCAGCTGTAAGGGCATCCGTTGCGTAAAACATATGCTGGAATAGTTCATTGGTTCATTCTGCTGTGCCGACCCCTGATTAATAAAGGGACTAAGCCGAAAATAAAATTTAAAACGAATAAACTAATGACCCAATACTGTACAATTTTCTACAACTACGCTCTAAAAAAATTGCTCGGTTATTATAACCCAATTCTGGGTGTAATACGGACTAAACCAACTGCTGGGTTAAATTTTTTTATTAAATATTTGTAATTTTTTTTATTTTAAGGACCAAATTTTACCCAATGTTTGGGTTTGTCCATATTTTGCCTAATTTGGGTTTAAATAACCCAGCATGCAGCAACACGGCGGCTCAGTGGTTAGCACTGTCGCCTCACAGCAAGAAGGTCGCTGATTCAAGTCCCGGCTGGGTCAGTTGGCGTTTCTGTGTGGAGTTTGCATGTTCTCCCCGTGTTGGCGTGGGTTTCCTCCGGGTGCTCCGGTTTCCCCCACAAGTCCAAACACATGCGCTATAGGGGAATTGAATAAGCTAAATTGGCTGTAGTGTATGTGTGTGAATGAGTGTGTATGGGTGTTTCCCAGTACTGGGTTGCAGCTGGGAGGGCATATGCTGAGTAAAACATATGCTGGATAAGTTGGCGGTTCATTCCGCTGTGGCGACTCCTGATGAATAAAGGGACTAAGCCGAAGGAAAATGAATGAATGAATAAGCCAGTATTTCTTAGTGTATAAGGTATAGGATACCACAATACACCACAGTTTACTGTGGTTAAAAACTAAAGTATTATTACAATTTATCAGTTCACTAAATTCACTAACTTTATCAGTTAAAGCCATTTTAAGGTCAATATTATTCGCCCCCTTAAGCAATATTTGTTTTGGATTGTCTACAGAACAAACCACTGTTATACAATGACTTGCCTAATTACCCTAACTGTACCCTAATTAACCTAGTTAAGCCTTTAAATGTCACTTTAAGCTGAATACTAGTATAATAAAATATCTAGTCAAATATTATGTGCTGTCATCATGGCAAAGAGAAAAGAAATCAGTTATTAGAAATGAGTTATTAAAGTTATTATGTTTAGAAATGTGTTGAAACAAATATTTCCGTTTAACAGACATTAGGGAAAAATATACAGCTAATACGCTAATAATTCTGACTTCAACTGTATATATAAAGCTTCAGCCATACAAGTTTTGGGATGATGGATTCAGAAAACACTGGTACTAACTGGTAAACTATGTTTTTAATGACAGAACTTGCAACCTTATTTGGCTAATGGTGGATTTGGGAAACACCCTTGACTTACAGTACTGTCTAGTGCACAAACAATTCACTCATCTTGACTCACATGTAATGTCATTCTGGTAGTTTTGTGTTTATGTTTTTGAAATTTTAGGGCTACAAATAGTTTGAATGCATAACTCTTCTCCATTGTTTGCGATATGAGCAATAATTCATACTGTGCTGCTTGTTGATGCGAGGAGTCCTATTACTTTTTTAATCAAACTATTTCATGAACACCTGCAGCTCAAACAGGAGCTCTGTGATTAAAAAAAACACCAAGGTCAATGGTTTGATTCCCAGAGAATGCATACAAAATTAAATGCAATGCAAGTCACTTCGGATGAAAGTGTCTGCCAAATGCATGAATGTAAATGTTTTGTCTGTGGATGATTAAACCGGTGTGAAAATCCCACAGGTGCAAACTTGAAAAACTCAGTCAAATCTGGGGCTCACGGGGCGGATACACCAGCTGTGTGCTACTGACAACTTAACCTAGATTTGACTTCAAGTGCGTCAAGTTACAGAAACACACTATTGAATATTTTCCAGGTAAACCAATGAACACATTGTCTACAGTTGAAGACTTAAGTTATTCGCCCTCCTGTGAAACTGTAATGCTTTTAAAAGTGCTGTTTAATGGACAGCAGATTTGTTCAACACATTTTAAAGCATAATAGTTTTAATTGCTAATTTCTAATAACATTTATTTTGTCTTTGCTGTGATGACAGTACATTTTTTTACTGAAGAGCAGCATCTTTAATCTACAGGCCGTACATGATGCTATTTTTCACTTTATATTTAGAAAAATGTTTTAAAAATCCCAGCACAGACTCATTGAAAATGTGTGCTCCATTAAAATAGCATCAGCTATTTTTGCGAAACATAAAATACGTTACTCCAGGTATGTTTGATTGTACGTTTCAGATAACAAATCCACTAGAGGGCGCTTGCAAATCTGAAATACTTAAACATTTACTGTAATTTGTTACAGCTAATTTATTAATTTTTTTCCTCAACGTATAATTTAACTTTGGTTTAAACTATAACATTCAGTCTAAATTCAAAGTATTTATTGTGGTCAAGAAAAATTACGTTCACACAAAGTAAAACTACTGTTTAATATAGAGACATATCTTTTTTAATCTTAGATCAAAGTATAATCTTGCTTTGGACCAACCTAAAAAAATTACTGTAATTTGTTAGAGCTAAATTTATAAATTACCCCCAAACTGTAGTCTTGACTTGGTTGAAAACTGCTGGTCTAAAGTACAAAATATTACTTTATTACTTTTCAAGTTTACCTATGTTGTTCGTTTTTTGCTTCAAGGCAAAATGAATAAAACAGACTATAATTGAAAACCATAATGTTTCACTTAACCCAATGTAAAATTGTACTTTGAATGAAAGACACACTGTACAAGTGATTCATTGCCTTAAAAGCCTTAAAATTGCCTTAAAACCCTTTTCCTTAAAAGCAACAAGTTGACTTTATTTTAAAACAGTCAGTAAATCATTGTAACTTGTAACTATTAAGTTGACAACTTCATTCATTCATTTTCTTTTCGGCTTAGTCCCTTTATTAATCAGGGGTCGACACAGCAGAATGAACCGCCAACTTATCCAGCATATGTTTTACACAGCAGATGCTCTTCCAACTGCAACCCAGTACTGGGGAACATCCATACACACTCATTCACACACATACACTACGGCCAGTTAAGTTCATCAATTCCCCTATAGCGCATGCGTTTGGACTGTGGGGAAAACCGGAGCACCCGGAGGAAACCCACGCCAACATGGGGAGAACATGCAAACTCCACACAGAAACGCCAACTGAGGCTGTGAGGCGACAGCGCTACCCACTGCGCCTCTGCCCATATAGCAAGATCAATGGTGTTGTAAATACAGTATTCTTGCTGATTTACAGTAAGTTACTTGCGAACTGCTGCCAGTAAGTTACTGTAGATTCTACAGGTAAGTGTTAACAGTGCAACTCCTACCTTAAGTACTATCAATGAGCACCTATTGTCTACACTGTAAAAAGCGATTAGTTACTTTACTTTACAGAAGTCAGTAAACCCATTGACTCAACTTTTATAATTAAGCACATAGTTTGTTTAATTAATACGTTTGCTTTTTACAGTGTAGTTTAGCTTAAAACTGTGGTCAATGGTTAGTTTAAAGTGAGAATTGTACCTTAAAATAAAGAGTGACCAGTGAATCCACGTGTAAAACGCAGGCCTGAATCCGTATGATAAGACAGTCTGTTGAAGCCGTTGTTCAGACTTTATGCCTCTCATAAGCTTTTCTTCTGAATCGGACTCAGTTAAGGGGATTTCACTTACATTCATAATTCCTCTTCATCAGGGAAAACATCTTGAATGTGGAGCCCAGCATCTGTAGGGCTGAAAAAGCCCATGTAGTATTTATTTTGTCTCTAAGTTGCATGAAAGCGGGAGGTTTTCTACGGCTCTAGAGGGCATTTGGTTAACCTGCATATCAGAGGAAACACCCTGAAAATGGTGAATAACTCGGGAAAGGTTTGACGGCGTGTTTTATTGAGTGATTTAATTGTGCCGAGCTTTACAGAGGAATAAATCCACCTCGTAACACTGGAAATGCTTGTGGCTATGTAAATATAAAGCGAGAATATTGCATTTTATCTCTTTGTGAATTGAAGTCAAAGAATTAAAAAGTGTGTGTGTGTGTGTGTGTGCGTGCGTGCGTGCGTGCGTGCGTGCGTGCGTGCGTGCGTGCGTGTGTGTGTGTGTGTGTACGTGTTTTTGTGACATGTCAGGACACAAATCTGTATAATGACATAGGTATGACACAGGTATTACAAAAAGGTGAAATATGAGAACATTGCTGACGTACTAATTTCTCAAAGAGCTTATAAATCCCCCAGAATGAGTTTAATCAGAGAGTAAAGCTGTACACTGTTTCCTGTGATGGTTGGGTTTAGGGGTAGGGTGGGGTTAGGCCAATTCAAAATACGGTTTGTGCTGTATAAAATCAATGGAAACCTATGTAATGTACCCACTTTTCACAAAAACAAACATGTGTGTGTACGTGTGCGTGTGTGTTAGAGAGCAGGTTTCATAAAAAATAGATATTGCACAGCCTGAAGAAATATATGTACAGATGAGTTTGCATTAGTAGTGAGCTCTCTTGTTGTCTACATAGGCAGCACACTTTTAAGACAGCATGCTAACATGGAACCTGAATTTTTGACTTCATCTGAAATATAAATGCTTAATTTATTATTAACCAATGTTAGATATCATCAGTGCACTTTGAGGTAATGATGCATTAGTAGATATTAAAATTCTAATGCAATTTGAATTATCATGCTATTTTTATTATTTATTTAAATGTAAATGTAAAGATTAGTATTGAATTGTAATTTTATTTCATTTAAATATAGTGTTACAGAAGTATATATCACACACAAATACTGAAAAGAAAATCCACTAAAATACAGTTAATGAATTTGATTTGGATTTAGTTTGTTGTTTGTATTTAGAGCATTTAAAACATTAATGTATATTTTCAAATGTAATATTTAATGCAAGTTTAAATATAATTGTTATTTTATTTTATTTTATTTTATGTATTTTATTTTATTTCATTTTATTTTGAATTAAATTTTTCACAACCTAGAATAGTGTTGGCGTGGGTTTCCTCCGGGTGCTCCGGTTTCCCCTACAAGTCCAAAGACATGCGGTATAGGTGAATTGGGTAAGCTAAATTGTCTGTAGTGAATGAGTGTGTATGGATGTTTCCCAGTGATGGGTTGCGGCTGGAAGTACATCCGCTGTGTAAAACATATATTGGATAAGTTGGCGGTTCATTCCGCTGTGGCGACCCCAGGTTAATAAAGGGACTAAGCCAAAAGAAAATGAATGAATGAATTTTATTAATTAACTTTTATTTTATTTTATTTTATTTTATTTTATTTTATTTTATTTTATTTTATTTTATTTTATTTTTATTCAAGGATTGTTTTAACAGGGTTTGTGATTGGAGCATAACCATGATGTCTAGGTTGCTGTTTAGATCTCATTACTGTTCTATTGTACATTTTCCCACAAACTACAGCAGCCTATTAATATATGTATATATAATAACATGTTTTTAGTAGCTCACAACAATTTGATCAGTTTAACTGATTTTTTTGTTGTTGAGTTTTATAATTTTAATTTTATTTCAAATTAATTATTTAATTTAGTTTATTTTAATGAAGAATTTTTTTCATTGAATTTTATTATTTATTTTTATTCAAGTTCTTGATGATTACTTTAACAGGGTTTGCTATTGTAGATTGTATGATGTCTACTAGAAAGCTGTCTAGATAGGCAGCTCATTACATTTCTATTGTACATTTTTCCCACACACTAGCAGCTTAAAAAGATAACCATTTTATCTTTCAGCTGCTTTAATTTACCCACAAAGTGTCTTTTTGTCAGGATCAGTATCAGAGAGTGATGCACTTGTGTAATTGTTAAACGGTTTGATTTTTAAAGGTGTATCAGTGGCATGTAGAACTAACAGTGTGATTTATTAGGGCCTGAGATGGTGACAAAGCAAATGCTTCACAGATGGACTGTAAATTAGTAGCTAAGTGGATGGTATTAGCTGTAATAGACTGAGCACTGTCCTCTGGAGTTGAGTTTCTCATTTAAAAGGCTGTGTGTTCTGTATCTGCAGTCTCAGGTGTTGTTTCTCTGGAAATCAGCGATGTTTTTATTACCTTCCTGCTCAGTCTTTAGCAGAGCTGTCTTTATATCCCTGTACAATCACAGCTGTGAATCCAACACTGTCTGCCGTACTTTCACTTAATACTCCATAAAGTGTTCATAAACGTCAGGGTACGGCTGGTTTATGTAAGGATCGACTGCAGTGCACCGAACACCTGCTTCGCTTTCATATATACAAGAAAACCTCTGCTGAAAACAAGACACTTTAAAACGTTAAAAACATACCTACTGTATACACAGAGCTGGGTGGACTACTTATGAAATGTAATCAATAACTGATTACAAGTTACATGACAAAACTTTGCAGTTGGAAATAAAATATCTGATTACATATTTGTGGTAATGTAATCTGACTACTTTTGGATTACATTTTAATGACTTTTTGTTCCATCCTTTATTGACATTTAAAAAAACAACAACCTAAATACATACCCATACACATAGCTGGGTGGATTACTTATGAAATCAGTTACTCATTACATGACAGAATGTTGTAGTTGGTAATACAATTGTAATGTAACATTTTGTGACTACTTTTGGATTACATTTAGATTACTTTTATTATATCCTTTATTTGATGTTGCATGTATTGAAGCAGGATAATTTTGTGCTGTTTTATCAGATACAAAGGAAACAAATGTATTAAGTTAAGTTAGTTAAGTTAATCACAGCTGTGAATCCAACACTGTCTGCTGTACTTTCACTTAATACTCCATAAAGTACTGAACCAATACTGTGGGGGGGGGGGGGGGGGGGGTTTCCCTTCACTTCGTCAGTTGGTGAAGTTTTTTTTCCTCGCCACTGTCGCCTCTAGCTTGCTCGGATCGGGACTTGTGGAACTGTGCTTCGGTGGATTTGCTTTGCGGTGTTTGAACTTTCAGCAGTAAAATTTAAACCACAGTGAACTAAACTAAACTGAACTTCAACTCTGAAATCTGGACTTTACTAGAACTATGTTAAGCTGCTTTTGACACAATCTACATTGTGAAAAGCGCTATAGAAATAAACATGACTTGACCTGACTTGACTTAAAGTGTTCATGAATGTCAGGGTATGGCTGGTTTATGTAAGGATCGAACTTCAAACACCTGCTTCGCTTGTCACAGTTGTCAGGTGCACGCGTTCTGTCATTCATGTTGTTTGTATGTCACATGGGTTATGTTGTCGCTTTCCATGTGCTCTGATGCGTGTTTGTTTACATCACGTGATCAGCGGGTCTAATCAGCAGTTCCAGCTGATGGCTATTAGCTCAACTATTTAAGAGCTGTAAGCCAGGACCTCATTGTCAGTTCGTTACTTATGTATGTTCTCCCTGTGTCTCGTCAGGATCTGCTAGGCTGGCCTGTATTGATGTCTCGTTGTGATTCCTGCTCTAAGACTTTGTTCACGTTGCATCGCTCACTGTTGCTTTTTTTTTTGATCTACATTGTTAATAAACTAACACTTGCAATTGGATCCTTTTTGACTGTTTTTTTCACAATCCCGTGACATCGCTTTCATATATACAAGAAAACCTCTGCTGAAAACAAGACACTGTCTATTAAAACTCTGTGAGAAAAGTAACACTTTTGACATACAATTATAGTCAGAATTATTAGCCCCCCTGTATATATTTTTTCCCAATTTCTGTTTAACGGAAATACAATTTGTTTATTACATTTCTAAACATAATAGTTTTAATAACTAATATCTAAAAATGTAAGGATTTATTTTATCTTTGCCATGATGACAGTGCATAATATTGGACTAGATATTCTTCAAGACACTAGTATTCAGCTTAAAGTGACATTTAAAGGCTTAACTAGGTTAATTAGGGTAAAGTTAGGGTAATTAGGCAAGTCATTGTATAACAGTGGTTTGTTCTGGAGACAATCAAAAACAAATATTGCTTAAGGGGGTGAATAATATTGACCTTAAAATGGGTTTTAAAAAATAAAAACTGCTTTTATTCTAGCCGAAATAAAACAAATAAGACTTTCTCCAGAACAAAAAAAGTATAGGAAATACTGTGAAGAAAACGATGAGAAACGTAACGCTTTTGACATTATATATATATATATATATATATATATATATATATATATTTATATATATACACAAAATAACCTCTGCTGAAAACAAGCCACTGTCTATGAAACCTCGGTGAAAAAAGTAACACTATCTACATATTTGAAAAACTCTAAAAACAAATTCATACACAGAGCTAGGTAGATTACTTACTGAAATGTAATCATTTACTAATTACAAAATACATGACAAAATGTTGAAGTCAATAACAAAATATCTTAAATTACATGTAATCTAAAAATATCTTAGATTGCAGATAATGTAATCTGACTACTTTTGGATTACATGTATTGAAGCAAGATAATCTTTTACTATTTTATCAGATACTAAGAAAAATTCATTCATTCATTTTCTTTTCGGCTTAGTCCCTTTATTAATCTGGGGTCGCCACAGCGGAATGAACCACCGCGGATGCCCTTCATGCCGCAACCCACCGCTGGGAAACACCCATACACTCCCATTCACACACATACACTACGGCCAGTTTAGCTTACCCAATTCACCTATAGCGCATGTCTTTGGCCTTGTGGGGGAAACCGGAGCACCCGGAGGAAACCCACGCCAACACGGGGAGAACATGCAAACCCCACACAGAAATGCCAACTGACCCAGCTGAGGCTCGAACCAGCAACCTTCTTGCTGTGAGGCGACAGAGCTACCCACTATGCCACCGCACAGTGGGTGCTCTGGTTTTCTCTGGTTTCCCCCACAGTCCAAACACATGCGCTATAGGTGAATTGAAGAAACTAAATTGGCCGTAGTGTATGAGTGTGTGTGTGAATGACTGTGTATGGGTTTTTCCCAGTACTGGGTTGCGGCTGGAAGGCCATCTGTTGTGTAAAACACATGCCGGAATAGTTGGCGGTTCATTCCACTGTGGTGACCCCTGATAATCAGGGACTAAGCCGAAGGAAAATGAATGAATGAATGATTTTAGACTTGTGCGAAAAAGGGTTAATGTAAATAATGAGAGATGGACACGCATTTGATGAATAAACTCTGTATATTACCCCCATGTGACTCCATTATCCTTGCCTTGTTTACTGTTGGTTGCTAGGTTACCAATACTACAGTCGGCCACTCTAAAGACTTAATTCAAACACAGATAATTCGCATTTTGGATTTTTTTCCCTTAGTTTTGCATCATGTTATAATAGAAACCATGGCAATTGACCTATCAAATTTCACACACTGAAGATTCGAAGTATTGCTCATGAGTTGCACGGATCATTATATTGACACGATGTTCATCAGATATTCCCTTTCTGTGCTACGCAGAAGAATAAAACTCAGATTTGGAAATGCACAAGGGTGAGTAAATGATTTTTGCATGAACTCTTTCTTTTTTTTCCTCCCCAATAAGACACGTTTAGAAGCTGCGCATGAGGAGCAAAGAACCCGTCAAGTTAAGTACTAATTAAAATCTGTCACATCCAATCATATCAGCTCTTGCGCATAAAAAAGAGCCGTCAGAAAAAGCACAAAGACCACTTGCAGACTGTTGTAGCGTCAGGAGATCTGCAGAAAGTCTGTGAATATGGCAGGCCAATGATCTCCTAACTAAAGGGAATAATTAACCAGCATGTAGACTCTATGAGCGGCGAGGGGGAAACTTAATACTCAATATCCCAGACCAAAAGGAGACGACCTTTTTCTCTTTCTCTATTTTTTTGGGTGCTTTTTTTGGCAGCTTTCATCTTCTTTTTTTTCTTCTTCTTCTTGGATCCTGTCCATTTATCTGACCACATTTCCAGAGACGTGTCAGATGGATATCGACAGACAGCCCAATCTAGTGGCAAGTGCAGATATTGTACGCTCCACACATCCTGCTCATTCAATTCTGGGAAATTGGTCTCTTTGAAAAAAGCCTGTCATTATTTTGTCACGCCTTGTCCCAAGTGACATTTACAGCAAATAAGTCTACCAGCCAAACGGCTCAAGAAGAAAAAAATAGACAACTGGGAAGCAAGGCTATTGTAGTTTTTATTTTATTTAGCTTTTACAGTATTTCAATTTCGTAAAATTCTGTCCATTTTTAATTCATTTCATTGATGGTTTTGCTAGTTTTAGTTTAGTTTTTATTTTGTGAACTGTAGAAATCGGTCATGATTCCTTCTGCTTTGTTTTATGTTATGTCTCTGTTTAGGTTTGAATCATATCTCAGATGCAGAGTTTCCTTTAAATATCGTCATCATTGTCTTCAATCCAAACTCATGCGATCGGACAGGAAGGTTATTGTGCTGTCGGGTTAGTTTTTACAGTATTGCAATATGATTTTTAAATTTGATGTAAATTTTGGTGTAGTTTTAGCTTGTTACGTTGATGATTGTGTTAGTTTTAGTTTAGTTTTTAATTTGTAAACATATTTCTATTTAGTTTTTTATATACAGTGCATCCGGAAAGTATTCATAGCGCTTCACTTTTTCCACATTTTTTTAATGTTACAGCCTTATTCCAAAATGGATTAAACTCATTTATTTCCTCAACATTCTACACACAATACCCCATAATGACAATGTGAAAAATAAATTGTTGCATATTTATTAAAAATAAAAAACCTGTAAAATCACATTTTACATAATACATAAGTATTCACAGCCTTTGCTCAATACCTTGTTAATGCACCTTTTGGCAGCAATCACAGCCTCAAGTCTTTTTGAATATGATGCCACAAGCTTGGCACACCTGTCTTTGGGAATTTTTGCCCATTCCTCTTTGCAGTACCTCTCAAGCTCTATCAGGTTGGATGGGAAGCGACGGTGTACAGTCATTTTCAGATCTCTCCAGAAATGTTCAATAAGATTTAGATCTGGGCTCTGGCTGGGCCACTCAAGGACATTCACCGAGATGTTGTGAAGCCACTCCATTGATATTTTGGAGGTGTGCTTTGGGTCATTGTCCTTTGGGTTTTCATTCAGGAGGTCTCTGTACATTGCTGCATTCATCTTTCCCTCTATCCTGAGTAGTCTTCCAGTTCCTGCTGCTGAAAAACATCCCCACAGCATGATACTGCCACCACCATGCTTCACTGTAGGGATGGTATTAGCCTGGTGATGAGAGGTGCCTGGTTTTCTCCAAGCGTAACGCCCGGCATTCACTCCAGAGAGTTCAATTTTAGTCTCATCAGACCAGAGAATTTTGTTTCAGATGCCTTTTGGCAAATTCCAGGCGGGCTGCTATGTGCCCTTTACTAAGGAGTGGCTTCCGTCTGGCCACTCTACCATACAGGCCTGATTGGTGGATTGCTGCACAGATGGTTGTCCTTCTGTAAGGTTCTCCTCTCTCCACAGAAGAACGCTGGAGCTCAGACAGAGTGACATCGGGTTATTGATCACCTCCCTGACTAAGGCCCTTCTCCCCCAGTCACTCAGCTTAGATGGCCGGCCAGCTCTAGGAAGAGTCCTGGTGGTTCCAAACATCTTCCACTTACGGATGATGGAGGCCACTGTGCTCATTGGAACTATCAGAGCAGCAAAAACTTTTCTGTAACCTTCCCCAGCCTTGTGCCTCGAGACAATCCTGTCTCGGAGGTCTACAGACAATTCCTTTATCTTCATGCTTGGTTTGTGCTTTGACATGCACTGTCAACCCTGGGACCTTATATAGACAGGTGTATGCCTTTTCAAATCATGTCCAATCAACTGAATTTACCACAAGTGAACTCCAATGAAGCTGCTAAAACATCTCAAGAATGATCAGTGGAAACAGAATGTACCTGAGCTCAATTTAGAACTTCACGGCAAAGGCTGTGAATTCTTCAGTTTTTTTTTTCAGGTTTTTTATTTTTAATACATTTGCAACAATTTCAAAAAATATTTTTTCACATTGTCATTATGGGGTATTGTGTGTAGAATGTTGAGGAAATAAATGAATTTAATCCATTTTGGAATAAGACTGTAACATAAAAAAATGTGGAAAAAGTAAAGCGCTATGAATATTTTCTGGATGCACTGTATATGTTAACAAAAGTGTTTTTGACTAATAGTTTTCATTTTTGTTTACTAAAATAAACTTGCCGGGAAGCCGTGGCAGCTTTGCTGTTTCTCTATTGTTTTGAAGAGAAAAAAACTGCATTGTTGACATCTCCAATCTAAGTCCTGTATGCACTGTAAGAGACCCAGAGGTCATAATTCCTTCTGCTTTGTTTTATGTTATGGCTCTGTTTAGGTTTGAATCATATCTCAGATGCAGAGTTAGTTTCCTTTAAACTTCCTTATCGTCGTCATTGTCTTAAATCCAAACTCATGCGATCGGACAGGAAGGTTATTGTGCTGTCAGTTTGGACTGTATCTGCACAGAGTGATGTGAATGGTCAAATATTACTCTCTAAATCCTCCTGTTTACTGTGACTTAGATTGATGTTCAGATAATAGCTAGAAAAATATATAGTAGTGTTCTCATTCATCTCTGTTCATCTGCATCAATTAAATTACTGATATATATTAAACTATGCTAAAATCTTTTACAAGATTATTACAAGATGCTAAAATCTTAAAAATAATACAAATATTAAATAGATTAAACATTATTGAAATGATATGGGAAAAAGATACATACTCCAAATTTCCATATTCCATAGATCATTTATTATAGAGTACTGTAAATACCTCATTTTGGGGGGTGTAAGCAATGAATGAATGAATGAATGAATAAATGAATGAATGAACAGACTAATACATGAATGAATGAATGAAAATAAAACACTTTCACATGGATGTATTCAGATGCATATGAACACTGCAAAGAGCAACATTACACGCTTAAAGAAGCTGAATGAATGAATGAATGAATGAACAAATGAATGAATGTCATTGTAGTCCTATTAAACATGCAGTCTAAGTATATATATGAATGATAAACAAACACTACAGTAAAAAGCACACCATACTGCTACAACTGTTTAAAAAAGTAATATTATCAATATTGGTTTGCTTATTTCAGATGCACTGTCCTCCTCTAAGCCCTTCAAGGTGAACATTATAAAGTCTATTACTCTTTCTCACCATCTAAAGTCCTCTAATCCAGATAAACAAGAGTTTGTCATGCCACACAGACTTCACATCCAGATGCCCATCACATAAATCAAACCTCTGTCTTTAATGAACAAGCTGGAGAAGCGGTGTAAAGCAGGAACATTACATCAGTGAGTTGCAAGAAGAAATAAAATCACGCCTGAGCTGCTAAATCCGTACCAGCACGCAGTATAGTCTTTCACTGTTCTTCCAGGTGCTAAACGCTAAACAATAATGACTCTGATTATAAGTTTAAGAATACAAAGCGGCCCCAAGTGCTGCCGTTTCAGCACTTACAGTACGTTATTACATTACATGATGCAATTTATTTCCTTCGGCTCACTTACGCTCCTAAATGGATGTACAGTAGTTGGTTTTTCTTAAGATTTGTGTTGGGTTTTTATGGAAGAGTAAAAGCTGCGCTGTCACAGTAATCAGATTCAGAGCTTGACGACAGACGGGGGAAAATGCAGATCCAGCAGTTTTTTTAAAGAGCGCTCATCCTCGAGATGTTCCTCTTTCAGTGCAATTGTTGAAAACAAGTCAGTAAAAATAGTTGAAGGTTCCATTGCTGTATTTTTTCATCAGCCAAACATGCGCTCGATCGATGTCTTCATGCAGAAATTTTACACTAATGGAGCTAAAGCACTCAAATGTCTACATTTAAGATTTACATATTTTTAATGCTAATTAAGGCTATTTTGATTTCTGTTTAATTTTAGTTTAAATATAGTTTAAAACTGGCATAATTGAAATTGATGAACATTTTATATGCAACTTAAATACAGCTTTTTTTGTGTACACTTTATTTTAATGAGTCCTTGTTACAGTGTAACTATTCATTTAACTACTGAGTAATAATAAGTGGATCTATTTACTTTTAGGGTTAGAATATAGGTTAGTTATTCATTGTTCATGATGATTCATTATTCATTGTTTTTTACAAGGTGTATTACAAGTTTCAGCTCCAAAAAATTCATAGATCGTTTATTATAGCATGCTGTAAATACCTCATTTTGAGGGATGTAAGCAATGAATGAATGAATGAATGAATGAATGAATGAATGAATGAACAGATTAACGGATGAACAGACAAATGAATGAATGAACAAAAGAATGAATGAATGAATGAATGAATGAATGAACGAACGAAAGAATAAAATAATGAAAGAATAAATGAACGAACAAACGAATGAATGAATGAATGAACAAATAAGTGGATGTACTTACTGAACAAAACAAAAGAATGAATTAATTAATTAGTTAATGAATACATTAATGAATTAATACATTAATGAAAGAATAAATGAACGAACAAATGAATGAATGAATGAATAAATGAACAAAATAATGAATGAATGAATAAATGAATGAATGAATGAATGAATGAATGAATGAATGAACGAACAAAATAATGAATGAATGAATAAAGGAATGAACAGACAAATGAATGAATGAATGAATGAATGAATGAATGAATGAATGAATGAATGAATAGACAAATGAATGAATACATCATTCATCAACAGCTCCAGCAGTTTTTTTTAAAGAGCGCTCATCCTTGAGATGTTCCTCTTTCAGTGCAATTGTTGAAAACAAGTCAGTAAAAATAGTTGAAGGATCCATTGCTGCGATTTTTCCTTTCATCCTTCATCAGCCAAACATGCGCTCGATCAATGAGTCTCTCAGATGCATTAACGTTATACACTATACAACCGCCCACAAGCACACACTTATAATCTAACACTGATCATCTGAACTCTTGTGAATGAGGAACTCTGTTGGGGGTAACGGGTTACAAAGTAACTAGTTACTGTAATTCAATTATTTATTTGCTGAAAAAGTAAAACAAGGAATTACTATTTATTTTAGTAGTCATTTCATTTTACTTTTTCATTTAGACTTGTCATTCAATTACAATTTCTGTACTTGCCTTAAATACTGTATATATATTTAACAGCCCTACGTTACATTGAGTTGAGTTGAGTTGCCGTAACATGACTTAACGTGACGTAATGTGACGTGATGTAATGTGACGTAACGTAATGTGACGTAACGTAATGTGACGTAACGTAATGTGATGTAACATAACTTATTATCATGTAATGCATTAACATAAAAACAAAACAATACAAAATAGATTCATAAAATAAACAAATACCATCATACTGTAAAAACTGTAGGAAAGTTTTTCAAAAGCTGCCACTCATCCTAACTCCGAGATCCACTCAAAAATCTGAGTTCTTCTGGAAGAACTCAACTAAACTTAAGAAAACTCAAGACAGCGTAACTTAACATAACTTAACTTAACTTAACTTAACTTAAGTAATGACTGTTGAATATATGTACAATATTCAAGGCAAGTATATTAGTTAAGTTGTTAATTTAAGCTGTCTGTCTGTCTGTCTGCCTGTCTGTCTGTATGTCTATCTGTCTGTCTGTTTATCTATCTATCTATCTATCTATCTATCTATCTATCTATCTATCTAT
>CAIGQV010016735.1:1363388-1374749 GCA_903798115.1 Danio jaintianensis
TTTAAGTTAACTTAATTCAAAGTTAAGTTTAAGTTAGTTTAAGTTAAGTCAAAGTTAAGTTGTTAAGTTCTGAATTTACATCTCACAATTTTGAGTTTGTCTGACAATTCTGAGTTACGTCTCACAATTCTCAGTGTTTCACAATTCTGAGTTTATGTCTCACATTTCCAAGTTTACTTCTCACAATCCCAAGTCCTCCAGTTCCAAATATACGTCCTGCAGTAATAAATTTACGTATCAATTTACATTGTGACAGTTCTCAGTGTCTCACAATTCTGCATTATGTTTCACAATTCTGAGGTTACGTTCTACAATTTTGTGTGAATGTTTCACAATCCTGGCTCCATCACTATCATCAAAAATGGCTCCATCACTATCTATTTTTAAATCACTGCTAAAAACTTACCTGTTCAGCTTGGCCTGTTAACATTATTATAATAGTCTTTTCTATTGCTTCATTTTTAAATGTATTCAGTCTATCTCTTAGTTTATTTTTATGTTTTATAATCTGTCTTTATATTTTACTCTGTCTTATGTAGAGCACTTTGGTCAGTCTTGTGGCTGTTTTTAAATGTGCTTTATACACAAATGAATTTGAGCTTGAACAATCCTGAGTTACGTCTTAAATTGTCAAACTGTGCTGCTTTTTTGAGTTTACAGTTGTGAGTTTGTTTTGCAAATCTGACAATCGAACTATCTCACAATTCTGAAATTACTTCCTGCTCTTCCGAGTGTATGTTTTGCACTTTCAAATTCACATCTTGCAGTTCTAAAAATGGACATCTCGGAAGGATGTGTTTACATCTCGCACTTTAGAGTTTACGTCTCACAAATCCGAGTTAGCATTTTTCACTTCCAAGTTTGCATCTTACAATTTTAAGTTTACTTTTTAAGTTTTGAGTTTATTTTTCACAGTTATGAGTTTACATCTGTCAGGTTTGAGTTTACGTCTTGAACTTAAATGTATAGTTCACACAAAATTGCTAATTTATTCTCTATTTAATCTCCCTCGAGTGGTTCCAAACCTTTATGAGTTTCTTTCTTCTGTTAAACACAAATGAAAATATTTTGAAGAAAGATGAAAACCAGCAACCATTGACTTCCGTAGTAGAAGCTTTCCAACATTTTTCGAAGTGAGGTTTATTTATAAACTAATTTCGAGAGCATCACGTGCTTATGATTGTCCACGGCTGGTCCCGCATTAGCTAACACATGATTTACCAATCAGATGATTCCTAAGTCACCATAAATAACCTTTGAGTTTCTTACCTCAGTTATCTTCGTCTTGAAGAAACCCCCCTTCCACCCCTACTCCTCCTCCCTTTTCCTAGACAGGGCGGCACGGCGGCCCAGTGGTTAGCACTGTTGCCTCACAGCAAGAATATCACTAGTTCAAGCGACATAAGTGAATTCACCACTTGACTTAGTCAGCAGTATATCTCTCCATAGCAATCCCTAATTTGTCATTAGCCATGAATAAGCAGGGGAGTTCTCGAGATCCACCTGAGCTCAAACTCCCCTCTCGCCCTGCAAACGGGAGGGAGCCCCGGGCTCGAGGATCTTATGAGCTCAGGGCTCTCTCCCGGGACAGCATGCCAAACACACTTTATAATTAATCATCTGCTAAGTGTGAACTCTTATATCAACGTTTGTGTTTAACCGAAAAAAGAAATTTTGAGACAAATAAAGAGAGAGTAAATGATGACAGAATTTTCATTTTTGGGTGAACTATCCCTTTAATATCTTGCTAATAGAACAAATAGAGACCAAACAATCACTGTGACATTAAAAACCCTGTAAGAATATGACTTTTTAAAATATATGTAAAGAAGGTTTTGTTATTGCTTTATCAAGACGCACACCTCAATGATGAAAGCTATTGGGAGCATCTTCTTCTTCCTTTGAAAAACTGATATTCTTGTGTGTTTTGCTATCCTATGCGTCATTACAAAGTAAATGGCATAGTTTATTCTTTGAATTTAACACATTTCTCTTTCTCCTTTTTTCTCTCAGTATAATTTGATAATTTCGTATGCTGGCAATGAATAAAATGCATAAGACACAAACAAAGACAGAAGTAAACAAATGTTGCATTCCTCCAATTTAATTGGCCAAACATGTCCATTAAATAGAGCGCTATAGTTAAGCAATTATGCAATTTTATCGAATGTCCTAGTTACTGCCATGAAACATTTTAAAGCAGAACTTCAGAGAAAATTGGAAACGCAGCCAGTAAATAAAGTCATGCTGACCGCTTGGTACCTCACAGCTAATTGCTTTGGGGAGCAAATAAATAATGCCAATTCAGAGAAGCCTATCTTGAGAAGTATTGAAAAGTACATCAAGGCTGAAGTAACTTTTGCCTTGATTCAAACATCGACTGAACAGATGCAAAACACCTAAAGGATCAGGCTGCTGGCAAAGCATCTAGGAATGCTGTTATTGATCAGCTTCAGCGGCCTGTACAATTCATTATAAAGCTGAAGCGTCTCTAAATCTTTAATCATACCCGACTCCAAAGGCCCAGATGTGTACGAGTGCAGTGTTTTCGGCATGTTTGCCAACTTAACACCCAAGAACCGTTTCAGTCAATAGGCATGCGATCAATGGGCAAACAATTCAAATGCCTTTAATTAGCTGTTATGCCGTGAAAACGCTCATCTTACACAAATTAAACTTGATCCTGATGCACCGGGCTGATTTTTCTGGCTCGTAAGACAATGGGAACATGAGATATTTTATATTTATTTATTTTTTATGCACTGTATTGCATTTGCAGAACTGGGTAGAACGACACAATTTGTAATCGATAATGTAAGCTGTTAGATTACACGTCTGACTACTGCTGGATTACATTTTGATTACTTTTGTGCTAACGCTTATTTGATGCCACTTAAATTGAAGCAGGATAATATTGTACTATTTTGACAGATGCAAAGAAAGAATAAATGTATTTTTATCAGCAACAAGAGCCTCAACAGCTTCTTTTTAAAGTGCAATAATGGAGAGTTAATATTTCTCAGAGTGCTCCGGTTTCCCCCACAGTCCAAACACAGGCGCTATAGTTGAATTGAATCAACTAAATTATCCATATTGTGTGTGTGTGTGTGTGTGTGTGAGAATGAGTGTGTATGGGTGTTTCCCAGTACTGGGTTGCAGCTGGAAGGGCATCCGTTGTGTAAAACAAATGCTGGAATAGTTGGCGATTCATTCCACTGTGCCGACCTCTAAAATAGAGACTAAGCCGAAGGAAAATAAATGAAGAACAAAGTAGTGACTGTAGATTGAAGGAAAATAGCACAGTAAAAGTACCGATACAGCACTAAAAATGTACTCAAGTTCACATTTTTTAAACTACTTACTAAAGTATAATTCCTGAGAAAAATAACGCAATTACAGTAATGTGAGTATTTGTAATTCATTACTTTACACCACTGCGTATTACCACCAATCTCCTATTACTCAGCTCTGTGCATTTGCAGTTCTGACAGTGATTTGTGCAGCATTTATGTTTGCTTCTTAAATAACCTGAAAGAACTGTCAACATTACCACTCAAAGAAAAAAAAACCTTAACGAGCCCAGATTGAATCTAACTGTTATGTGCAGTACAGTGAAATGATTACATTGAATGTGATGGTTTGCACTTCCAGTGGCCTCTTTAATCTGGAGAGGTATATCAAACTCATGATCCTGATAGGTGGAGTAGGATCATGTTTGGGTGGAAGCACTAAGCTCTTTTTTGATTTAAGTTTCATGTGTAATCATATAAAACACACCGAATTGGGGGGCTAGGGACATTAAAATATGTAACCACCTTAATCTTACAGTGCCCTTAATATCTCTAACTATCAGCCAATGGCAATAATACACAGACAGCACATCTGTACTTTTAAAATGCTACCTATAATGCGGTTGTTTTATACAGTAGTTCTGCTTTATTTACTTATGTCTAGTGTTACTTTATTTATTTATTTATTTATTTATTTGTTTATTTGTTTGTTTGTTTGTTTGCTTGCTTAGTTAGTTATTTATTTATTTATTTATTTATTTATTTATTTAATTTGTTTATTTATTTTATTCTTTTAATTCATTCATTCATTCATTCATTTTCTTTTCGGCTTAGTCCCTTTATTAATCTGGGGTCGCCACAGCGGAATGAACCGCCAACTTATCCAGCATATGTTTTACGCAGCGGATGCCCTTCCAGCTGCAACCCATCACTGGGAAACATTCACACACACTCATTCACACACATACACTACGGACAATTTATCCTACCCAATTCACCTATACCACATGTTTTTGGACTTGTGGGGGAAACCGGAGCACCCGGAGGAAACCCACGCGAACACGGGGAGAACATGCAAACTCCACACAGAAACGCCAACTGACCCAGCCGAGGCTCGAACCAGCGACCTTCTTGCTGTGAGGCGAACGTGCTACCCACTGCGCCACCGTGATGCCCTCTTTTAATTCATTTATTTATAAATTTATTTGTTTCTTTGTTTGCTTAGTTTATTTATTTACTTAATTTGCTTATTTAATTAATTAATGTGTTTGTTTATTTATTTATTTGTTTGTTTATTTGTTTATTTGTTTGCTTATTTCATTCATTCATTCATTCATTCGTTCATTCATTCATTCATTTATTCATTTTCCTTTAGCTTAGTCCCTTTATTCATCAGGGGTCGCCACAGCGGAATCAACCGCAATATCCAGCATATGTTTTACACAGTGGATGTCCTTCCAGCTGCAACCCAGTACTGGGAAACACCCATATACACTCATTCACACACATACACTACGGCCAATTTAATTTACTCAATTCCCCTATAGCGCATGTGTTTGGACTGTGGGGGAAACCGGATCACCTGGAGGAAACCCACGCGAACACGGGGAGAACGTGCAAACTCCACACAGAAATGCCAACTGACCCAGCCGAGGCTCGAACCAGCGACCTTCTTGCTGTCTTGCCACTGCGTCGCCCCTTTATTTATTTATTTATTTGTTTGTTTGTTTGTTTGCTTGCTTAGTTTGTTTATTTATTTATCTATTTGTTTATTTAATTAATTTATGTATTATTTGTTTGTTTGCTTAGTTAGCTAGTTAATTAATTAATTAAATAATTTATTAATTTATTTAATTCGTTTATTTTATTTATTATTAATGTATTTGTTTGCTTGTTTACTTAGTTAGTTTATTTGTTTATTCATTTATTTAAAGTTTGTGTTGTTTTAATTTAATGTGTGCGGGCGTGTCCGGTATTCACTACATTATGGGGATCATGGTGTCCCCACAAGTACAGTAATACCAGTCCTTTTTGGTTTATAAATCATACAGAAAGAAATATTTAGAAAATGTAAAAGTGCAGAAGGTTTTCTGTGAGGGTTGGCTTTAGGGATGGGGAATATAATTTACAGAATATTCCTTATATAGACAAACAGAGACACCTTTAGTTGTGTTCATTCACTGTGAATTTATTTTACTGGTGTACCATTGGAAGTATAATCTCAATAACAACAACAACAACAACATCAAGTATAATAATAAAATCAATACAAATGTTTTGAACGTCAGTCATTAAACATTAATTGAACTATTGGTTGGGCAACACAATAACCTAATTCATGTAATTTTTACATGAATTTTTTATTAATTTTTTCATATGTATTTTACTGTTGAGATGGAAATCCCAATAGTCTCTTAAATTGCGGGTTAATAATGCTTTTAATAAGCTAATAATAACAATAATAATAGTTTCAATATTATGTCTAGATTTAATTACTTATTATATTATTTGTTGTGGGCGGTACAGTGGCACAGTGGGTAGCGCTGTCGCCTCACAGCAAGAAGGTCGCTGGTTCGAGTCTCGGCTGGGTCAGTTGGCATTTCTGTGTGGAGTTTGCATGTTCTCCCCGTGTTGGCGTGGGTTTCCTCCGGGTGCTCCGGTTTCCCCCACAAGTCCAAAGACATGCGCTATAGGGGAATTGGGTAAGCTAAAATTGTCCGTAGTGTATGAGTGTGTGTGAATGAGAGTGTATGGGTGTTTCCCAGTGATGGGTTGCAGCTGGAAGGGCACTAAGCCGAAAAGAAAATGAATGAATAAATTATTTGTTGTGCAACACTTTCCTTAAAGTGTTTTAATTTCAAGTTGAAAATTCTAGAAAACAATAATACTATAAATGACAATTTACAATAATTGTCACAATCACCAGCGATCTAGTCCATACAGATCGCTGGAGAACTACAAATCTGCCACCAAAGGAACTACAAATCCTGTCATGCACCACACACTCACACCTGTTCCGGTTTTCCTGATTGCAAACACACACAGCTGGAACTATTCATGGACTGATTCATTCATTACCTGGACTATAAAGACAGCACACACACACACACACACACACACATCTTTGCTGAGTCTTGTTTCGTGACATTACAATGTGTTTCCCTAGCTTTGTTCTGTTTGTTTTACATTGCTTGCCGCCTGTACTGACCATTCGCCTGTTATTTGACCACTCGTAATGTAATAATGAGTACAATAATACTGTTTTATTGGCCAATATAGTAATTATAAAAATAGTTATAATAAAACACAGTGAATGTAATGTCTATTTTTTTTTTTATCTGTTAATTTATACCTTCATTCATTTGATCTAAAAAGTCTTTAAGTGTCCGCCTTTAATTGTTTGCTCAAAATGCCAACTTGTTTAAGGAAACAGATTTTAGAGTTTAGATTACGTACAGAAAACAATACAAGTGGCAAAAGCAAACCTCTTCCTGACACACATTAGTTTGGTACAAAATATGGCCACTAAACCCCGGTCTCTAAATGCGCTTTGATTGAGTCTCCGCGTTCCATTCCAGTGAGTCTCCATATTCCGTTCCGGGTTTTGCTCTCTCTCTCTCTCTCGCTCTCTCTCTCTCTCTCTCCATCGCGTATCCTCACTCCTGCATTGCTGTAGCAGCAGATGTGCACGCGCTCAAGCCCGTATCCAGCGATCTCTATATACCGGAGCAACTAATTCTGCAGCGGAGAGCAAAAAAGACGGACGTTTGCTTTTTATTCTCTGTCTCTCTCTATCTCTTCACGCGTCTGGAGTGTGTGTGTGTGTGTGCGCATGAGTGTGTGTCTCTTTGCATGCGTATGCGTGAGTGTGAGTGTGTGAGCTGAAGAAACTAGAGCCGCGTCTTTATTTACCACACCTGTGATGCGCTGCTGTCTCTGAGCAACCAAGACGCGCTGATGGCCAAGGTACAGCGGAGGATTTGTGTTGAGGAGGACTTATAAATGCGCTCATCGCTCTGATATTACCAAAATCTGAGCCCGGACAAGACCGCAGATACTCATTTTACAGACTTAAACTTGAACCAGAAGGTGATAAAGATGCCGTTACACCTGGGTCCCTTTGTCCGCTGGAGATCCGGGGTTGTACTCACATGGATCTGCTTCTTCTTTTCTTCGGGATTTACCTTCGCTGGTGAGTTTAATTCATGCTTTGGTGTATCTTTTCAGTGTTTTTAGCCATGCGTAATCTGTGCGTAATTGCATACATACACGCGCGCGCGGCGGCGGCTCTCTTTGTGATGTGCGTTCACGAATAATAACAGCGTATATAATTGCTCTTGCTTCATTTGTATGCTATAGAGGTCAAACAGGATCCAAATTGGGTTATGCATGTTACTTTTAATAAGAAGAACGCATGGGAATCGAGTCGAGTAAGCTATTTTGGAACTTGAACGTGCTGTAAGTTTGATTGACAGGTTTCTCACGAGGCACACGCAAAGGGATAAATGCGTGCTTACGCTGAACCAATGCTCCGTTTTTTTTTGAAGATGCATCTAGTGATCTTTATGATAGGCTGTTGTTGGATGTTACCCGATGGATTGTGCATGCATTTTATTTGTGTGCGCGTCAGCTTGAATGAAGCGCACGTTTCCACGCGCCGACACATGCACGCGTTCCTGCTGCATCGGCAGTGTTTCTGACAGCTCCGCGAAGTACAGTGAGCTCGGACAAACACTGAGCGCTGCATTTGTTGTGTGCAGATCTCTAGGATGGGCTGAAACATTGCATCCGTGGTGCACAAATAATCCTCCCCGTCACACGTCTTGCACTTGTTTTGGTCAGCCGTATACCCATTATAGCCTTACAAAAGGAAGAAATGCATGTTTATGAGATGCTTTATTATCAAACATTGGAAATTAATATTTTTAACAGTGCTTTTATAATGTGTGTTTATTTGCAATTCATTCAAAACACTAAAAGATTACTTTACAAACAAGAACTGAGAGCGGTGCATGTCAAAAATGCTCAGCTTATGTGTGTTGATGTGTGTGAATATTAAAAGAACAGTTCACCCCAAAAATTAAATTCTGTCATTATTTAACCACAGTTGTCTTGTTCAAAAACAGCCTGAGTTATTTTAGTTAAGCACAAAAGAAGATATTTTGAAGAATGCTGGAAACCTGTAACCACTGACGTCCATAGTATTACATTTTCCTATGAATGGTTACATGTTTCCAACATTTTCATTATATATTATTTTGTGTTTAAATAAAAATAAAAAGACTCTAACTGGTTTGCAACCACTTAAGAGAGAGTAAATGATGTCAGAATTGCAATGTTAACCATCCCTTCAATATTTATGGCATATCTTATGCAAAAAAAAAACTACTGTATTGTAAACACTTGTTTACAGGGCTGCTAATGTTTTCGCACACCTTTCATACTGACAGCAATAATGAAACAAAGGCTGTTGGATATTATAATAACATCAAATAACACTTTGCCCCATTGTCTATGCATTAACATAATTACAGTTGCTGGATTATCCTAAGTGTTTCCCAACCTATCAAATAAAGCATTGCTTAATCTATAAAAACTGAAAAGCAATGCTAAAAACAAATGCATTTGTTTGGTTTTTGCATCTTTGAATAAATATCATGCAATATTATGATGAAAATAGCTTATTTCAGGCTGCATCTGGTATTGGTGAAAGTGCTGTGGAGGTGCATGAGAAATGTTTGAGAAACGCTGCCCTTGTCCACCCACAGTGGGCTCACACGGACTAGTTTGGGCTTGCAGAAATCTGCTTTACAATTGTCAAGAGAAGGATGAGAAATACGGAAAGGTTTCGGCTGTGGGAAAAAAAGATGACTGTGGGAAAGTCTGGAGTAATCATCACTGTAGAGCACCCTTGAGGAGCGGCTTTAAAATTTCACACTTGGCTTATATTCTCCGATGTGGACAGAGGGCTAACTTGTTACAAGTTGTGTAATTAGCTATCTTGCTTTAGGAAATGCTGAAGTTTAAGAGTTGTGTTTTCTTGTGCATTAATTAGAGAAGGATTTCCGCATAAATTAGGATGAAGTAAACATCAGTACCCTAGGGATTCATATTTCCGTACGTGGTGGCATTTTTGGATTTTTAATTTTTTTTTCCATGCAGCTAGACTTGCGCTATATATTGTTTCAGCAACGATATCGCAATGTGTGGGTCTGCTTTGTGAGATTTGCAAGGTCAAGTTGGGGTTATAATTAAGCAGGAAACACAGTTGTGAACATGTGGAATCTTTAACCATAACAGTGAAAGAATTATTTATTTTTCTTAAGTGTGTGGCTATGTAGGATTTCAAGCGAATTTAAACTATTTGACCATGAGAAATTATAAAATGTGTAGCTTTAACAAAGATTAATTGTATTGAATTATTTCTGGGCGACGCGGTGGCGCAGTGGGTAGCACGTTCGCCTCACAGCAAGAAGGTCGCTGCTTCGAGCCTCGGCTGGGTCAGTTGGCATTTCTGTGTGGAGTTTGCATGTTCTCCCCGTGTTCGCGTGGGTTTCCTCCGGGTGCTCCGGTTTCCCCCACAAGTCCAAAGACATGCGGTATAGGGGAATTGGGTAAGCTAAAATTGTCCGTAGTGTATGTGTGTGAATGGGAAACATCCATACACACCCAGAGATGGGTTGCGGCTGGAAGGGCATCCGCTGCGTAAAACATATGCTGGATAAGTTGGCGGTTCATCCCGCTGTGGCGACCCCAGTATGCTGGAATAGAAACTAAGCCAAAGGAAAATGAATGAATAAATAATAAATGCTGTACAAGATTATGCTGTATTAAATGCTGTATAAGATTAATAAATGCTGTACAAGTATTGTTCATTATTAGTTCATGTTAAACATTAACTAATCAAACCTCACTGTAAAGTGTGACTGAAAAACTAAATATTGCAATGTCCTTTTTTCCAATATCATAATTCCAGCACATTTCAGGGCATCACAAAGAAGAAGCAAAAAAAAAACATCCTAAATTCCCACCATCTTCATATGCTCTGTTTAGTTTGTCAAGGACACTTATCTAGCTTGTCTTGCGAATGGGAAAAGATCACACAGGCACGTTTCTATTCTCCAGACTTGCGAGGAGGAGGAGGAGGAGGAGGAGGAGGAGGAGGAGGAAAAAAAAACGTAAATTGGATGGAGGAGAAATAATGGAAGCTTGTGCTCGCAGACATTGTTAGTCCGGATATCATAGAAGATCTCACAAGGTGCTCTCGCCAGGGAGAAAACAGGCTGACGGTGCATTTTTGTACATTAAAAAAAAAAACTTGTCTTTCCCCTGAAACATAATCCGGTCAAAAATAAAGGTCGCCCTGTCAGTCTTGATCAGAGCGAACACCAGAGACTCTTCCCTGAACAATGTGCTGCCTTCAGGGAGATCAGCTACCGTCCAGCCGACAGGAGGCTTTTCATCAGTTTACAGACTCAAGGAATCAGCACATTGTCTTTGCCGTGTGTGTGTGTGTGTGTGTGTGTGTGTGTGTGTGTGTGTGTGTGTGTTTTAGCGTGTGTTAGTGCCTCTGTTAGATTCACTTCAGGATTTTATGTGCACTGCAATCAATGCCTTTCTTCAATTTTTAGGCTTGTTTCTAGTCCAAATATCTATAAACTCTTAAATTAAGAAGCATTACGTTTACATATGTTTGTGTGTGACCAGGAGCTTCAGGTCCCCACTTGGCATGTGTCGTATACTTACTTAATACTTATTTTCAGTTACATTATGAAAAAAACCTTAAAAGAAAATTTTGTATGTGATTTTTGTTTCATTAAACTGAGCAGAAACCCTGGTCCCCCCCTTTAGTAACATAGACTTGTATGTGTGTGTGTTTTGCTAGAGCTTGTGTTAGTGCCTCTATTAGTTTCACTTCAGGATTGTATGTGCACTGCAAAAAATGCTTTTCTTACTTCGACTTTTGGTCTTGTTTCTAGTCCAAATATCTACAAATTCTTAAATCTTGAAGCGTCACATTTAGATATGTGCATCTAATAGTGAAAGTTTTATTTTGGCATTTTTGTATTTT
>CAIGQV010016735.1:1377306-1394927 GCA_903798115.1 Danio jaintianensis
GCATTTGCAGGCTGGTTTTTATGGTGATGTGCATGTCATAAAAAAAATAAATGGAAAATGAGGAAAAATATTTTTGCCCTTTTACTTGCAAGCTCTAAAGTCAAATGATGCATGTAAAGAAACGATTCTGCTCTTATGTTGGGCTTCTGATACTAACCAATGACTAATGAAAATATTTGAAGATGATGATTTTTCAACTTGCATTTTTAAAGATGAACATTTAGACTAGATTTTGGCATTTGTAGGCTGGTTTTTATTGCGATGTGCATGTCAAAAAAAAAAAAGAAAGAAAGGAAAATAAGAAAAAAGAGTTACTTGCAAGCTCTAAAGTCGAATGATGCACGTAAAACAAAAAAGATTCTGCTACTATGTCATGCTTCTGATACTAATCAATGACTTTTCAATGACTAACCAATGATGATAAAAATATTTCTACTTGCATTTTTGAAGTTGAACATTTAGACTAGATTTTGACATTTGCAGGCTGGTTTTTATGGTGATGTGCATGTCAAAAAAATGGGGAAAGCAAAATGAGAAAATAGATTTTTGCCCTTTTACTTGCAAGCTCTAGTCAAATGATGCATGTAAAGAAACGATTCTGCTGATATGTCGGGTACTTCTGATACTAACCAATAACTTTTCATCATGTACAAGAAGCAAAAGAATCCAGCAATGCCGATTTACAGAGAAAAATGGAAGATTTGAAGAGATTAATGTCTGAGAGCAGTGTTATTTAGAGTCGCGGCGAGCGCTCGGAAGCGGAACGTGATTAAATCCACTTTTGTTGTGTTTCGTTTCACCCGATGTCGGCCACATTGCAATTTCACAACAATCTTAACATGGTTTTTTTTAAAGTAGAGGGTGTATTTCTTCCACCTGCACAGTTTGCACACACATATACAGAGCTCAGCATAAATGAGTTCACCCCTCACAGATCTCTGTTTTGAATTCATATTTTCTGTAGGATGCTTTACAATAATATATTTGTGCATATACATTAGATTAGTCAGTACTAAAGACAAAACTGGAGCTAATCTAACAATAAAATTGAAGATCACCGTGCATAAACCACTACACCCAAATTAATGTTGGGGAAAAATATTAAAATATTAAATATATAAAATTTTGTATTTTGTAGTTTGTATATACAAAATTAAATGTTATTTGTTACATACACCGTATTATATGCAATAAAATGTTTATACATCCACCCGTGACCTTAACAAAAACAAACAATCAAAAATATAAATTATGGAATATAATAATAAGTAAAAACACAGACAATTTTAGATATAGAAATAGAAGTCAGGGGCTCAGTGGTTAGCACTGTTGCCTCACAGCAAGAAGGTCGCTGGTTCGAGTCCCGGCTGGGTCAGTTGGCATTTGTGTGGAGTTTGCATGTTCTCCCCGTGTTGGCGTGGGTTTCCTCCGGGTGCTCCGGTTTCCCCCACAGTCCAAACACATGCGCTGTAGGTGAAATAAATATGCTAAATTGGCCGTAGTGAATGAGTGTGTGTGTGTGAATGCGAGAGTGTGTATGGGTGTTTCCCAGTAATGAGTTGTGGCTGGAAGGGCATCCGCTGTGTAAAACATATGCTGGAATACTTGGCGGTTCATTCCGCTGTGGCAATCCCTGATTAATAAAGGGACTAAGCCGAAGGAAAATGAATGAATGAATGAATGAAATAGGAGAAAATAAGAACAAATATAAAATATTTAAAGCTTCACTCAAATATGACTTTTGTTGCTTGTTCAAACTACTTATTTAAAATGAGCTGAATCAACATAATTATTGAGATTTTTCGGGGGACAACAACTTAATAGTTTTATGCTTAATCTACTTAAATTTGTAAAAACAATTAAGTTAACTTAATTGATTTGTGTTGTGACAACATGAAGGAATATGGTGTTTGGATATGGACAATATAGCTATAGAAATATGAAAAAAGCTTAGCTATACAAACAAACTGTTTAAAATATTACTTCCGGTATTCCTACCGAACTACAACTCCCAGAACTCTTTGCACTCATCAACTCCTGCCACAGCTGACAATAATGCGGACTCTCACAAACAGACATCTTCACTGATTACATGGACTATATATACACTTCACTTTCACGTACACATTGCTGAGTCTCGTTTCTTTCTACGAACTTTATGAAGCATTTTCCCTTGTTTGTCTTGCCGTGTTTTGATCCTTGTCTAGTTTACCGTTTTGATTCTTTGCCGCCTAGCCTGACCATTTGCCTGTATTTGGACCACGTATTTTGGATTATCTTTATGCTACTGTTTGCTCCTGTTTTTGACTATTGCCTTTTGACTATGCCTTCTCTTTAAATAAACTGCACGTGGATCCGCACGTCCATTGTCCAGTGTCATCCGTTACACAAACATTGAAAACATAGAAGTGTTTCTAATAAAGTACCTGGTGCAAATGAGATTAAAGAGTGTATCCTTCAGCTGGTTTACCTGCTTAATAAGTGGTTTAAATGCATCAAAAATGATTGTCTATATTCACTGAGAAATGGATGTAAACACTCATTTTCAAAGGGGTTGTACTCATTTATGCTGAGCACTATATAATGTATGTATAGCTGTATTTGAGTTTGATAAATGGAGAGGCATGAAATGGTGTAACAGAGATGAAGAAAAAGCAAACAGTGTAAGTCAACAGCAGCTGGCTTTCCATAATCCAGGAGCATGCTCCATTTGATGACAAATGTGCTCTTTTCTTATCTCTCACTGCTATATATATGTGTGTCTCCTCCGTAAGTGTCAAACGCAGATGGAAAAGGGAACACGAGGTGGAGAACATGAGGAAGTGTGACATGAACCTTTGGGGTTGGGAAGACTCCCATCACACTGCATCAGATCTCACAAACGTGCCCTTTTCCTTCACTTAAACACATGTAGAGCACTAAAAAAGGGGGGTTTGGGTCTTTTTGAAAAGGGCATCACACCATGCACGAGGTCATGGTGCTGCAAAAAGCATCTTTTGCCCTAGATGTCCATTTAAAGCTGAAAGCTATTGGGAGAGAATCATCTTCGGCAAGCAGTAGCTATACAGTATGCTATTAATATTTCATTGCTGTGTAGTGGATGTCTTACCAGTGCTTTGTTTATTTCAAGGGGTCTTAAGAAGCATGACATGGATGAATTCCTGTGTGTAGTGTTTCTCATTGTATCTCAGGATTGGTACTAGACAATATTTAGCCACTATGAACCTTTTTTTACAGACTGCAGTGAAACATTTGCAATGTTATACACATTATAAATTTAGCTGTTTATACTTTCTTTAATGCACATTTTAACAGTATGTCTTGTGTTGCATTGCGTTAAATTGCCAAAAGCAGTGTTTCTACTGCTGTAAAGGGAGCTTTTTTTCTAACCAGTGCAAGCTCTCAGTATCTTTTATTCTTCTTTTGGAAAGTCAAGACACTTTTACTGTATTTTTCTAGCATCTTAAACAGTATAGATTGCTTCAAAGCAGATTCACAGCAGTCAATGCAGAGTCTGCTGTAAAGACAGTGGTATATTTCCATTTTGATTGTAATTCATTTCAGTGTTGCTTCAGTTTAGTTCAATTAATGTGTAAATTAAAAAAAGTAAAAAATTCTGTGAGGGTGGCACGGTGGCTCAGTGGTTAGCACTGTCGCCTCACAGCAAAAAGGTCGCTGGTTCGAATCCCAGCTGGGTCAGTTGGCGTTTCTGTGTGGAGTTTGCAGGTTCTCCCCGTGTTGGTGTGGGTTTCCAGGTGCTCCGGTTTCCCCCACAATCCAAACACATGCACTATAGGGGAATTGAATAAACTAAATTGCCCAAAGTGTATGAGTGTGTGTGAATGTGAGTGTGTATGGGTGTTTCCCAGTACTGGATTGCGGCTGGAAGGGCATCCGCTGCGTAAAACATACGCTGGAATAGTTGGGGGTTCATTCCGCTGTGGCGACCTCTAAAATAGAGACTTAGCCAAAGGAAAATGAATGAATGAATGAATGAAATTATGTGATTAACAACAGTAGTGTTATTATTCAGCTCAAGTCAGTTCAGTGTTGATTCAGGACAAAATAAATAAAAGATTTAGGTGTTGACAATAAACTTCAACTATAATATGGCAGACGAGGTGGCCAAATTTACTACCAGCATGCGTTAATTTAACACAAGCCCTATTTATGATGCTTTTTAAAAAACCAAAGACACAATGAAATCTTAGAGCTGAAACAAAACATGAACATAGTTATTTGTGTGGCTGACTGTATTGCACATGTATTTGTAGGGGTTTCTCTTTCAGATGCATCAGAATACATGGTAGTCAGTATACAAGTATGATTTAATGCTTCCTAAAAAAAGCATGTTTAACCCATTGTGTGCCTTTGTTGTTAATAATTTACAAGCTCTTCATTATCATCGCCTTTGCTTGTTTGTGACCTGATTTCCACTGTTCTCAGTAGATTGCGTTGGTCATTATGGAAATCAGCAGCTGCATCTGGGTCTTACAGTAGAATCATCCGCAGACCTTTGCAGTCTTCAACTAATTTGTCTTTGTTTATATATTTTTGTAAATGTGGACCGTACATCTGTTCTTGTCTGATATTGTCAGTGCTATATATATAATTGATGTGTTAACTATTTATTTGAGGTGAAGTCCTTGAAGGGTTGGCATCATCTCTTCATAACGTGGTGGGATATTGATTGGTAAATGTTGCATGCACTGTAAAAAATAAAAATAAAAAATCCATAACATTTATGTTAAAACAAAGATGGCAGCTGTTGTTGCCAGAATTTTGCTCTTAAAAATGTGGTAGAAACCATAAAATACATTTCTACGTTTTTAGGTAAACTACCTTATTTCATTAATTTCTAAAACACTTATGCAGGGCGTTTTTAATGCAGCAAACATATTTCATGATTCACACATATTCGTCCTTTTTTTTTTAAGATGTGAAAACAATATATATACATGCAGTGCTCAGCGTAATTGAGTACACCCCATTTTGAAAGTGAATATTTTTATCCATTTCTCAGTGAATGTAGGCGATGTATTTTGGTGCATTTAAACAAAACAGATTTATTAAACAGATATATTTATTAAAATAATAGTTTAGTGACCAAACATATTTAGAAATTGAAAGAAAATACTATTAAATTCAAGCAAAATATAGCAAAAAACCTGCAAAATTACAACTAAATTATTCTGTTTTTTTGCTTCTCTTGATTTTGCCTTTTTTTTTTTAAATGTGCATTTAATATTTTTCTATAACATATAAATTTGGGTGTGCTAGTGTTTGGAGCGTTATCGTAAGTTATTTTGTTAGATGAGCTCCAGATTTGGCTTCAGTACTGACTAATCTAATGTATATGCAAAGATATAATACTGTATAGCTTCCTATTAAAAATATGAATTTAAAAGAGAGATTTGTGAGGGGTGCACTTATATATGCTGAGCACTGTGTATATATATATTGTGGTACATCCACAGCTGTCTAAGTTTTCTAAACTATTACGACTTCCACTGGTGGGAAACCCAGAAATATGAAAAGAAAACTTAATGTTAACCAGGTTACAGATTTTTACTGTAGCATTTTTATTTGTATTTTTTAGTGTTAAAATCCAGGCAATTTTTTTACAGGGTAGGCATTCTATTGTAATTGTTTTTTAAGCTCTTAGTTCTTCTGGAACAAAAACTATGGGGAAAAAATTGTAATGGACAAAAAAAGAACTTATGCAGTATCCTGTAGATTGTTTCAAAGCAGCTTCACAGCAATCAATGCAAATTCTGATCCAAATTCTGCTATGAAGACAATCTTGTAATTCAGCCTATGATACTTCAGTTCAGTGTTGATTCATTTCACTTCAATTAATGTGTAAATTCAGTTCATTCAAGTTAAATTCAGTGATTAACCACAGCAGTGTCCATTATTCAGCTCAAGACAGTTCAGTGTTGATTCTGAACAATAACAAAGTTGATTGCAAAATTCAGCTATAGTATTGCAAACAACTAGGCCAGATCTACTACCAGCATGCATTAGCACAAACCCTATTTTGGTATATATCTGTTCACAACATGGTGTGATATTGACAAGTATATACTATTATATGCGTATATTTTATAGTATATGTTAGTATATGCTATTTTAATAGTTCTTTTAGCTGTTAGTTGAAATGGGAATGCACAAATTCCAGACGTTTCCCCAACCACGATAACTTCCACTTTTCAGAAACCCCTCAAAAATGTGAAAGCTCTCTGCTGAGATGATCCTCCAGTTGTTAGAGACTCAAATCGGTCCCCGAATCCTGATCTCCAGCACCTGCTTCCTCCGGACGCCCTTCAGAAAGCACATGGTCAGCAGGAGGAACCAAAGATCAGCGCTGTCACCACAGAGACTAATCGTGCTCTTCCCCGAGGTGCTGTCAGTGGCTGGAGAAAGCTGAAGCGCCGCTGACCTTGAGAGCAGATGCATTTACTGTGCAGACACTGCTTCTCAGCACATTGAGAGCAGTCTATATGAAAGCCTCGGGGTGAAGAAAAAAAAAGCCCCTCCCGCAAGAGATAAGAGTGCATTTCCCAAGGTGCTTTTGGCCCGACTGCGAGATCTAAGTAAGATCTGTCCGCTTTAATGATGAACCATCTGCTTGAATACTCAATAGACTCCCAAGCACTCCGCAATACTAACGCAACAAAAAGCCAGCAATTCTTTCCTCCAACTGTTATTACTCCGTAGGGTTTGTTCGGTGGCGACGGCGAGCATAAACATGAAAAATTTGCAGCGGGGCAGCGCTTGCTCTCAGCCCATCTGTGGTTCATCACCCAGCATATTTAAGGTTGTTCGGGGATGCTCTTCATTCTCTTGCGATCAATAACCCTCTAACGGTTTAATTGGCCATCAATCAACGACAGGCTGGAGTTAAACACAGAGGTGCTCAATCCCTGCCTTTTAATGCAAGTCCTTCGGGTGCTTTTGTATCCTTTAAGTTTGGCTGAGTTGCTTGCAGAGTGATTATTTGTATGCGGCGCACAACAGCAGCAAGCAGCACACGAGACTTCCAGAGGGCTTCCACGAGGGAGCGTCGTCTTGACTACTGGCGTGTAGACTGAACGCTCAGACAGCCCATAATACAAGCAAGGGTGGAGCTTTCTTTTGAACAGCCCCAAACACTCAGGAAGCCTTAGGATCTGCAGAGAAGCATGCATGTCATTTAATTGTGCTTCAATTCAATTTTGGTTTACTTCAATACTTCATTATAATTTTCTTTTTAAATTCCAAAAAAGTAAGGGGATGTGTACAGGGTGCACACTACAGCTATTAATTCAATTAAATTCATCTTTATTTCTATAGCGCTTTTACAATGTAGATTGTGTCAAAGCAGCTTCACATAGAAGATTATAGTAAATTGAAACTGTGTCAGTCCAGTTTTCAGAGTTGAAGTTCAGTTCAGTTTAGTTCAGTTCAGTGTGGTTTAATTTTCACTGCTGAAAAACCATGCAAGCCAGTGGCGAAAGCGATGAGGAACAAACTTCACCAATTTGCAAAAGTGAAGGGAAAAAAAACCTTGAGAGAAACCAGGCTCAGTTGGGCACGACCATTTCTCCTCTGGCCAAACGTCTTGTGCAGAGCTGCAGTCTAGGCGCTGGAGGCTGGAGAATGCTGGACGTCCATCGTGGAGAAGCTGCAGGTGGGAGAGGTCACCGGCTGGTGTACAGGCTGGCCCTTCAGGATAATGCGAATACTCGTCTGTCACTGGGGTCTCACAGGAATCAGTCTCATGCTCTCCACTCCTCCATGACCACCACAGCTGCTGCTCAGAATACGGCCTGGTCCAGGATTATGGAAACCTCGGGAATAAAAAAAAAAGACTAACATAAGCACAGATGCTGTTCAAATTATAATGTCTTTTGGGAAGTGTTCCCGGCTCCGGTTGCCCTAAATAATGCAGACTAACAATCCCTTAGAGGATTTGGATTTCAAAAGCATTTGTGTTTTATGTGTATGCTAATGCAAAGAGATGTGTCTTTAATCTAGTTTGCTAGTGTCTGCTTCCCGAACTGTGCTAGGAAGGCTGTTTAGGTGCCAGATATGAGAAAGATCTACCACCTAACAGTTGATTTTGATATTTTGGGAATAATCAATTGTCCAGAATTAATTGAGCATAGTGGACGTGAGGGGCTATAAAGCATATTAAGCATATGTATATATTTCATCGGCATAGTTATACAATAAAATGAAGTGATATTCATGTGTATAATATATTTTTTCAAATAAGTGATCTGATTATTTATTCATTTTTTTTATTGCATGTTAAAAAAATGTCCATGTAGGCCCAGCGCTATACTTACATGAATGGGGTCAATCAAAATTTCTGGTAGGGCTTTTACTACTAGTATGATGAGGACTGAACGCTCAGACAGCCCATAATACAAGCAAAGGGCGGAGCTTTCTTTTGAACCGCCTTGAACACGGTTCAGGATCTGCAGAGAAGCATGCATGTCATTTACTTGCACTTCAATTCAGTTCTGGTTTACTTGATTACAACATTTTTTTACATTCCAAAAAAGCTGAACAAAGTAAAGGGATGTGTATTGGGTGCGCACTACAGCTATTAAGCATATGCATATAGTTCATCGGCACAGTTATACAATAAAATGTAATTTTTCGAAGTGATATGCATGTATATAATATAATTTTTCAAATAAATGATCTGATGATTTATTCATTTTTTATTGCACGTGTAAGGTCCAGCCAGTTAGTCCAACGACGGTGTCTACTGGTGGATGAAGGTTCACTATCTGTTCGGTCTTTCCAGTGTACAATGTTGATTTATTTTAAATCTAACTCATATCTGACTCCAATTTTAGTATGAGGTGGTTTAGAATATTAATATATTTATCTTTCTTTTTATCTGACTTCAATCATAAATAACATAAGATGCTTTTTACGGTTTGTTAATTTAGAAAGAATTTAGGGAAATGTTTGAACCTTTTGTCTTTACTCGTAACTATTACATTCCTTCATTCGGGTGCTCATGTCGCTCAGAGAAATCGCCTCGGCCGAAGGCGTCCCTCACAGTCACACTCTCGTCAGTCTTGAATATCAAACAGAGGTAATTGACTAATACTTTTAGATGGCCGCTCCCATGCTTGCTCATTCTAAAGTATTTTTTACGAGTCCCCTTAGATGTACACCCTGAGTAAAATAATATCGTTTCCAATCAGAGGTCAAGGCCATTATTATAGACGTAACCGACTACTGCTCTCTATAATATTGGTTTAGCCGAGATCATGGCTTCCCATCACACTTAATATAGAACAACATTACTTTCAAACAAAGGTCAGGCACCACATCTAGGTTAGTCGTGCAACACCTTGTTGCCCTAGCAGAAATAACTCCTTTTCCATCTAAGTACACATGAATCCATACCAAGCGTCAGTCGGATCCCTAAAATACAGTTAGTGTGCCAATGCTCCATCTCAAATGGACTTTAGTCCGTCTACTGACCTGACGTAGGAAGTGCGGAAACAAGGATACAGCGTAATCTACTAAAATGAATAATTACAGAGTAAGCAGAATATGTTCAAACATAACAATTTAATAGACAGGTAAATATGTATTATGCCAATTATTCAGTCAATTCATAAACAATCAATACAAGACATCAAATACTCAAAGATAGGTCTAAGATTAAAAGATGCATACCTGATTTCATAAAGTACATAGCAGCTCTACACTACGGGCTGATCTGGTTACAGAATCGCGCCGAACTTTTGGACACTTTTCCCTATATAGTCAGACCAAGAATCTCCTTCAAAGGCGGGTGTGTGGAACAACAATAGGCATTTGCATTTAGTGGCATCTGAAGAGATCTGAAGAGTTACTGCCTATAGGGAACAAATGGTAATTTGGATGGAAGCCCCCTAGGTAAAGGCACACCCTTAGCAGTGGGTCAAAAGATACCCGAAGTTATATATCTATTATTTCGATTGTCTATTTGCGAGGGAATGAGACCATTGTACCAGTCGCACTGAGACATTTTAAATGACATCAAACATGATAGATAAAGTCACTTGGATTGATATAGAACATTAATCTTTTGGGATGACCATTCTGTGTGAGTTGGATGAATAGGAGGGTGAGCGAACAGAAGGGGGTGCGGGAGATGCTTCAAATGTAAAAGAGGGAAAGGGGATGAGTGAACTTTCTCGCATTGCCACCTGGTGGGGTGTGAAGCCAGCCAGCCCATGCTTGGTAGATTCGAAGACATCAAAGTGTCTGTATATCTAAAAAGCTTACACACGTAAAAATGTTTATGCAGGTAAATCAAAAATTCTGGTAGGGCTTTTACTGCTAGTATGATGAGGATTGAATCTCCAGACAGCCCATAATACAAGCAAAGGGTGGAGCTTTCTTTTGAACAGCCTTAAACACTCAGGAAACCTTAGGATCTGCAAAGAAGCATGCATGTCATTTAATTGCGCTTCAATTCAGTTCTGGTTTACTTGAATACTTTATTATAACATTTTTTTTTTTACATTCCAAAAAAGCTGAACAAAGATGTGCATAGGGTGCACACTACAGCTATCAAGCATATGCATATAGTTCATCGGCACAGTTATACAATAAAATGTACTTTTTCGAAGTGATATTCGTGTATATAACATAATGATTGAACCACTTTAAATCATCATATGAGTAATAATTATTATATGCCATTATTTAATCATTATATGATCATCAATAAATAATGTCAAAGGTATTCTGCCATATGTTCACCTTTAGGAAGGTTTCTATATGCAAAGTTTAATAAATGAGACCCCTGATCATTTGTAAATTTTTTTTAAATGCATGCAAATGACTTCCATGCATCACTGGGGGCAAATAAAAACTACATGACTTGCATGACTAGGGGGGCAAGCAAAAATTGTGTTAGGGCTGCATTTTACTGCTAGCATGATGTAAACTGAACGCTCAGACAGCCCATAATGCAAGCAAGGGCGGAGCTTTCTTTTGAAACGCATAACCGGTCGGCATCAAAAGGAATGACAGCACATCATATTGATATTTTGCTCACTTCAAGGCTAATGAAAGTCTCCAGTCGGCTCTGTCTCCTTCACATACGGCTGGCTTTGAGGAGTTTATCTTGACCCTGTGAGTTTGAAGTGCAAAATTGTCTTTGCCATTCTTGGCTAACCTCAATTCAAAACCTGCTTGCTCATAATCATGAAGGCAAACATGCTTTTCAGGGATTCTCTGTATTAGACCTTCGGGTATTACAGCAAAGCTCTTTGGTCACTATGAGATATTGATATCGGATGCGATTTGAGGATTCTTTGTGCACTTTGATTATAGCGCAGGCATATGAGAATGTTTTAATGCTTAACTAAAGATGCTTGCTGAAGTAAACATCTCTATTTCTATCGCTCAGGGTTAGGGACTGAAAAACATGGTATAAAAATGTGAAGTTTTAAATGTTTGGTGTGCAATATGTTCTGACCTGACTTTTTTTCTTTTTTTGAAAGGAGAAGAATATGAATAACTTGTGGCAGTATTTCGCAAAATAAAATAAAATGTTTGCATCCGTTTCAAAGTGAAATGTCCAGTAAGTGATGCAAAAATGTGATTAGTTTCCTCACACAGATTTATTTATTTATAGATTCATGCATTCCTATTAATTTGTTTCTCTTAAATTAACCATTTCTATTCTCTTTCTTATTCATTCATTCACTCATTTTCCTTCGGCTTAGTCCCTTTATTCATCAGGGGTCACCACAGCGGAATGAACCGTCAACTTATCCAGCATATGTTTTACACAGTGGATGCCCTTCCAGCTGCAACCCAACACTGGGAAACACCCACACACACTTATTCACACACACTACAGCCAATTTAGTTTATTCAATTCACCTATAGCGCATGTGTTTGGACTGTGGGGGAAACTGGAGCACCCGGAGGAAACCCACGCCAACACAGGGAGAACATGAAAACTCCACACAGAAATGCTAACTGACCCAGCCGTGGCTCGAACCAGCGACCTTCTTGCTGTGAGGCGACAGTGCTAACCACTGAGCCACTGTGTCGCCTCTTTCTTGTTAAAAAAAAAAAATCTATCTATTTCTTTAAATCCCTCTATTGCCCTCATTTGTAAGTCGCTTAAATAGAAAAGCGGCTGCCAAATGATTCCATTTTATTTGTCATTAATAAATGATCAAATTTATTATTAACCACTGATGACTGGCTCTAAAAAGTTAATGTTTTATCTCGTTTAAAAATATCATAGGGCGACACAGTGGCTCAGTGGTTAGCACTGTCACCTCACAGCAAGAAGGTCTCTGGTTCGAGTCCCGGCTGGGTCAGTTGGCGTTTATGTGTGGAGTTTGCATGTTCTCCCCGTGTTGGCGTGGGTTTCCTCCGGGTGCTCTGGTGTATGGATGTTTCCCAGTACTGGGTTGCAGCTGGAAGAGCATCTGCTGCATAAAACATATGCTGGATAATAGGGGTGTGACAAGATCTCGTATGACGAGATCTCGCGAGATTAAATCGCGGCGAGATTTCTCGTCGAGGTGAAAAGTTGTCTCGTGAGTTGTGATGTTATGATGGAGCGTGAGGGTGAAATTAGCATTGAAGATTGGAGGCAGGATTGGATTTGATCTGCAAATCAAGTGCTTTGCACACACCTGGCAACCCAGGCTGGCCTTGGAGTTGCTCTTGTCACTCGGTTGGGCGGGCCGGTGTGACGTTACCGCTTTTTTCAACAGAGTTCAGCGGGTGCCGCGTCACACATTATGGTTCTTATCCATGCGATGGAATAGCACTTCAGATATGATGAAAGTCATAATCGTCATAAACACAAATGGAATTAAGACGTGGAGTATTCCTATTTTAGTCGCATTATTAAAGTGCAGATCTGTAAACGCTGTAGTCAAACTATTAACACTTTGAAGGACTTTTAGCCGCATTTTGCGACAGGACATACACACTTAGCGAGTCAGTAAAGCACCACAGACACACACATCTCTAAGCGCGCGTAAACAAACACACACTCACTGAATGATCTCCTGGAGACTCATCCTCACATCATCATCACAGAACGCATGTCTATGCTGTCTGGGAAAAGCTGAATTGTTTTTTTCATTGGCGTGCGGTATCAAACTCCATTAAAACAACTCTCTCCTATCAGTCCTTACTTCACATTCACATGATCGCATCCAGAAGCTCAGAGTGAGTCACGGGGACATGAATGAAATCTTGCTGAATGAAAGTGAAACTGATTTATTAAATTCAAAATTAAATACAAAAAATTACATATATTTTGTTTAAGTTCAGTGTGTGGAAAGAAGTTTGATTTCTCATGTGAAATTGTACAGTGGAGAATCCAGTCAGTAGAGTTTATAGCTAAATATTTAGCAGTGTTTGCATGTGCTTTACCACATACAATTAATTTAAATAGAAGTAAAATAACATTCATTACAAGTTGATTTTAAAAAAAGCACCTAAATAGTTTTTTCTATTTTGTGTTTTTTTTTTTTCTTTATTGTGATCTATTTTCCATTCATATATTAGCAAATATTTAGCTAATATTTAAAATTATATATAAAAAGATTATTTTCCATTCACGTAGGCTATCAGCAAAATATTTAGCAGTGTTTGCATGTCCTTTACTGCGTATAATTCATTAAAATAGAAGTAAAATAACATTCATTACAAGTTGATTTAAAAAAAAAAGCAACTAAATAGTTTTGCATTTGTGTGTTTTTCTTCAGTTGAATAAAAGACGATTTTCCATTCATATATTTCATCATTGAGGATTTCTTAAAAATAGTGTAAAAATCTCGTCTCGTTCTCGTGAACCCAATCTCGTCTCGTCTCGTGGAGTAGGCATCTCGTCACACCCCTACTGGAATAGTTGGCGGTTCATTCCGCTGTGGCGACCCCTGATGAACAAAAGGACTAAGCCGAAGGAAAATGAATGAATGAATGAATAAAAATACCATGCTGTACATTAAATCTTACACCACTAAACCTAGCTGATAGTGTTTAGGATCAAAATAAAACAATGTGATAAAAATTTCATTTGCTGAAGCAGCCGTGCCGTTTTACCTTGTTTTAACACTGCCTCGAGCTCATTTGTTGAACTGTGTTTTACAACACTGCACCAGGGGGGCTAAATCAGTAAATATGAATATTTGGACATTTTAAACAAATACCGTTTTTTATGTAACACACAGGGTGAATAAAGTGATGCATACTCATACTCAGTATCAGTGATAGAGCTGTTGTTATGGTTACCACCTCCTACTTAGAATATGATAAAGAGGTCCAGAGACAACTCAAGCACCCTAGCAACTGCATAGCAACAGCCTTAAACATTCAGAAAGCCTTAAATACTCATGCCATGTTCTTGTGGCTCAATTCAATTTTCTTGTAGCACTGTTCACAATATTTACTGCTCTAAAGTAGCTTATACATGAAGTATCTACAGTTGAAGGCTAAATGATCAGCCCTCCTGTCAAATGTGTATTCTTTTTTCAACAATTTAACCATTTCCTATAATATTATTTCTTCAGATAAAAGCCATATTTATTTAAATTTGACTGGAATACATTTTTTTTTCTTTCTTCAAATAATTTGTAAGGATGGCGACACAGTGGCTCAGTGGTTAGCACTGTCGCCTCACAGCAAGAAGGTCACTGGTTCGAGTCCCGGCTGGGTCAGTTGGCATTTCTGTGTGGAGTTTGCATGTTCTCCCTGTGTTGGCGTGGGTTTCCTCCGGGTGCTCCGGTTTCCCCCACAGTCCAAACACATGCGCTATAGGGGAATTGAATAAACTAAATTGGCCGTAGTGTATGAGAGTGTGTGTGAATGAGTGTGTGTGGGTGTTTCCCAGTACTGGGTTGCAGCTGGAAGGGCTTCCGCTGTGTAAAACAAATGCTGGATAAGTTGGCGGTTCGTTCCACTGTGGCGACCCCTGATGAATAAAGGGACTAAGCTGAAGGAAAATGACAACATGGGCTCTTTCTGAAAACGTAGCCCTATATACGTTTCTGGAGATCGTGAATTATGTAGCTTGAAGAACGGTTCCAGAGAGCGTGTAAGACAAAAACAAAAGCTAAAAAATAAAATAAACAAGTAAATAACAGGGTGAGAATGTGGTAAAATCTGAAAACGTGGTACAAATCAGGCGAGGGCTTTTCTTTTTCTGGATTGCTTTTTATAACTGTCGGTTGGGTTTAGGGAAGTGGGTGGGCGGGTCAATCGGTGCTTTTGAAAATACTATTGGTTGGGTTTAGGCAGCGGTTCTCAATTCCTGTCCTCGGGTCCCCCCGCCCTGCACATTTTGTATGTCTTCCTTATTTAACACACCTGATTCAGATCATCAGCTCGTTAACAGAGAGATCCATAAACTGATCCTTGAGTGTCAAATAGAGAGACATACAAAATGTGCAAGGCAGGGGGGCCCGAGGACCGGAATTGAGAACCACTGGGTTTAGGGAAGGAGCAGGGTGGGTCAGTCGATTGGTCAGTCAGTCAGTCAGCGGCCTCTGGTGGATTTATGTGAGAACAGCAGGTGCGAATCGCACTCGAGAGAGAAATTTGAGATCTAAAAAAAAGCTTACACATAAAAACAAAAACTGCAAAAAAACGTAGCTCCTGGGACATATTTTGCTCTCTCCAGAAATGTATATAGCGGTACATAATCAGAATGAGCCTGGGTTGGAAAATGAATGAATAATTTGTAAGGTCAATATTATTAGCAAGAAATTATTTGTTTTCCGATTGGCTAAGTACTGTTGTCCAATGCCTTTCCTAATTAACCCAACTTGCCTAGTTAACCTAATTAATCTAATTAAGCCTTTAAATGTCACTTTAAGCTGAATACTAGTATCTTGCAAAATACCTAGTTAAATATTATGCACTGTCATCATGGCAAAGACAAATGAAATTAATTATGAATTAGTTATTCAAACTATTTTGTATAAAAATATCTTGGGGAAAAATCTCTCCATTGAAAATCACTTGGGAAATAATTAATAATTTAGTTTTCAACTGTTTATGAAATACTTTTTCAAATAAGTAATCTGATCATCCATTCATTTCTTTTATTTTGCAGTCAAATCATTCCCACGCAACATGTAAACTACATTCTGACTGGCATGTGTGCTGTAGCATTAGCATGATTGTTTACATCTGTCTCAAGTCAATAGGAAGTACCTCAGGCAGGCTGGAGGTGGAATGAACTCTCTAATGGCAAGGATATTGGAGGGCGATTTGGCTGTGAGATGGCAGAACGTGTCCTCTTGAAGTGATGATGTTGACAGGGAAAGAGACCTGTTGACCTTTGCTCATTATGTTCATATTCCATGCGCTTGTGCCTCGGGCTGGCAATTCAACTGAGTCAACACTGGCCGAAACACAGCGCTCATCAGGGAACTCCAGACATCTCCTCACCCTTCACAGAAAAAAAAGGAAATGTTTAAATCGGAATATTTAGTTTTACACTACACCGACTTCTCTAACCTCACTCGCTATTGAAGTATTGGCTTTGTGTGTGTGTGTGGTTTTAAAATGCTATTTTGGTTACACTTTAAAGTACTGCTCCATTAGTTAATGTATTTACTAACATGAACAAACAATTAGTAATACATTTATTTATATTTTTTCAACTTTAAGTTAAATAACATTAGTTCATGTTAACTCAGTGCATTAATGTTAACAAGCTCAACTTTGGATTTTAATAATGCATTAGTAAATGTTGAACTATGATTAATAAACGCTTAACAAGATTATTTGTACTTAGTTAATGTAAACTAATGGAACATTTATTCTAAAGTGTTACCGCTATTTGTTATGGAATGCTAATTCTTATGGAATGGCCATTCTATTGGTTTGCCTTGGCAACCACAGTTTCTTCTATTACATAATACAGTCAAGAGCAAGGATATTTTATATTATATATTAAAATATTCATGATAAATGAAAAACTAAAACTAAATGAAACTAACAACAGGCCCTGAAAAACTAAAGTTTAGTGTCATTTTTGTTTTATTCTGCAAACTACTGAAGATTTTTTCCCCCTCATTTTACGGTAAAAAAAATATAAAAAATATAATTAAATCTACATTTTGTTTACATTTTTATACACCGCAATACCCATGTTTCAACTCAATCAATACACTCTCAGAAATAAAGGTACAGGAGCTGTCACTGGGGCAGTACCTTTTCAAAAGATGCATATTTGTAGTCCACAGTGGTACCTCAAAGGTGCATATTAGTGCCCAAATGTACCTAAAAAGGACTTCTGGTACAAATATGTAATATGTAATAATGTAAAACTACTGCCCCAGTGACTGTACCTTTATTTCTGAGAGTGTATTTGTTGGAATAACCTTTATTTTCAATCAATGCAAATTGAATCATTTGTTATTCTGACCAATAATAATTTATTTTAAATATCTTAATGAAAATATTTTACTGTAAAAGTTGATTCAACTTAAAATTGTAAGACAACTTGCTTCAGTTTTCTTTTCTTTTTTTTATTCTCCTTTTTGTTTTTGAGAATTTACAAATATATAAATATATCAAACATACACTGTAAAAAAATCCTGGTTACCTTACATTTTTAAGTCATTTGA
>CAIGQV010016735.1:1469479-1485654 GCA_903798115.1 Danio jaintianensis
TTGCTCTGAACGTATCATTTGAATTAGTGAATCATTTACTGCAGACTCACTCTGTACAGATAATTTGAATTAGTGAATCATTTACTGCAGACTTACATTAAACGGATCATTTGAATTAGTGAATCATTTACTGCAGACTCACTCTAAACGGATCATTTGAATTAGTGAATCATTTACTGCAGACTTGCTCTGAACATATCATTTGAATTAGTGAATCATTTACTGCAGACTCACATTAAACGGATCATTTGAATTAGTGAATCATTTACTGAAGACTCACTCTAAATGGATTATTTGAATTAGTGAATTATTTACTGCAGACTCACTCTGAACGGATCATTTGAATTAGTGAATCATTTACTGCAGACTCACTCTAAACGGATCATTTGAATTAGTGAATCATTTACTGCAGACTCACTCTGTACAGATCATTTGAATTTGTGAATCATTTACTGCAGACTCACTTGCATTACTTTGGTCCTTTTTATTTTTTTCCTCATCAGCGATGTACATTAGAGTTTTATGTTGCATCTAATGTTGATAAATAATGTTTATTGCATTGCTTTAGTTTTATGTGCATTACCAGTGGAAAAGCAGCTCATAATCATTGTATTTAGCTTCTGAAAAATGTAGCAAAGCTAGCAGCTGAGCTACTTGTATATATTAAGCAGCTCTCCAATGCTGAGTACTGTGAGAGGGAAGTGCATTGAGGGTGAAGTTTGAAAAAAGGCCAGATTTTCGTCTTTTGAGACGTTTGCAAAATCCAGATGCTCGCTGGAGAATGGGTGTGAATTGGTGCATGGATGAGCAAGAACTGACGGGAAATGCGTGCTAATATAAGCGCAATCTTCAATATTTAGATGGAAATTGGAAGCGAGAAATGGCAGAACTCTTTCTTTCAGAAACTGAAAGCCTTTTTCCCGCACTGCAATTGAAGTGCAATTATCTGCCTTTTTTCCTAGATGAGAATTCAAGGAGAAATGTGACATTTGGTTTAATAAAGCAATCCGTAAACTAATTTTCTGAGCACTTGACCTTAGAAGTCTTCCGCTGCGAGTTGTCAAACATTTATTTGTTTGTTGCAGGGAGGGAAGGCAATGGCGTGTTTGTTTGCTTTTTTTATGTCATGTGATGAACCCGGATTCATCATTTCTCCAGCAGTGCTTGGCGAACGTTGGATGTTTCAGTGAATATAGGCAGAAATAAACGCAAGCGTTGCTGCTGGCAGAAGCAGAGATTCTCACAGGCGTTTATCTGGCTCTGTTTTCACGCGGGCTCCCACAGGCTTCTGTTTATATAACAAAATAATAAAATAAAATAAAAATGCAAACCTTAATACGACAAGATGTGCCTCCATTACACCATGGTTCAACTCCAGTTTACATGCTTATAAACATGACATATAAACAGCTCTCGAAGTGGAAGAAGAAGTGCACAAGAAGTTTGGCCAGAGGAGAAATGGTCGTGCCCAACTGAGCCTGGTTTCTCTCAAGTTTTTTTTTTCCTTCACTTCGTCAATTGGTGAAGTTTGTTTCTCCGCTGTCGCCACTGGCTTGCTTGGTTGGGACTTGTGGAGCTGCGCATCGATAGATTTGCTCTTCAGTGTTTGGACTTTCAGCAGTGAAAATTAAACCACACTGAACTGAACTAAACTGAACTTCAACTCTGAAAACTGGACTGACACAGTTTACATTTACTAGAACTTCTATGTTAAGCTGCTTTGTGACACAATCTACATTGTAAAAGCGCTAGAGTGGCTTCTCCCAATGCACTAAACTACATTTCTCTGATCAATATTTGTGCAAGTTTATCAGAAAGTGATGATTTAGTTCTCTTTTGTTTCTCATTAGATGGAAACGCTGCTTTATTTGAAATGTTTTATGCAGTATTCCAGTTTGCGCATACATCTACTTCACATCTTTGGATGGACACCTAGCTAGTGATGTGCATAAATTCTTTCTCTTTAACATTGAATGGTGTGAACTCACTGAGGAGAACAGATGGAGCTGGTTACTTTGTCAGAAATAAACAATGCGTTGTTTCTAAAGGACTGTTGAAACCATTGCGTGGGTAACATGATGTCTGTCATCCGCAGCACATGCTTTATAAACCGCAGAGATGCTGCTGTATTACTCTTTGTGCAAGTGAAGTAAGTATTTTCCGATCGTGTGCACGAGAAACAGGTGTGATTTATGAAGGTGCATTTTTCAAGGCATATGCTGTAGAATAAGCCCAGCGTTCAGTGCAGAATTCATCATCTTCAAACAATATATCTGCAGTTTTTCAATACATATGACGTCTTTTGTTTAAAAAAAGCTTTTATTTTAGAAGTTTTGAATGCTGGGAAGGGCGGCACAGTGGCTCAGTGGTTAGCACTGTGGCCTCACAGCAAGAAGGTCACTGGTTCGAGTCCCGGCTGGGCCAGTTGGCGTTTCTGTGTGGAGTTTGCATGTTTCCCCCACAGTCCAAACACATGCGCTATAGGTGAATTGGATTAACTAAATTGGCCGTAGTGTATGAGTGTGAATGTGAGTGTGTATGGGTGTTTCCCAGCACTGGGTTGCAGCTGGAAGGGCATCCGCTGCGTAAAACATATGCCGGAATAGTTGGCGGTTCATTCCGCTGTGGCAACCCCTGATGAATAAATCAGAGACTAAGCTGAAGGAAAGTGAATGAATGACTGAATGAATGAATGAATGCTGGAATGTGTTAAAGGGCGTCGCGTGGTTTGCATTTAGAAGCGAATGCTGGAATGTAAACAGATTGATTCTGCAAGCAAACACATTGCGTTTTTTATCATCCCAATGTTCTATTTTATAATTGATAAATTTTATTTGATTAATAACCTGGTTAAATGCAACAGTAAAATGTCTACTATGCACAAGCTATTTATTCATGAAATAATCCTGAAATATATGTGTGCACTGTAAAAAAAAGAAATATGTTGGGTTCCACACAATCGATTTGTGTTGGGATAACATGAAGGAATTAAGTTAGCTTATTAGTTTTTACAAATTAAAGTGGATTAAATACAAAACAATTAAGTTCCATAAAAAACCCTCAAGAATTGTGTTTCAGCTTGTTTTAATTAAGTAGTTTAAACAAACAGAAAACACCATTTTTTTTGAGTGTATGCATTTCTAATCGACTGTAATTTAATTACAGCTCAGTGTTTTATGAATTTTTTTTGTTCGCTCAAGACATTATTTTTGCTGCTTGTTTGAACTACTTGAGCTGAAACAACACAATTCTTGAGTTTCTTTGTAGACAACTTAATTGTTTTATGTTCAGTCCACTTGAATTTGTAAAAACAATTTAGTTAACTAAATCGATTTGTGTTAGGATAACATGAGGGAAGTGTGTGGAACCCAGCATTTTTTACTGCGTTTTTTCTGTCTCATATTTGCCACTAGTTTATCAGGAAGCAACAATTCTCTTCTCTTTTGTCTCTCATTAGATGGAAACGATGCTTTATTCGCAAATGTTTTATGAGATATTCCAGTTTTGCGCATACATCTACTTCACATCTTTGGATGGAAACACAGATAATGTGGACAACACACACAGGACAACACGAACACACTTCATTGAACATGTACACATAAACATCACCTATATACTATATAACTACGGGTTAACTATGTTTATATGTAATAACTTTACTGTTAAAAGCTTTTAGTTACTAGTTTGCATTTGCATAATGTTATTATTATTAGCAGTATTATTTATTATATGCATATTTATATTTGTTTTAATAAAAGCAAGTTTAGATTTGTCCTTCTGTGGGGTTTTGGAGACGTCTGCATCACCATATGGGGCATAGGAACAGGACGTGTGTTTGGATATAACTCAGTGTTTTGACCACGCTTCATTATTATTGTTCATTTATTCCTTTGCTGGAAATTAGAACTGAATTTAGAAATAGTTTTGAATCAAATCTTTGTGCTTAACAAACAAAATAAAATATGTAGGCTAATGGATGTCTTCAGTGGAGTGCGTATGACACCGTTTCCTTATCCACCAAAGTAAAGAAGTGAAGTAAAGAGTAAAGTAAAGTAAAGAGAAAGTAAAGAGGCCGAATGGAGGAGGCTCGTTCTTCATTCTCGCACTGCAGATGCTCTGTTTAACTGTTTCTCGCTAGTGAAGCGTTCAGTTTTTCCACTTACAAAGTCTGCCATGTAAATAGCAAATGCTCCATGGCGCGACGCAACTGACTCTTAAAGAGAGCGTGAGATGAGACTCTGATTAGTTTAATGCACGTTATGCTCAAAACAGACCCATAACTCATTAAGAGAATAAGCACAACCCTGTTAGACCATGCGCCGGGGTGCAGAGCGTATTCTTACGTCCTTAAAATAGCAAAAGTGGATTCGGACATGACCTTAATGCTTTTGTGCCCTGTGCTTTAGACCTTGTGCTTGAATTGTTAAAATAGAGCCCATGGGAACTAATAACCTTAACTTTTCTGATTTTGATTGTAATGCAATAACGTGCACCTTTTGTAAAGCTGCTTTGAAATAATAATTATTGTGCAAAGTGCTATACAAATAAACTTGAACACTGAGACAGAGCAGCTTCACACATTTGCATCAGATCAAAGCTTATACATTTAAACAGGTCCCAGAACTGTAGATGCACTGAACCCACAGTTCTGTGCCTGTGAGCGAGTTATTCAGTCCCACAATGCTGCGGTGACACCGGGGCCTGTAATTAGTATTGCTGTGGATGAAAAATGGCAGCATCAGCAAAAATGGCAGGAGCTCTGCTGCAGTAAAGTAAGTGTGCAGGAGAAACCTGTCCATGTAAAAGATTGAAGCCCAGACTATTGTACATACACAGGGCTTCAAAACCGCATTTTGATGCCTCCCACTCTGGACCCAGATACGATTAATGAGAGAATTTACTCCTGATTCAATTATTAGTCTTAGTTTATAGACCTTCCACTGACGGCTGCACAATATATAGTTTCAGCATCGATATCACAGTGTGATCATTCGCAATAGTCACATCGCAGGATCTGCAATATTGAAGTTGCAATGCTGGATTAGAATTTATCATTTGCATGTGTTTTTGATGCCTGTGACTGTGTGAGGATTTTACAACATTCTGAAAACCTAGCCCTATATACATTTCTGGAGATTATGTAGCCAGATTTACGTATGGCTGCATTTAATTTTTAAAGCGAACACTACGGGGCGGTATGACGCCATTCCTTTTCACGCTTACCAGCTGACCGCTTACCTACGTATGGACGGCTTTCCTGCTGTTACCAGTTTGCCCAGTAGCTCGCCATGTACGTCAGCGGACTTGAGACGCAGAAAGGAGTTGACCACGACGACGGGGTTCGAGTTTGGTGAAGAACGGTTCCAGAAAGCGGGAAAGACAAAAACAGAATCCAAAAAATAAAATAAACAAGTAAATAACAGGGTGAGAATGTGGTAAAATCTGAAAACATTATAAAAATCAGGCGAGGGCTTTTCTTTTTCTGGATTGCTTTTAAACACTGTCGGTTGGGTTTAGGGAAGGAGGGTGGGTCAGTCGATCGGTGAGTCAGTCATTCAGTCAGTCAGTCAGTCGACAGCGCCCTCTGGTGGATTTACTTGAGAACAGCAGGTGTGAATGGCACTCGCGAGAGAAATTTGAGATCTGAAAAAGCATACACAGCGCCCTCTGGTGGATTCACGAAAACAAAAAATGCAAAAAAAACATAGCTCCTGGGACGTATTTGGCGCTCTCCAGAAATGTATATAGCGGTACGTTTTCAGAATGAGCCTGGGTTTGAATTTTAAAAGTATTCAGGCATAAGAAATTGTACCGTTTGTAACTTTAATACTAACTAAAGAGTTTTTATTGTTCAATTACTGTACCTGTTAAACTCGAAAAATGATAAAACACAATTTTATTTCAATTGTTCAATAACAAAATATCGCAATGTTAAATTTCCCAATATCGTGCAGCCACAGCTCCATGCATTACTGATGCATGAATTTTATAACATTGTCATTAATAATTTTATTGACCTCAACTACAGTGGTACAAGATGAATTTGTCATTAAAATGAAATTAAATATTAATGACGCTGTTAAAAATGATTTGACAGTAATGACACTTTTAATGAGACATTTTAATGACAAATACAGTTTGTTCCACTGAAAAAGTGATCAGATTATATTCATAAGACAATTATAATGCCTCATGACAACCATGTTTATGACAGATTTATGACAGGTTATATTGTCTTAGTAATATCACGTTGTCATAACAAACATAAGGACCGGTTGTGATGTATTAGTTTGTCAAGCTGTCAAAACAAACAATGCCATCTTTGCATTTGAAATGTCACAAGTGAGCGAATGACATTTAATAACAGTTGTCATAAGCATGCATAAAATCATCTTATTCACATTCATAACACGATTATACAGGTTTCATGCCAGTCTTATGAACACCCCTTCAAGTAAAGTGTTAACAAAAATCATACCCTATTTCAGAGAAGAGAGACTTGGTGGATTAATTTATTATAATTGCTTAAAGACCAATGTTGCAGACTTTGTCAAAGAGACTTCTTAAAGGGTGACATATGTGCACCTAGCATAAAAAGCATATTTTTAAACAGCCCACCTACACAATCTACACCCTTTGTCTCAGACTTACAGTATTAGACTATTTCGGAGCGCCGTTCCCTCCTTCTGCTTTTAACGACTTAAAGAGCGATTGATAGGAATTTGATTCAGAAGCAGGTACAATGAGGGCCCGATGTAATGAGCGTTATTGGAATCTGTAGACTTCAGGAGCTCTATAATAGAGCCGGCTGCTGTTCTTTAATGAGATGCGTCTCCCGGCTCCTCTAATTGGCGACCGGCCCCTGAAACCGCTCATCAGAGAGAGCCTAATTGGCCATCACTGCCCATGCAGACACAGGACGAGCTGAGAAAACCAGCAGAAAGCCAAAGAGAATATTTAAAGTCATGCATTCATTTATGATATGGTGCATAATGAAGCACACCTCTTTTTTTTGATGCCTTAAAGTGTGAGTGTGTTGTTGTTGCATGCTGTACATGCAATAGCAACGGCAAGGTCAAAAATGTAATGCATGCTGGAATGCATTAATAACACCCTGCTTGAATATTGTGCTGAATATAATTGGAAAACAGTATGCTTATATTATTAACCATGATGTTGACTTGCGGGTCAAAAATTACCCATTTTAACAGCAGAAAAAAGCTATATGCATTGTGCCTTGCTTCAAGACTAAGTTGCATATTTATTTATTTAACATTTTCTAAAACATGCTGCATTTTTGTGGACAACACAATGGATAATGCAATGTAATATACTACAATATATGCAATATTTTTTTTAAGACCATAAGTTGCATATTTATTTATTTATTTATTTAACATTTTCTAAAGCATGATGCATGAACATCAGCCGTCCTCTTTCCAGACAGCTAAAGAGAATATTTAAAGTCATGCATTCATTTATGATACGGTGCACAATGAAGCACACCTCTTTTTTTGATGCCTTAAAGTGTGAGTGTGTTGTTGTTGCATGCTGTACATGCAATAGCAACAGCAAGGTCAAACATTAATAACATATTGCTTGAATTTTGTGCTGATTATGTTTGGAAAACAGTATGCTTTATTAAAAATATTAATAAACATTATTATATTAGGGGCAGCACGGTGGCGCAGTGGGTTCCACAATCGCCTCACAGCAAGAAGGTCACTGGTTCGAGCCTCGGCTGTGTCAGTTGGCGTTTCTGTGTGGAGTTTGCATGTTCTCCCCATGTTCACTTGGGTTTCCTCCGGGTGCTCCGGTTTCCCCCACAGTCCAAAAACATGTGCTATAGGTGAACTGGGTAAGCTAAATTGTCCGTAGTGTATGTGTGTGAATGAGTGTGTATGGATGTTTCCCAGTGATGGGTTGCAGCTGGAAGGGCATCCGCTGCATAAAACATGTGCTGGATAAGTTGGCGGTTCATCAGAATCAGAATCAGAATCGGTTTTATTGCCAAGTGTGCTTACACACACAAGGAATTTGTTTTGGCTACAGAAGCTTCCAGTGTACATAAAGTGACAAGTGACAACACAAAATAAATATGAGAAAAATATGACAAACATTAAACAGAGATGCAGTCATTCCGCTGTGGCGACCCCAGATTAATAAAGGCACTAAGCCGAAAAGAAAATGAATGAATGAATGAATGGATTATTGTATTATTAACCCTGCTGTTGACCTACAGGTCAGAAATGATCCATTTTAACAGCAGCAAAAAACTAAATGTGTTATGTAAATAAATGTGGTGACTTTTTCTCAAATGATCCCAACAAATTAATATTTTTATATTTTCATGAAGGCTGCACACATTTAGTGTACAACTGCTGTCCTTTGGGTAAATTTTGATCTGGCAGCTACAGTATAAACCATTTTTACACCACAAAAACTACTGGTACACACTGTGACAGTTCAACACACACACACAAACTCACACAATCACACAGAATCACACAATATGAGCTTCTTTTTTGTTTAACTGTTGGTTTAACATAAGGCTTGTAAAGTCTGTGAGTGTGTTGTTGTTGGATGCTGTAAATGCAATAGCAACGGCAAGGATAAAAATGTGATGCACGCTGGAATGCATTAATAACACACTGCTTGAAGTGTGTGCTGAATAAAATTGGAAAACAGTATGCTTTATTAAATATATTAATTTATATTATTAACCATGATGTTGACTTACAGGTAAAAAATTATCAATTTTAACAGCAGAAAAAACTAAACAATGTTTTGTTTTGTTTTGTTTTTATCTTAAAGTTTAGTGACCTTTTCTAAAACGATCCCAACATTAGAAAAAATGTATAATTTTCTATTTTTATATTTTCATGAAGGCTGGACGCATTTAGTCTACAGCGGTTGTCCTGTGGGTTAATTTGTGTCTATACATGTATAACTGCACACTCCAACACACTCCTCCCAAACACACACACACTCTCAATAACAATATGCTGTTGTTAAACAAATGAATACTGTCTTGCTAAAAAGATTTTACACTTCTGCAGGTACTTTTAGCTTTATAAAATACACCCTTTACTTTAGTCAAAAGCGAGTGTTGTCCACTGAGCAAACACTGATGAAATACTGCACACTGATGAGGGAAAACCTGCACATTCACAAACAGTGTATACAGAATTATAAGACAACAATTATAAGACAAGGGTTCAAATGTAGCTTGTAATATGAATTAACAGACTTTACACAGATATTACCAAAAGAGAGGTTTATTGAATAGAAAATTGAAACATTGAGTCAAATTATTTGGATTGAGAGAAAAATAAATGCATTATTGTGTAGAAATTGTAAACCACAATCTTATTTGGTAAACTGTTGCTTTTGTAAAGTGTGAGTGTGTTGTTGTTGGATGCTGTACATACAATAGCAATGGCAAGGTCAAAAATTTGATGCATGCTGGAATGCAATAATAACACACTGCTCGAAGTGTGCAGTGAATATAATTGGAAAACAGTATGCTTTATGAGGCTTCGTCACTTATTTGTTTAATCCCACTAGTAATTTTGTGTGAAAAGATATCGGAGCTGTAGTTCAGTCAGATAATGAGTTCTGAAAGTAATTTTATACAATCGCTGGAAATATATTACATGTATTTATCACTGGAAATAAAAGGTCAGGTGTATTATTTATGCCATACACTATATGCATTGTGCCTTTTTTCAAGATTAAGTTGCATATTTATTTATTTAACATTTTGTGAAACATGCTGCATTTTTTGTGGACAACACAATGCGTAATGCAATGTAATATACTACAATATATGCAATGTTTTTTTCAAGACTATAGGTTGCATATTTATTTATATATTAATTTATTTAACATTTTTTTAAACATACTACATTTTTTTTGTTTACAACACAATGCAATGTAATATATTACAATATATGCAATGTTTTTTTTCAAGACTATAAGTTGCATATTTATTTATTTATTTTATTTTATTTCTATTTATTTAACATTTTGTAAAACATGCTGCATTTTTTTCTGGAAAACACAATGCATAATGTAATGTAATATACTACAATATACCCAATATGCTGCTTTCAAGGCTTTAAGTTGCATATTTATTCATATATTCTTTTATTTATTTAACATTTTCTAAAACATGCTGCATGTAATTGTTCAAAACACAATGCATAATGTAATGTAATATGCTACAATATGTGCAATATGCGTTTTTCAAGACTATAAGTTGCATATTTATTTTTTTTATTTTTTAATTTTTTATTTTAATTTTAATTTTAATTTTAATTTTAATTTAATTTAATTTAATTTAATTTAATTTAATTTAATTTAATTTAATTTTATTTTATTTTATTTTACATTTTCTAAAACATGCTGCATTTTTTTGTGGAAAACACAATTGACAGCAATGTAATATACTACAATATATCCAATATGCTTTCTTTCAAGGCTATAAGTTGCATATTTATTTATTTATTTATTAATTTATTTATTAATTCATTTATTTATTTATTTAACATTTTCTAAAACATGCTGCATTTTTTGTGGAAAACACAATGGATAATGCAATGTAATATACTACAATATATGCAATGTTTTTTAAAGACTATATTGCATATTTATTTATATACTCATTTATTTAACATTTTTTGAAACATACTACATTTTTTTGTGGACAACACAATGCAATGTAATATATTACAATATATGCAATATGTTTTTTCAAGATTATGAGTTGCATATTTATTCATATATTCATTTATTTAACATTTTCTAAAACATGCTGCATGTATTTGTTCAAAACACAATGCATAATGCAATGTAATATACTACAATATACCTAATATGCTTTGTTCAAGGCTATAAGTTGCATATATATTTATTTATATATTCATTTTCTGTTAAACATCCTTCTTTTTGGGGAAAACACTATGCATAATGCAATATTATTAAATGTTTATGTATATAAGCTACAGTAGGAGATCTGCATGCTATATTACATAGGGTATATTCTAGATAATATGCATATACGATAATAAGCATATGTCGCCACTGGCTTGCATGGTTCGGGACCTGTAGAGCTGCGCATCGATGGATTTGCTCTTCAGTGTTTGGACTCTCAGCAGTGAAAATTAAACCACACTGAACTGAACTTAAACTCTAAAAACTGAACGGACACCATTCCAATTCACTATAATCTTCTATGTGAAGCTGCTTTGACACAATCTACATTGTAAAAGCGCTATAGAAATAAAGATGAATTGAATTGAATATGATAAATAAGCATTTATGCTATAGCTCAGCTGATACAATGGACATCTGAATTATCCTTTAAAGCAATATTACGATTAATTAATTAAAGCCTTCTTCATTTGTAAGTCACTTTGGATAAAAATGTCTGCTAAATGACTAAATTTAAATCATCTGCAACTGAAATTAAGGCTCTTGTGTTGTCATTTGTTATCTTTTTAGATGTTTATTTCCTAGTTTTGTGTTAAAAACCAGATTTGAAGTGCTTTTTTCACCAGCAGTCCAGAAATCCTATAGTCTCTCACTGCAGAAACGGGTAAATAAATACCCAAGCATTAATTATATGGAATTATGAGGCGTCTAAACCCAGTCAGATATTCTGTAAACGATGCAGAAATGAATGCACGGTTCTTGTGGTTTCAGCGGGCTTCATGCACTTCCATTAAATTACCTCGGTCTTATTTCACTAATGCATGCTTTGTACATGAACAGACCAATTAATTTGTGCTCGGCTTCACAAACATGCTTGTGTGTGTGCGCGTGTGCGTGTGCGTGTGTGTGTTTCTGCATTAGGTCAGCTCTAAAGACCGGCGAGTCCTTGAAAAAGTTGCATCAGCTCAGCGAGAGAAAAGAGAGCCGTAATGCGATATTGATTGATGCTTAAATCAGTTTGATAACAGCTTTGTCAAATCAGCTGTTTTAACAATCAGATTACAGCTTTTAGCGTCATCGATTGGATAATTTCAAAGCTGAAAGATGACAGTCCCGGAGTAACACACGTCATGTTAAAAATCTCTCAACACCAAAACGGTTGCGGGATTGCATTAGAGCTCTGTCAGCTGAAAACGGGCTTTAAAAGACAATGAAAGAGATTGTAGGCAACAAAAGAAATAGGCTAGAGTAAACTCAGAGAAAACAGATATTTTAAAAGAAAACCTGGTTGCACTTTACTTGGAGTGTTCATAAGACTGTCATGAAACCTTTATAATCATGTCATGACAGATGAATGAGATTTTATTAAAGCTTATTAAAGCTGTCATTAAGTGTCGTTCGCTCAGTAATGTCATTCTAAATGCAAAGATGACATAGTTTATGACAACTTGACATAAACAAATACATCACAACCTGTTTTTGTCTTTCTCATGACAACTTGACACTATCAAGACAACATAACTTGTCCTAAATCTGCCATAAACATGAGTTTTAATAACTAATTTATTTTATCTTTGCCATGATGACAGCACATGATATTTGACTAGATATTTGTCAAGCTAGTATTAAGCTTAAAGTGACATTTAAATGCTTAACTAGGCTAATTAGGTTAACTAGGAAAGTTAGAGTAATTAGGCAATCTCTTCTCGCAATTTCTTAAGGGGGCTAATAATATGGACCCCAGCAGTTGTTAATTTTTTTTCAGCCAAATTAAAAGAAATAAGACTTTCTCCAGAGAAAATAAAAATGTAATGTAATGTAATGTGTATTTTGAGGGGGGTCTCTCTACACCACCAGTATGCAAGCTCCTCTTGGATGATGCAACGGCAGCCACAGGACGACAGCGGCAGTGCTTCACCACACACCAGCTATAGGGGGAGTGGAAAGACAGTGATAGAGCGAATTCGGTGGAAGGGGATGATTAGGAGGCCATGATGGGTAATGGCTTATTTGGCCAGGACACCGGGGTTACACCCCTACGAGAAGTGCCATGGGATTTTTAAAGACCACAGAGAGTCAGGACCTCGGCTTAACGTCTCATCCGAAAGACGGCGCTCACTGACTGTATAGCGTCCCCATCACTATACTGGGGCATTAGAACTCACACAGACCACAGGTTGAGCGCCCCCTGCTGGCCTCACTAACACCACTTCCAACAACAACCTAGTTTTCCCATGTGGTCTCCTATCCAGGTACTGACCAGACTCAGCCCTGCTTAGCTTAGTCTTGGGCTGCAGAGTGATATGGCTGTGGCAAAGAGAAAATAAACTTTCTCCAGAAAAAATAAAAGGAAATACTTGTAGAAAAATGTCCTCACTCTGTTAAACATTAGTTGGGAAATATTTGAAAAATAATTAAAATTTCACAGGAGGGCTAATAATTTTTGCCTTCAATTGAATCTCATATCTTATAAATGAATTCATAATTTGAATATAAGCTCATTAAAATGAATAAATTCTGATTCCTCCACAGGGCTAATAATTTTGTCTTTAATTGAATATCATACCTTTTAAATTAATTCATAATTTGAATCATACACTCATTATTACGAATGCATTCTATGCTTTTGGACTCACAATACGTGATTTTTGGTTGTTTTTTCTTCTGAAAAGTGAGTGAAAACTCTATATTGTCAGCTCACACACTGAAAAGACAATTATCATGCTATTTTTTGACATTAACTATAGATTCAGAATCAGAGTGAGCTCTATTCGCCAAGTGTTCGCCAACACTCAAGGACACACAATATAAAATATACAGTTGAAGTCAAAATTATTAGCCTTTCTGTGAATTTTGTTTTCTTTTTCAAATATTTCCCAAATTATGTTTAACAGATTCAGGAATTTTTCACAGTATTTCCTATAATATTTTTTCTTCTGGAGAAAGTCTTATTTGTTTTATTTTGGCTAGAATACAAGCATTTTATTTTTATTTTTTAAAACCATTTTAAGGTCAATATTATTATCCCCCTTCAGCAATATTAGTTTTGGATTGACTCCTGAACAAACCACTGTTATACAATGACTTGCCTAATTACCCTAACTTTACCCTAATTAACCTAGTTAAGCCTTTAAATGTCACTTTAAGCTGAATACTAGTATCTTGAAGAATATCTAGTCAAATATTATGTGCTGTCATCATGGCAAAGAGAAAAAGAAATAGAAATGAGTTGTTAAAACTATTATGTTTAGAAATGTGTTGAAAAAAAAAATCATCTTTCCGTTTAACAGAAATTGGGGGTAAAATATACAGGGGAGCTAATAACTCTGCATATAATAATTCATATACGTGCATCAAGATGTTTTATGTGCGATATGTGCACGCCCCTTATAGCAGTATGCTTCAATACTTCACCCTTAAATAAGCATAATAGATTCTAGCCAGTGTTTGACTGAAGCTAAGCGTATGTATATGAACTGATCCTGCAGTAAAGGTGACCGGGAGCTGAGAGTCTGCAGTCCTGCTCAATAAACCTCCTGCCCTTCAGTTCAGCCCTTGCTCTCGGTCACTCAGGATGAAAAGCATCTGCTATACACTGAGTGACTGAACGACTGCACTTCTGTCCATCAATCAGCACTGGCCACAGAACCGCAGAGGACCCGAGTGCTTAACCCTGCATGCATTTACAGGTTTAAGTTGCTCTCTGGTAAAGCACAGTTTTTTATTTCTTTATGAGCGAGTCGAGTGGGTAAAGATGGCACCGCTGGGCCTTTGCTGAACCACTGACCTCAGCTCATGCAGAGAATGAGCTATAAGTGCCGGTGTGGATCATAAAGAGTATAATCGTTCTGGATTTTGATTGCAGTTTTTGGTTGTTAAAATAAGTCACTGATTTTTGGGTGCTAGCTACTAGAAAGGCATGTGGTGTGGCACAGATTGTATTCCAAAGTCACTTTATAAAGTCAATATATATTATAATATTATATATTTTAATAATATAATGTCTGCTTAACGAAGAGAAGATTTTTTCAACACATTTCTAAACATAATAGTTTGAATAACTCATTTCTAATAACTGATTTCTTTTCTCTTTGCCATGATGACAGCACATAATATTTGACTAGATATTCTTCAAGACACTAGTATTCAGCTTAAAGTGACATTTAAAGGCTTAACTACGTTAATTAAGGTAAAGTTAGGGTAATTAGGCAAGTCATTGTATAACAGTGGTTTGTTCTGGAGACAATCCAAAAACAAATATTGCTTAAGGGGGCGAATAATATTGACCTTAAAATGGCTTTAAAAAAATTAAGAACTGCTTTTATTCTAGCCGAAATAAAACAAATAAGACTTTCTCCAGAAGAAAAAATATTATTGGAAATACTGTGAAAATGTCCTCAATCCATTAAATATCGCTTGAGAAATATTTGAAAAAGAATAAATATTGCACAGGAATAATTTTGCCCTCAACTGTTTAAAGAAAGCAAAGCATGCATTATTTGTTGTTCTGGTGTGAAGAGAGAGATATATTTGTAGAGCTTGATTCCGTTTTATGGCATTGCATTGGTTTAGGCTTGATGTTTAAAGTACATGTTATTTATAGTGAATGGCACTATCATTTGTGCTTGTTTTCATTCAAGAATTTGTTGTGGAGTGAGAGGAATGAACATATATCATGATGTGCTTTGTATAGTGTTTAATTTTATATAGAGCGTCCAGTAGCCTGTTTTATGTCATTAATGCATGAAATTCTAAAATTAGATGTGTTTATTATTATTCATTCATTCATTCATTCATTCATTCATTTTCTTAGTCCCTTTATTAGTCAGGGGTCACCACAGCGGAATGAACCGCCAACTTATCCAGCATATGTTTTACGCGGCAGATGCCCTTCCAGCTGCAACCCATCACTGGGAAACATCCATACACACTCATTCAAACACATACACTACGGACAATTTAGCTTACTCAATTCACCTATAGCGCATGTGTTTGGACTTGTGGGGAAACCGGAGCACCCGGAGGAAACCCACGCCAACACGGGGAGAACATGCAAACTCCACACAGAAACGCCAACTGACCCAGCCAAGGCTCGAACCAGCGACCTTCTTGCTGTGAGGCAATCGTGCTACCCACTGCACCACCATGCAACCCCGTTTATTATTATTATTATTATTATTATTATTATTATTATTATTATTATTATTATTATTATTATTATTATTATTATTATTATT